>KE372043.1:639932-658904 GCA_000418225.1 Zizania latifolia
GGAGCCGCCGGTGGTGCTGTTCAACTTCAGCGACTCGGCGACTTCGGACACGCGGCGTGGCGGCGGCCGCAGGCATCCGGATGATGCCGCCGGAGCAAATACTTTTCGTTTAGTGTCATAAATCATAATCTATTTCACCTAGATGAGTCGATATTTTAGTTTAAAATTTTAAGCCTTTTTCTATCATAAATCATAATCTATTTAAGTATTTTTCTGTCATAAATCATAATCTATTTCACGTAAATGAGTTGATATTTTAATTTAAAATTTTAATCCATTCACATAAAATGAGTGTCTAAAGTTTAGTCAGAATTTATCGCAGCCAAACAAAACCAATCATTTCATAATGTGTGTCTAAAGAGGAAATTGGAAGTGGGGTTACGGTAGCATTTTCACCAATTTAAGGAAACAAAAACGTTGACAACGATAGCTGCATGGCATGATTGCTCGGTACTCCATCCGGTTATTAAAAGCAAGATGTTTTAGACATAATTTCATATAACAAGGAATGATTAGTTAGTATGTATTTTTCTTGTTTGCTCTTATTAAATATAATGCGAGAGTAAAAATAACGCGGGAGACGATGAGTAAGTAGTACTTCTTCAGAGATATAAACATCTAAAATGCATAATAAAATATAAAATAACTTAATTTAGGTAACTCTTAATACAAGTCTAAAACTGTTTGCTTTATGGAACTGGAGGGACTAGCGAGTAAGGATAAATACGGTCATTTTATATTAACTTTGTCTTTGTGACTTTGTGGCTAATGAATCTTTTATGATACAAAATTGTGGTCATTACTCATTGGTTCGCCTAACAAATCAATACGTCTCATAAAAACTTACAAAAGTTCACTGGTGCCAACAATAATATGCGCTGACGCTGACACTCGAGCCGCACGGACAACATATTCAACTCAGAAGATTCAGAGCTTCAGGTGCCCATCAGTCTTTCACTCTTTCAGGCATTAACCAGTTTAGGCCTAGGCTTCAATTCACTGCAGCCGACTGCAGCCGACCGCCGGCCGCCGGCCACCAGCCACCGGCCAATGGCCCCCTCGATCGGAATAGTTCATGAATGTACTCGGTTCCTGACCGTGCTTATCTATTTGGTGGTCGCCTACTCGTCTAGGTCGAGAGCTCAGTGAGATCAGTCAATGAGTGTACATTCAGGGGTGCTTCCACTACAGTCAGGCTCATCGCTCATCGGCTCATGACGCCATCCCAATATTCCTTTCCCTTCCACGTCATCGTTTTCCTCATCTACGGAGAGAATGGATCGATGATGTACGTGACTGGCATCTGCCTTGTTGGGCACCGAGAAATTCGAGTAGCTGGCAACTTGAGTACCAGGCGGAGCGACGAACCGGTCAGCCGCGGTGCGCGCCGGCATGGGCTCATCTGCAGCTTAGGTGTCGTCTTCTCCGGCTCCGACACGCCTCACCGGTTCGCCGTTATGGGCTTATGGCGCGACTGGTTCGTCTGTGTATAATACTACTACCAGTGTGGCCACGCTGGATTCTGGCAATCTGGTTCCAATAAATTGACGGGCTAGTTTAGTTTACTGTATCCATGGGCTTACATTACAGTAATTTGTAGGCCACGTGAGAATTTGAGAAGGGCTTATGGGCCATGCCATAGGAAAGGGCCCACCTGGTCGTGAGCCGTTGCGGAGTACGAGTCAACAGTCAACACGGCGAGCTGCGGTTTCACACCGGACCACGCGAGCTACTTCCGATGCGGGGCCCACGTGCCCCTGGAATCCGAGGCGGAAGGGATCATTCCAGCAGTTGGGATCTCGCGCCGCCCGCACCCGGTCCACGTGGACCACGACGGTGGAGCGCCCACGCCTCGCCGGCGCACCAACACCCGGACCACACGGTGAGGTGGAGTCGTCGATATGGGTGGCGCGCGGGCCCACGGTATTCGTTGAACCCATCACTTCCCGTACACCTGGCACCCTACGCTCCCGCACACCGCAACGTAATGCAGTGGAATCCAAAGCGATATGTCCATCTTTCTTCTGAAATGAACCTTTCGGAGAACCATATTTTTATATAGGTCCTCTTATCGTCGTCAGGAAGGGCTTATATGTAAATATATAAAGTATCTGTCCTTTCTAGGAAGAGTTTTGAACCGAAACAGGGGATGGCGGCTTCCCGCCCCTTCCCGCGCGTTTTCCCGCTTCAATTCGTTTCCGCGATCCGATGGCGGGTCGTTCTCCACGTCAGCGATCCCGCCTCTCCTTGCGGTATAAGGAGCCGTCCAGTTCCGTCCTTTGGAAGGCAGCTCCTCCCGCCGCCGCCGCCGGCGCGTCCTTTATAAGCTCCCCACCTCCAGCGACTTCCCTCCCAATTCTCCATTTCAAAAAAGGAAACCAATTTCACGGAGAGAGAGAGAAGAAGAAGAATCCCCAATGGAGAGCAAGAGCAATGCAGAGGCGTTGGTGGCGGCGGGTGCGGGTGCGGGTGCGGCCACGGCGGTGACCGGGGGATACGTCTGCGGCGGGTGGGAGACGCCGAAGCGGGAGGAGTGCCGCATCCCGGCAACGCTGCACTGTCCCGCGGCGCCGAGGAAGGCCGTGCCGGACTTCGGCAAGCGGCGGGGTCCGCCCAAGAACGGCTACTTCCAGCCGCCGGACCTCGAGGCTCTCTTCGCGCTCGCGCCGCGCCGCCAGGCTTCCTCCTGCGCGTGATTACGCCGCTTCGCCTGCTACTGCTGCTGCGGCGGCGGCGGCGGATAGCTCCGTTTTAGATTAATTTTGGGAGCTGTAGATACTTTGCCATGTTTCTCTTCTGTTGTACTCTAGGTATTAGTAATGTATTAGGGATGGGCAGGAGGACGGGTTTAGGGAATAGTAGGTAGTAGCTAGGTGGTGGGGGCTTGAGATTAGATGAGATCGCGAGAGCTCATAAGCATACTGTTTTGTATTCGGTATTTCGATGAGATGATATAATCTTTTCTTAGCGCATGCTTTCTCTGCTCATTTGTGCATTTCTGCAGTCCGTGATGTGATTGATACTCGTTCAGATGAGGCGATTGTTGCTTGAAGATTGCCGCATTTGATCTGAATATCTGATCAGTTTCTTGCTTCACTTGCATGCACGGCATCTGACTAGGCAAGATAGTGATCACTGATCAGGTTGGAGCTTGACGGTTTGAAAAGTGCCTATGAATCATCGTTCCATCAATAATAGTACTGTAGTTTATGCTTATGTTTACTACGGATTTTACAAGCAATTCGTTCGAAAGCTGTTGTTTTACCGCTGAGATGAGACGCATGAAGCATCGTTTTGCCGAGGAATTAATACAGGCGGGAAGAAGCAGTGCGCGCTCTTGAATCCGGAGGCAGTTAATGTGACTGTGAGAACCCTGCCCCTGCAGCACGATGTGGCTTTGTCTCCCTCGCCCGGCACCGGCAGCCTCCTACCAACTCCTTTTCGTATAAACACTTTTTATAGTTTTTCACACAAATTAAGATAATAAAGTAAGCGAATAAATTAGATGAGAGCCGATTGGGTTTGATTCAAACGAGGGATTAAGTGAGGAAGTGCTTATATTTTTTTATAAATTTCAAATGCTACGAGTGTTTAGCTAGGTACTAGTACATTGCAATGCATGTGGCAAATCTGCGTGACTAGTGTCAGGGCATCATCAGAACAATCCGTGGTCCTGAATCAAGCCAGCTAGAGAGAAAAAAAAGGAAGATCCTGGTGACGCGGACACATTCATGGTCCTTTCACTCCTTGGAGCGTCGAGTCGACAGGACAACGTAAGCTGCCGGCGCCGGCCGTTCGGTGAACGGCGGGCTGCATGTGCGGTGTAGGGGAGGGACGCCGCGCGCTGCGACTGCGAGGCGAGGTGGCCGGCGGCAGCGAGAGGGAGGCCGGGGAGCGTACGCCGTTCGTGCTGCGCAGCGGCAGTGTTTGTGGGGGTACTGAGCAGGATGAGCTGATGTGCAAGTAGCAGAGACAGAGCATGTGACGCTGCCAGAAGTGTGCGACAGTGCGAGTGAGATTTTTGGTGTGCAGCTGCAGGCTCGCAGCGCACACTGTCACGCACACACCGCCATCAGTTTTTGTTTTTCTGGAGAACTTTCCTTGTCGTGCTCGCAGAATGAGATCCCTACACTTATATGTTCTGCGATAGGTCGACAGTAGTTTTTCTCAACTACCAACACTCCGAGTGAAAATATAATCTGATTTTATCTAATATTATCTTTAGTATCATATAAGACTGGTTGCTTGACAGCAAGATTTGCATATTAGCACGAGGGCAATGCAGCTTCAAGGGCCCCCCCAACTACTACATGAGATGGGGAGACATTAGCCAATCCTCTACCTTGATGCCAGGCACAGTTTTGTGGCAGCATTACATCTAACTGGCCACACAAAAAGTAATTGTATTTTGTCACATCGCAACTAACACGATGAGTTGTGCTAATCTAGTGCTCACAGTAGGTGGCAAAATATTGTTTTGCAATGATAAAGCGCACCTGGTTCATATTAAAAACTAGCAACGTGCAGAGTTCCAAAACATGAATAAAAAGGTCTAGCAGTTTAGGCCTGGCTGATAGCGTTTGCTTGTGTTCCAATCAAGCGCCACCAGTTCTCCATGCAAAGTGTTCCCTACTGTCTACAGGATAGATGACTTTGCTTCTCGTACCATGAACTCCACTCCACAGAGTATTGCTTTGCTTATGCCAAGTTGACAACATTCCCAACATGAGACAAAAGACGAAGCAAATTTTTATGGTGCCCAACATTCCCAAATCTTTTAAAGACCAACACACCGTTTCATGTGTTCCTGACAACCCAGTTGAATGTTTGTCATCTGGAAGTAAATAGAAAGGCACCAAGTTAATAACTCGTTGAGGTAGCGGCTATAATATGCCTACACGCCAGCACAAATGATACTCCACATGGGCTATTTCACACACACACTCGTATATATAGAAAATGCTTTATCTACAGCGTCCTAAACAATGTAAAAAATCGAATGGTATTTTAGTACTTAGTGAAAAATATTTTTATCACTTGATAAAAAATATATATAACTGTAGAATCGACGTATGTCCTTATCATATTCATTGGGTAACACCTCAAGAGTGATATAATGTTCATTCCACTTTAGTATCTATGTGCTTACTCCTCCTGATTGCTTATATAAATCGTTGTAACTTCTCAGCTCTTTCTCAGATACAAGGTGTTTTAAAGTTTCTAGACAGTTTAATCTTTTCTTCCATTTTTGATATTGCTAAATAAATATTATATCTCTTGTAAATAAATAACTCATGTTTTTTAAAATAAAATAAATGAAAGGTAATAAAATTACATGAGTGTGCAAGTCCACTATAGTAGTATATTTGTTCCTACTCTCCAGATTTTACCTCTGCAGCAAGACAAACACAACACTGTTCTTGCTAATTTAACTGGTCCCCAATTCATATCACAAGGCGACACAAGCATGCATGCCAAGGTAAAATCCGTTTCAGAAAAGCAGCTCAGCCAATAGCTTTCTGGTCACTTATTGGATGACTGAATAAATGAATCATCATCCACAGAAAAAAGCATAGAAAAAAGGCGATGGGCTGGTTCCCCTACAACAACCAAACCACACAGACGGTTTTTTCCCGTTGGTTTTGTTCCGACAATAGTCTCTGAAAAACAAATGCCACATACAGAAACTAGATCAAAAAGTCATGAAAAGGTGGTGCCATGGTTAGCTTCAAAGGCCAACAAACAAAGGCGCATGCAAGGTAAACAGCGGTGAAGTTGATCTAACATAAGAAAGGTGGAAATGGAGTTTTTTTTCCAAGCAGGAACAAAATACCTCTTGAAGAAAGCTTTCCATGATCCCATTAGGAATTCATATTTCACCTTCTTTAATAATGCCTACTGTGAAAAATGTATTGTTACAATGCTTCATAGGATAAATAATAACGCCAATCTGAACTTTGATGTTTGGACACGCCTCATGATATCTTTTTCTCAAGAATACCAGAATATTTAAGAGACTACGTAATTACCGTCACTCGTATGGATTTAGTGATACACCAGAAAATTAGCCGGCTTCTCGCTTGCATTTCGATAGGCAACAGCAATCGCAGGCCTTCTCCACCCATCTAGGTGCTAAAGGAGAGAGCAAAGACTGGCCCAATAGCGGTTTTTTCTATTGATTCGTACCAACTCGGCCGACTACTACCACGCATACACTTTTAATGGGCTTCCTGGCCCAACCTACAACTGCTCGTCCAAAGGTGAGATGATCCTCTCCTGATAAATCTGACGGGCCTACAAAGCCCATGAGTTAACAATCCCGGATTACCAGCACGTGTTGTTCTCCGTCGGGCTCGGCGCGGACCCGTGGCCGTCCAACCAGACGTGCCAGGGCCCGAACGGCACCACGTTCGCCGCGTCCATCGACAACAACTCCTTCGTCCGTCCAAGGGCCGCGCTGCTCGAGGCGCATTACCAGCGCCGGTACGCCGGCGTGCTCATGGCCAACTTCCCGACTTCCCGACGACGACGACGACGCACCCGTTCAACTACAGCGGCACGCCGCCCAACAACACGTTCGTGACGCACGGCACGAGTGTGGTGCCTCGCAAGTTCAACTGCAACACGTCGGCGGAGATGGTGTTGAAGGGCACGAGCATCCAGGGCGCCGAGAGCCAACCCCTGCACATGCACGGCTTCAACTTCTTCGTCGTCGGCTAAGGGTTCGGAAACTACGTCGTCGTCCACTCGTCCCCGCCGAGCGCAACACCGTCAGCGTGCCCACCGCCGGCTGGGTCGCCGTCCGGTTTTCCACAATGTACCCGATAAAAATTATTTAATTATTTTGGCCTAATTTCCACAATGAACCAAACAATTGAAAAAAATGCAGCATGCTGCAAGCCTGCAACATACTCCTATATGGCCATCATACATCAGGCATCCAAAATTCCAAATACTCCTACATTTTTAGGCAATGAAATAACCCTACATCAACTAGACAACTATGCAGCTTGAAGATTTGATTAGTTTATCAACCCTAACCATAGGACGACAAACGGTGTTGGGACCATAAACTAACAATTTGTCTTGCTTCGCGACTAGCTGTAAAGGTGGTTTGTGTGAAACTTGTACTGTTATGGTCTATAATTGCCGATTAGTACAGTAGTTATGCAGGCTAGGTCGTCAGCAAATATACAAATCATTGATATAGCATAAATCTTGGGGTACGGAGTACTTACTACTTAGGTAGACAAAACCTAGTAAATGATGCTAAACAATTATGGCCGCAGGCAGGCATGCAGCTTACAAATTGGGTGGATGCACCATACACTTGTCCTGTTATCCATATCTCTAACACAAGGTTCTAATATAAAAGTGCTTAAGATGTTGATCCAACCTAGCATTTATATATGTAAGAGCTATAAATGTGCTCAATAAAACATATTCCGTATGCTTAGATTGACTAATCGATATAAAATTTACACACAAGCAAATGATAAGACACCTTATG
This sequence comes from Zizania latifolia, assembly GCA_000418225.1. Lineage (NCBI taxonomy): Eukaryota > Viridiplantae > Streptophyta > Magnoliopsida > Poales > Poaceae > Zizania > Zizania latifolia. The sequence continues at coordinate 647,443 of KE372043.1, forward strand.
ACTTCTTTCATTTAGCAGATCATTTAGGAGATCTTCGTATTATAAAAGTAGCTACCAAAACTTCTCAAACGAACTTTTAGTTAGGCTGCTAACTTCACTCACAATATCTCTTGTCTCTTTCTTTTTTCTCTTATATTATCGACGGATAAAACTAGAACAGTTAGAAAGAGAGTTATTGGTATCTTTGACATTATGAGATAAATAGAAAATATGCTAAAAAAATATGGTAGATGTAAAAATTTTAAAAACAGCTATGCATTGCAATGCGGCGAACTGTAGAACTATTGCACTCTGCTGCTTGAACAGTACTCTGCTCTGACTCAGGCCACTTGTATGAACTAAAGATGTTGCACAGCCACGTTGTACCTGAAGCTCTGCTGCACGTCCAAGCTTTTGGCGAGCGTGTACGTAGGCTACAGCTAAGCTTCATCGTGTTTTTGCCATATCGGAGATCTATCTGAATATATCTGATCGACGTGAGGCAGGGGAAAAAAAGATGGGGATCTGGGCGAAGCAGGCAGTGGATCCATAATCCAAGGCACTGTGCGACGCACAGTGTGTCCGTACGTCGTCAGCAGGTGATCAGACTTCAGAGAGGTCCAGAGGCAGCACTACAAATGCCGCTGCGCCTGCCGCCTTGCTCAGAGACAGACGCGCGAAAGCGAGAGATAAAGAGGCCACCGTTCGCCAGTCAAAAACCTCCGACGCCGTAGGAGACGCCATGGCTACACGCGGCGGTATCGGTAATTCGGTGTCCAGCTCCGTTAATTCCATCCGTGAAACAAGAGAAAAAAGGAATCTGAAGGAGGGGTCTGTACTCTGTTCCAGCTTTGACCGGTCCATGCAACCAGCTGCTGATGAACAAGTTTGGATTGGCCCAATAATCCGGATTTAATCATTGGTCATTGCGACGATGGCGAAACCGCCCGGCGAGAGCTATCAGCTATCAGCTAGCTGATGCTGACATGTCAGACAGTGGCCTGTCTGTCACAGGCGCGGCAGCGAGATCTCTCGGTGTTGCATCGCTGGACGCTTGGACCAAAAGTTGATGAGGCTAGCACGCACGCATCGTGGAACTGCACTTGGATGGAGCAGCCGGGACAAAACACAAAAGCGGGCAGGCGGCGCAGACATGAGTCGATCGATCGATGGATCGATCGGCCATGGTCGACGCCGAGAAGACATGAGTCTGCTCTGCTTTCCTTTTTCTAGCGAGCGAGCGAGGGATCCGGCCAAGCGGGCAGGCAGGGAGTACGCCGTACGCGGTTCTTTTTGATCGGGCCATAGATAGGAGCATGGCGCATGGTGTGTGCCCGGCGATAGGGCCCATCTCAGCTGCGAGCTGCGCTGTGGCCAGGGTGGCCGACCGCCCGTCCGTCCGTCGCCACCTTCCCGAGGCCGAGGCCGAGTAGCACTGCCTCCGCCTGCCTGCCTCGCCCTGTAGCCGAGCGAGCGCGGCAGGCAACCATCCCTCCCTCGGCCCTCCCGCGGCCCTCCCCCGTGCCGGTCCACCACCGCGCGCGCAGGCGCAGGCCAGTCGCACAGTCTGATTCCCCGCCCGCTCGCTCGCCCTCTCGCTACAGCCTAAAGCTGACGCCCACTGCTGACCCCCCCACGTACGCCGGCCACACACGGGCCGATCGCTCTGATGGCCTCTGCCTACTGCCGTGCCGCTGCCGACGCGACGCCCACTTGATCCCTCGCCTCTACGTACGCGCGCGGCGCGCGCGTAGGCGATGGCGAAACGCGCGTGCCGTGTTTATCCCGAGGGGCTCGCGGAGTCGCGGGGGTGTGTGCGGTCGTGTGGTGGACCATGTTCCCGAGCGCGACGCCCTGGTGGTGCACGTGCTGCCCGGCCCGTCCAATGGAGGGAATCTCAACTCCGCGCGCGGGGTGGCGGGCGAGCAGGAGCGCTACATTGGAACGGGACACCGGACACGCACGGCGTGGTGGCGAGCCCTGGCGGAGATCATAGCCGAGCTTTAACCATTTGGAGCAAAAGTTTAAAGTTTTCGGGCTACTCGAGCTTTTGACCTCACGCACGGGCACTGCAAGGCTGCTGCTTGCGTAGTTGCCCGTGCCCGTGCGTACGCGTGTACGTGGGTAACTGGGGTCGCGGTCTGATCTGTGGCCGAGAGAGGCTTTGAAACGTTCGCCTCCAACACTGTTAGTTTACATTTTTCTTGTGGTACGAGCGGCAATATCTTTTGTGGCTTGGCTTCGGTGGTCAAAATCGCTGTTCGTCTCCTGCTGCCATTTCATAACTTGATTGGATGGTTTCCATTTAATAGTTTTATCCTGCCAGGTACAATGTTATTTTAAAAATATTAGAACTGAGGACAACCTAAGGGTAAAGATATTGGTCGTACGGACGCTTGTCATTCATCAAACAATCTGCCTTCACAAGTCATATTTGCAAATTGCAAAGGAAGAGGGCAGAGCAGAATGCGAGGAAAATTGGCCACCACCGGCCCCTGACAATCGTTTGAAATTAATTTTGTATGGTATACAATCTGACTTTTGACTAATTTAAGAGTCAAAACTAATGAATTTAATATAAAAAGTAGATAATTAGTTTTAAAATATTTTCATATAATTTTTTTAAATTTTTTTACCTCGTTTAAAAGTGTACAAAACGCTATACACGGAAATCAGGGCTGATAATCTGCCGAAACGGGGTGCCAAAGGGGCCTAAATTCTAAACGCATAGCAATAGCTAGGCTTTCATTTCAGAGCAGAGGCCAGAAAGGCAACAGATAGGAAATTAAAAAAAAATGGCATGAACCTTGCTCGAACAGCAAAAACCCTGCATAAACATAGGATAACACCAAGTGGGTCCTTTTTTTGGGACGTCATGGCCCTACAAGCTAGTCATCCAGACTTCCAGCTCCATTATATAACCAGTTTTTATGTTCTTCTCCAATTCCAAGAGCTTCTCAACTCGGTCACTCGGCTCAGCTCAGTTTATCTGCCCAGCGCTCATTCCCCGCGATTCTCTCTTCTCTTTAGCATCTCCCTTCCATTGTCCGATAAACTGGTGGACTGGTATTTTCGCAAGAAGTGAGGAAGCCACGGTGTCTATGGAGCTCTACGCCGTGGTGAAGCCGTGTAGGCTGTCCAAGAAGAGCAGTAGCAGCAACGACAGCAAGGTGGGGATGGGCGTGCGCGGCGACGGCGCCAACGGTGGCAAGAGCCTGCACAGCTCCTTCTCCGGCCGGTGCGCGCGGCTCTTCAAGGAGCAGCGGGCGAGGTTCTACATCATGCGGCGGTGCGTCACGATGCTCTTGTGCTGGCGCGAGTACGCGTGCGAGGAGGACGAGCAGACGAAGCTCTCTCTCACCCTCTACTCTAGGATCAAGGAACTCGTGTAAAAAGAGAATCTTTTTTGCACTTTCTCTTTCTTTTTTCTCTTCCTTTCCGAAGGAGTAGAGCGGATGGGCGGTGCTGTAAGCCAGTATATGTGGCGGCCGCGCTGCACATTTTTATTTTTATTTTTGATGTCATGTGAGCTTCTAATGTAGAGCAACGTACCTGATCAAAATGGGCGGTATTCTTGGATTCTGCTGGTGCATGCTCCTCTATTCCTTCTACTTCTGGTGTTTGACTCCTTGACGTCCGTGTGAATGTGTGATCCATGCTGCGAGTCTAGATTTGGACGGCTCGCCACCTGGTTTTCCTCACCTCGTCAGAACATTTCTTCTCGTTTCATGTTTGTACTTCCAAAAAAACCACCAAGAAATCTACTATTAAAAGTGCCTCTAGTACTGCCGGTACTTACAGGTAAATCCATCACAGATTCACAGCATTTTGCAGCTAGCATCCTTGAGCCTAAACCAAGCTTTTACCATAGCGTACGTAGCGGGGCAGTAACTCGCAGTGGTCTCTCGCATCATCGACTGAACGCGGCCAAGTTCCGAAAGGAAGAGGGGAGCCGACGCGTTGCTAGCATTATCAGCATTCTGATGAGTTTCTCTGACCCGGAAGGAGGCTATGGATGGACACTCCCGAGGCGAGGGCCAAGTGTTGATGACGCATCGAATTATTTACTCCCAAAACGACGCCTCCGTATCTGGGCGCCTCTGTGTGCTGCATGCCGTCGCCAGTAAAAAAACCGGCCTCTCTCCACCACCAGCTTGGACCAAATGGGAGCGCAGTGTACTTGCCTACTTCGGTAAAGCCTCGCGTGCGCCTGGCTACCGACGAGGCGATGACTACTCTATAGTCTATACTACTCCTTCACGAGCGTCGCAGATTTCAGTCTTGCTGTTCATCATTATGCATGCATCATCCAGGCTACCACTATTGTAGCATAGTTTCCATCCTGTTCGGGACAGTCTTATGGCTCATCGATCGTCAGGGCTACACAGAAGTGCAGAAGTTTTTCTTAGGCGAAAGACTGGCAGAGTTAAAGTCACTCGTATATCAGTTTCGTGTTCTGAATGGCGTGAACGGATCGGTTTCGCGAGGTCGATCGATCTTCTTCTCCTCTTTTACTGTTCCATGGAGGCACGTTTTCTTTCCGCCTACGTAGATGGTAGCAGTACGTAGCTGCAATGGCGCAGCAATGGCTTACCCAGCATCTAGGCTGAAGATGCCAGGGACCCATGCGAGCTGCCATGCTACGAACGCTGCAGAATCAGCATGATCAGTGGGCAGTGGGCAGTGGGTGGTCCTCTGATCCTATCAGCTAGTCGCCACCAAGCTAGCTCCTTTGCCCTTCGGAGATAACCGGCGCGTAAGGAAGTAGGAGAGGATGCACACAGCGCAGGACCCCCCCAGCACCACCATGCACACTGTCTCACAAGCTCTGAAGCTCGCCCGGCCGGCTGCAAGCCTGCAACATACGGTTTCTGATTCTGTCCCCCCAAAGCCAATCTTTCAGGACGGTTGCATTCATGCCCCTATCCAGTATCCAACCTTTTGTGTTTGGATATATACAAGCGTGAAGCGTGAGTTATGGAGAGTTGCAATTTGCAAGAGCACATCTTTTATATGTGGTGGCAATGATACCGACCATAATGTGTGACAAGTGGATACTGAATTACTCCACTACTGATCAGTCACATGCATAGTTCAGGACTTCAGGTCCTATATATTTATAAGGCACAGATGGAAATAATAATCATAAAAACATCAGGATGGTTGCCAGATAAAAGCTTTCATGAAAAGTCAGGTGCAAGTGCAACCCAGAGCCTTCTCTCATAGCCGATGCTTCAATTTCTTCAGATTCTTCAGAATATTCAGTACCAAAATGTAGCTGAAGTACATACAGAGATAAGCAGCATCCTATACTACTCCATTATCTTTAGACCTACACCTTATCAACGCAGATGTGTGCGAGCTCCTCGTCGCTTCTCTTCAGAGTTCGAACTCTTGTAGAATCCACCAAGCAGCTCGCCGAGGAAGAAGAAGCAGCAGCAGCAGCAGCAGACGAAGAAGAATCACGGGCCGAAATCTTCTCCCATCCAAGTAAAATCAGGGCAATTCAATGTCGCATTTCTCATGGAGACACTATGATTCATCTTTAGGGCCCCAAATAATCAAGAAAGTACGGGACTGTTTTCTGTCCCAGTTGCTGGTGTCATTTACTCATTTGAGAACTTGATGGATCATATTATCCAGGAAGGAAATTTTGGGAACATGAATTTCTACTAATAATGAGAGGCCGTGGCCGTGGCCGTGCAACGCATGCGTTATGGACCAGTGGATTTAACCGGGGATGGAGGCATTCTTAAGACAGTGATCAGGAGAGCAGAGGCTGATGCGATTGCACCTTCAGATATGGAGAAGTGTTTGACACAGCTCATGAACACAACCCTGTCTTCTCATTTGAAATTGGAGAGGAAACTCTCATCAGGGCATGGGACATCGCCGTGAAAACCATGAAGGAGAATGGATGTTCTTCTGTTCACTTGTTCAGTGTGATCATAGCTTAAACAGTTCTTGTTTGATAGTACTGTTGTTTTATTGGATTCTGAGGTTGGGAAGGTTGCAAAGATCACATGCAAGCCAGAGTATGCATATGGAGCTGTAGGTTCACCTCCAGAGATACCACCAGAGTACGTCTGTGATTTGATTTGTCACTAGTAAAGTCTTGGTTTCTTATGTAGGAAGTCAAAAATTAACAGAAGGTGTTTTGTCTTCACAGTCGCATTCAGGCCGAGGGAAGGTTCGAGTGTTGAAAGCTTATCTAAAGAGAAAGCTAGGCTTGAGTAAGATATCTGAACATTTTCTCATCGTTTCACAGCTAAATTCTACTACCGTTTTACTGACAGAACTACATATGTAAAACTGTTAGTTTGTTCCCATTTGCAAGTGTAAAAAGACAATGCAAGCACCAAATGCTCAGCAAGTGAAAACAAGTTCATATCCAAGATTTACAGTTGGACAGGGAGTTGAAGCAGAGGGAGAGAGCAGCTGCAGCCGAAGAGGAAGAGAAGAGGAAAGGGAGGAAGCAAAAGCAGCAGCAGCTGCGCGTGTGTACAAGCAAAACTGGAAGCAAAGAAGGGAGAGCGCAATAAGGCCAAACAGATCACTTCCGTTTGATCATACTGACAGATGTAATCAAGAGAACAATGAGAGCCAGTGAGGTAACAAAATATACAAGTTACGAGCGGCTGAGATTCAAATATTATTAATTACGCGATGGAGGCTAGTTAAATTAGCCACAAGAAAAAACGTTTATAGCTTGTGAAATAATTATAATTTAAGAATAAAATAATAATCACAATCGTAATTATATGGGCTATATGATTTTGTAACCATATTTACTCTAAATTATTTATAAATTGTTATTTAATATAAAAATAATAATTAGATTCACCGACGATACTTATTCGTCAAGCTGTAATAATAATAATTGTCGTTGCAGTCCCCTCTTCTTGTCTCGTTTCAAAGGAGGGAGACGGCGGCGCTGTGGCGACTGGCGAGTGGAGCGGTGAGATCGGGCGTGTGGCGACAGCGGCGGTGGCGAGGTTTACGGGGGCGGAGAGCACGCGAGCTGAACCCACCTCGGAGACGGCGACGGATCGAATCGGGAGGCGGAGCTGGAGGACAGGGGCAGGGATCCGTTCTGCTCGAGGAGAAGGTCGAGCGCTCCATGGGCCGGGGCCGCCATTGCTGTGACGCCGTCGCAGCGCCCGGGCCGACGTTGCGGGACTCTCTTCCTTCTCGACTCCGCTTGAGGTGACGCCTCCGCCCCTCCTCGCCTGTGTTATCTGCTTCCTGGTTTTTGCTCTGCTTCGTGTTGTTTTTGTCATTCACAAGGGCAGACTGCTCCTGTTTATAGAACAGTTTTTTTGTTTTGTTTTTGGGCTTGTTTAGATGGATGCAGATTAGAGGTCCAATCCCTTCTAATTGGTATAGATTTAATTCAGTTTCCGACCTCCGATCCGAAGTGTTTGAACTTAACCAATTCCTATCTAAAGTCCAAACAAAAGCAATATAACTTGTGGTCACAACCTCACAGGCAAACCAGAGATTTGCCACTCTCTGCTAGTCAACTTCCGCACTGCTTTACAGCCAGCGGCTCAACGCCTATTACTTCTGCACTGTTCTCTCACAGGATTGTGCTCAACACAAGAGTAATGCCAGTTCCAGAACATACTGGTACTTACTAGGTAGTAGTGTTTGAAGGTCAGAGTAGATGATCTGATTTTTTACCAAATAGTTTGAGTTTAAACAAACAAATTTAATGCTAAAAAGTTATTGAACATTTTAAGCAATTTTTTATATTATTATATATTTTTTTTGGAGAAATCACACTCCTGAACGGCGCTCTTACATTGACGGCAATCCCAGGAAGGGACAGCTAAAAGGAAAAGAGCTACAGTGCACAGCTGCTTTTGTCAAATTGGAGAACACCATTTTTGGCCCGTTTAAAAATTTCGCTATTTTTACCACAGGAATTTGAAAAATACATCTTCCAAGCTTGGTCTCAAATGTAATTACTTCCAAATTTACCCTCTGCCTTATCACTGCGGACAGAGGAAACATAGCAATTGGATCAGAATAGTCCGGTCACAAATACTACACACATGTCCAGACAGAAACAGCTGAAATTTTTCACAAATGCAACATATATTTCTGAAGTCTATACAAATAATCTTGGATACTTTATGACTATGACCAATTGACCATACCGGTCCATACGTGGTATTAACTTGCAAAAAATAACAGTATAGACATCAACTTTACAAGAGAACAATCACGTATTTGGACTTCTGTGTATGAGTACACCCTGCCCAAGATTAGAAGAGGCACTGGCGACTCTTCTCATCAAGTATGTTAAAAATAGCAAAGTGAAAAGAAAAACTGACTAAGTTAAAATTTCTAACTCCAGAATCCATATAGATCCTTGGACTGTGGAAGAATACTCTAGGGACTCCTCTTCCTGTATCTTACATCGTGGGGCGTCATTTACACATTTGATCACGTGCAATACAAACTCTTAATGCAAGAGTTTCAACAGACGAGGGCTATCAAATGCTATTATGAGAATAGCAAATTTCACACTTGGATGGCCAACCAAGTTTCTTTGAAAATTAGCAGAATCTAACATGAATGTAATGCTACCTGATGTCAAATCGGTGGTTTAGATAGTGGTATACCATATGATGTGCGGAAACGAACACCGTTGCCTGTATTCCTTGATACTGGGCAGAGCCAGCAGAATACGTTAGGTCCTAGTACCTGTTTAGAGCAGGATACAAAAAAGCTGAGAAAATGAATCATAACCAATGCCTTGTAACTCTTTCTGCACATAATGCTCAAAAAGTTTGATTTAAAAACTCAAGTAGAAAAGGATAAATATGAAAAATGACATAAACCATCTCACATATATGATCACTAATTTGCTGTACTTAGCAAGACCTAACAGCTGGACAGTGCTCTTGTCAAAGATTGTAAATAGCAATGATGTGTTATAGTCCATTTTTCCCATACGGGTATTCCCCGTGTTTCTGTTACCAGAATGACAGAATAAAAGTTCCGCCTTAACTTTATGTCCACCTACTATCTTTGAATGAACAAGTACAAAACTGAGCTATGGGACTACACTTCTACAGAGATATACTAACAAAGTTTATTTAAAAGTAATTTGCATAACAGATACAAGTCTTGGTCATATGAAAATATAAGTATGGGAATAATCCTTACTGAAACAAGATTCTCATAGACACCAAGGTCATATGGATGGTGGTAAAGATTTCCAGCTTTTTCTGCCAACCACATTGCCCTAACTCCTTCATGGTACTGCAAATCACCAACATAACTAGCATTACAAGTCTATAAACAATAATGTCCTAAAAACAAGAGATTCTATTTTTCAGACCTCGATAGTTGTTTTATTATGAAAGATGAGGTACACATGCCAACCCAAAAGAATGGTCAATGCCAAAGCTAATGGACACAAAATGACCCCGCAAATAATCTGCACATTTGAAACTTATTATCGGTTAAGAGCATTGTATGAGGGCAACGGAAACAACCCTTCTGAGGTACGTACGATTGATGTTCTAGAAGAATCACTGCCTAATTGTTCATTCTTAGGCAAACTGTGCACAGCACCCCCTATAATCAGAACCTGTTATAAACATTAATTTCACATTCTTAAACTCCTAACAAGGCGTAGTTGCGAAAATAAGTTTGAGGATATTGGAGTACCAGAGAGTATAAGCTTGCAATTACAGCATACAGTACAAAGACTAGGAAAATCTTGTAGTTCTCATGTCCAACACAATTGTTAATCCATATACAGTGATGGTCCTGCAGATATAAAAACAGATTAATGCAAATTGAAATCACAAAATAGAAATTTTTAACTCAACACTATTAGTACTAGTCACCACCATTCTTAGAACACATCTCCTGCAGACACGGCAGTGATGAGCACGTGGAGGTTTATAATGGGAACATTTCTGGCAATATCTCAAATCACCACCCTGCAATGACAAGCGTGAAAGATAAAGCAGGCAAGATCATACATCATATGTGCTGAAAATATGATGTATTCTAGTGTAATTTGCCTAAAAGTCCCATGTATTTTCATTGTATTACAATGAAGATTATCTTTCCTGTTTTCAACCATTCTTTGCACAAAATGACCAGAGGTGTGTTTGGCTGTTTGCAACCTAAACGCGTGCGAAATCTGACTAGAATAATCAACAATGTTTTATTCAGAACTGCTGGAGCACAAAACAATACCCCTGTCCCAAAATATAAGGTGTATAAGTTTTTGGCATGGTTTTCAACATAAACTTTAACCATTGATTTCTTTCATTGTATATCATCAATAACTACAAAGTTAATATCATATGAATGTATTTTCAAATATAAATCTAACTATATAACATACATAACACTAAACATATATATTTTTAGCTTTATTATTAGTCAAAAATTATAAATGTTGACTTCCCTAAGAACATGGGTGTCTTATATTTTAATATAAGTAACATATGATCAGATGATCCCAACAATGAACTCTACAAAAGACAGGACCAGAATATGCCTCAATAGTTTGGTTAACAAGATTGACTGGTATCAAAGTAATTATAGCCAACTAAACCTTAATAACTGGCAAAAGCAAAGCAGATAAAATGCAATGTATTATCTCCACACATGAACCTATTGCTCAATGCCTAAATGGATATAAGGCCCTTACACAGTGACAAAAAGGAAATAAATAATATCAGCTCCTATAAGTTCAGAAAAACAATTAATGGCAATTGCTACTTTGGATTTTTTTCCACGCCATGCTAGATCCCAGCACATCAATTCCCAAATCCATTGCGTGCATTAAATGCATAATGCAAGCCCTCCAATTCACCAATCAAGCACTTCTCATGCAAGACTAGACCTAGATTTCATACTTAGATCTAGACTATCTAATCCATAAAACAAAGAATCTGATCTATTAGAAGATCCACAACATGTGCATTCTTAGTAGAAGAACACCCACAAGCTCAATGTTCAAACACTGATCACTGCAGCGTGTGGGGATCGAGTGCAAGTGCCACCTCACCTCAGTCCTCACTCCTCACCCCCTCCATAGCCCACATCCTCGGATGCACGACTACATGGTGTCTCTCTTCCTCCCCCAAAGATCTCAACGTTGAGCTCAAAACTGCCGTTCCCCTCCAGAGATCTAAAGCCCAAGCACGGAATCACCAGCTCACGGGGTCTGCTAATCTGCAATGTCCGAAATCTAAACCCAAGAACTCAACTTCGAGGCCAACATGTCCAATTCTGCCACAGATAAATAGCTTCCCACTCCAAAGATCCAAACTTTGCAGCACACCGCAGCGGGCGGCGGCGGGATCTGTGCTGGTCCCGGTGGAGGAGAGAGAGGCAGGCCCGTACCTTCCGCTTGATCTCGTGGATGGGGCTGTCGGAGTCCTCGACGTCGGGCACGAACGCCGTCGGCACGCGGCCCGGGTCGCGGGAGATGGCGGCGGCGTAGG
>KE372043.1:692225-704043 GCA_000418225.1 Zizania latifolia
AGCGACCTGTGCAGCGACACCAGCTTCGACATGGCCGCCGCCGCCTCGAACGACAGAATCCCCAGCGCCGCCTGCGGCCCCGACGGCAGCCGGAGGTCCACGGGCAGCCACATCTTCGGCACAACCATCGAGACCCTCACACTTCACAGCCTCACCCACCTCCCAACCACGAACCCCTTCACCTCGTAGCCTACTGCCTTTCTCCCCGGAGGAGTGATCGAGTGATCTCGCTTGCGTGGTAAGCTACCTTCTCCTCTCCTTAATGGCGTCCTCCTTAATCGATCGCCACATCGATCGACGCGGTTGCGGCCTCGCGGGTATTCTGTTGGGCGGATACGATAGCAATCCCTTATATAGCGGCGTTTATTCCCACTTCGGCCGAGTTAGATAATTAACGAGGCCGTACTCAGTAATCGCAAATTAGTTGGTGACAGCGACGGCGACGGCGAAGGCGACGGGTGCGTGGTGAGACACGGTCTCATACTCTCGCGGTGAGAAAGCGCGGCCCAAACGGTAGGCGCTTACCAGACGGTACGACGCAACCATCACCCTGTAACAAGCGCGCGTTTGATTAGGGCGTAGTTTATTCGTAGTGGAAAAAACCGCACCGGAGCGGTGGTTAAACAAAAAAACTGAAACTGGGCAGTTAACCATTTTGATTTTACTAAAAAACCGTTTAAGCAATCAAACCGACAAACTGGCCGGTTTTTATTGAACCGGTGCCGGTTTTAAAGAACCGGATTGTTCAGCGTTAGCAAAAAACATATTTATTTGAGAGAGACTAAATATCCAGAATTTTTAATCACTCTAGCTCATTATTTAGCATGTAATAATTAACAAAATAATTATTTATATAAGAAGAAAATGATACTAATATTGACAAAAAAGATAATGACGGGGATTTGCAAAGTGAGAACGCACAACATAGAAGCATCTTAAATAAACTTTGTTTAAAATATTTTAATATTATAATTATTATGCTATTTGTAGATTGTGATTATAACATCTCCCTAAATTATAATATTATAATATAATTAAAACCTTATATTTAAGTTTATTTTTAATATCTAATTATACATATTTCTCATTAACTTATATCATTTTTATATTAAAATAATACAAAATAAATATAATATTAATAAATAAATAAAAAACCGACGGTTTGGCCAGTAAACCGACAATCAGACCAATAAACCAGTGAACTGATAACTTGATCGGTTCAATTACCGGTCCGATTTTTTTCCGCTACGAGTTAATTCCGGAGGCGGGAACACGTTGCACGCCTCGTTTATCCTATGCGAGATTTGCCCCGGCCGGCCTGACTAGTTGCCATTGGTTTAGTCCGAGGTTATGGTGCGATCAGTTGCTTAATCCACTGGTTTTGTGGGAGATTATGTCAAGAGATATTGCCAAGAGCTTTGTGGCGTGGAATATTTACCGTGGGTTAAACTGATGTGATTATGTTTGACCATAGTTTTAATTGGTTGGGGAGTTCTGCTACGTTTTCACGGGTTCCCTCTAGGCAGAATGCGTGTAGATAGATGTTTCCTCATTAATGAAGGTAGAGCTAGTACATGCATATGGCTGCATTTTCAGACAGTATCGCCCATCCTTTCTGCAAAAATGTCTGAAAGAAGTAGCACATGGCCGGAGTCAGCAATCAGTTGGCATATGTACAAGGCAGTTCATGTGTTGCTTAAGAATTAAGAAACTGTTCACGAATTAATATGTTGTGTGTTGATTTATATATAGAGACGATTAGTACGGCTTGATGTAAGGGAACCGTCATTATTTTATCTCAATCCCCATGCTGTAGCAGAGCTAGATAAACCGGAAGAAATTACAAGTGTATCATTAAGATCAAATTTGGACAGAAGTCAAGTGTCCCCCTCCATCCAAAGTGGAGTACTTGCTCCAAAGAAGCCCGAGAATAAATGCCAACAACATTCGGTTTATTGCTTTTCTCGTTCGTTTTAATTGGACACAATTTCGCTTTCCTTCAACTGAATTACTGCCTTATTTCAGAAAGATGATATTTTAAAATACACACAGTGAACCTTCAAATCTGAAATTGTTAATATATTAAAAAATATCTGAATTTAGTATGTTAAAATAATATTTGTAGGTTTGTCATAAAAATGTCATCATGTAGTTATATTCTTAATATTTTTTATAAATATATAACTAAAAATTAGCATAAAAATGTATGCATCGTAGGTCATGTCGTTGTCCAAAACGTTATTTTTGGAGTACCAAGGGGGTAAAAATTATAGGCGTTCATTAATTAACTCATATCATCACGAGTTCTACAAATCCTAGTGGTTCCTGTGGTTGGACTATATTGTTTTTCTACAAATTGTTTGATATACCTAATTCTCAAATTGATGATATTTTAGATATTAACATAGTCTCCAATGTACTTGTCTCTCCATTACTTTTTCTATCTATATTTATATAAAAAATATGACTATGTGAAAGTATCTTATAATAATCTATTAATGTTATTTTTGCATATCTAATCTTAATATTTTTAATCTATTAATGATGTAAGGTTTTTAATGTTTGACTACATGCATTATAGTATGTTATCTAATTGAGAATAGATATAACAATGTGTTTATCGTGATGTTTTTTGTTTTCTATAATAAATGTTCATACCATACAAATGTGTATTGATTATGTGTATATCTAGTTGCCACGTGCATGCTAAAGAGAAGACCGGTTATGATTACATTTCTCAAAAACATGTGCTATTTTTTAAAGACTAAAAACATGTTCTTCAGAGTCCTAGCTAATGTAAGTTCATCAAAATCGCCATGTATGACCATGTATCATCAGTCCTAAAAATTGATTGGGTGTTGTTTAGACTCAACACACGTTCTAGTTTAACTACACCACAAGGCCCACAGTGTTTGTTCTTGCCAAAAAGTCAGACCACATCAATATCAACACAATTTGATGGATCAATGATTTTGGATGAATCGGACGGATTGATCAGTAGAAACTACTTCCAAGTCGACTACCGAAGCAGTTATTATGATGTTGATGTTACCGTGACATCGTCATTGATATGTAGATCTTAACACTATCGGATCTATATATCAGTCTCGACGTCTTGAAGATATCAACGTAAGATAATCTCATTTATTTTTTAGAGGAAAGGCTCCTACGTTGTAGGAAAACCCTGCTTTACTTGAAAGCAAGTAATAGAAAACATAGGTTTTTGTCAAGGACACCGACTTTACATTGTTCAACAGAAGCCAAACACACAAAAGCTCCCTAAAGACGCCACCAGTTCGACGTAGCAGAACATGCTTCCAGACTTAACTAAAACAAAACGCCACGCCCAGCATAGTTCATGATTTTGCACAAGCTAAATAGCGGTCCAGCATAGCAATACCAAACTATCAACAGAACGCTCCAGATATCACCAAAATATTGCCAGCCACAAAAACAGCACTACGACTACCACCAGAAGAAGCTCTTGATTTCCCTTTCCATCAAACACCACGCGAATCGGCAGGCTTCAGGTCCTCACACTTGAGTCTTGGTCGTTTGCCAGCCGATCAATTGATGCAGCCTGGCACGGAGCAATCCGAGGCACCTTGAAGATTCTTCCCTTAGACGAGGTGGGACGAGTTGTAGCACTGGGTGAGGAAAATAATCAGTTTGTGAATAACCTGAAAAGGGTTAGAACACAATTTGTTTTGGAAAACAAACTCGTTTCTTAATAACCAAATAGACCAAGCACTCGCTCCCAGAATTTAAAAATTAACTTTAATTTTTTTAGCATTCTTAAAACCCCAAACCATATCCAGGAACCCCCTTCTGTGAAGGGGAGTAAACTCCCAACCTAAAGAGTCTTGCACGAAAGCCCACAAAAATTGAGACAATGGACATCTAAAAATCAAATGATCTACAGATTCAATCTGCCCGCACAGCTTGTACTCTGGGTTCCCCTTCCACTTCATCCTCTTCAGTCGCTCCCCAACTTGTATCCGTCCTTTCACCATCAACCAAGTGAAAATTTTAACTTTGAGGGGCATACTGCCCTTCCAGATTTGTATGCTCTCCACATCCATGACCTCCCTCTCAGTGATCAGTTTGTATAAAGATTTAGCAAAGAAACCCTTTTTGTCAATTAACCAGGTCATACTGTCTGAGTTTTGCGTAACAACCAAATTATTCAGAACATCACACAACATTTGCCACTCCTCCATATCATTAACTCTCAACGACCTTCTAAAAAGGTCACCAGTTGAGAAACGCACCAAAGTTTCCGCCACTGTTGCTTCCGGCTCATGACATATCTCATACAGATTGTAGAATCTGACTTTAAGATGAACGTTTTCATACCACACATCATGCCAGAAGGACACCTTTGCGCCGGTGCCAATCGTAAATCCACAGCCCATTCTCACCCAAGACCTCACCTTCTGTAGCCCTCTCTAGAAAAAAGATCCCCCGGTGAGGGGAGATTGGAAGAACCCCCTATCTACCTGGTACTTTTTCCTCAAAATCTCGTAACAACACCTAGTATTTCCATTTTCTAAATTGTAAATCCATTTACCAAGCAAGGCTTGATTAAACGCCCTAGTGTCCATAAATCCCATACCACCCATTTCTTTTGGAGCACACAGAGACAACCAATTGACCATGTGATACCTTTTCTTATCTTCAAGGCCCTCCCAAAAGAAACGGCATCTAATACTGTCAATTGCATGATGAATCTTTTCTAGTAGCAAGAACACACCCATAGCATACAAGGGGATACTACTAAGACAAGCATCAATCAGAACCATCTTCCCCCATATAAAAGGTGCCCAGCTTTCCAGGATGCAAGTTTTTTTTTCTCAATTTTAGCCACTACCCCCTCAAAATCTGATTGTTTTGGTTTGGATAAAGTTATAGGCAGGCCCAAGTATTTGATAGGCCACTCCCCCAGGTTGCAATTGAAAACATCCGCCACACGTTGAACTTCTTCCTGAGAGGTACCAATCCCAAAGACTTCACTCTTTTGGTAGTTGATTCTCATGCCTGACAGCTCTTCATAGCAATATAATAAAATTTTCATAACCATCAAATTTTGATCACTGTACTCCATCATTATTATAGTGTCATCCACATACTGAAGGTGTGTTAATCCTCCCTCTACCAAATGAGGCACCAATCCTGACAAATGGCCTTGTTCACTTGCCCTTATCATCATTTCTGATAGAGCATCACCTACTAAGTTGAAAAGGAGGGGAGACAAAAGGTTGCCTTGTCTCACACCTTTATAAGTTCTAAAATACCCCACTTCTCCATTAATGTTAATGGCTACTCTTCCTCTAACTACCTTCCTGATCCAGTCAATCCATTTGGCAGCAAAGCTCTTCCTTTGCAGAACTTCAATCAGAAACTCCCAACGAACTTTATCATATTCCTTCTTAAAGTCTAATTTTATTATCACCACCTTCTGATTTCTGGATCTCAGCTCATGAATCACCTCATGTATAATTACAATTCCTTCCAAGATGTTTCTCCCAGGAATAAAGGCAGATTGTCTCTGATTAATAATAGAACCAGCTACTCTAGTAAGTCTACAAGTCAGGACTTTCGTTATCAGTTTGTAACACACATTAAGTAAATATATAGGCTGAAATTGTTTGATACTATTGGCTTCTTTCACCTTAGGTAACAGAACTATTACCCCATAGTTAATCCTAGCTAAATTGAGATGCTCCTCAAAAAGACTATCCAACATCTATTTAATGATGGGTTTTAACTGAGACCAGAAAGCTTTGAAAAAAAAATACAGAGAGCCCATCAGAGCCAGGAGCAGTGTTAGATTTCATTGATTTCAGGGCAGTATCAAGCTCATCCCTCGTAAAAGGTGCTACTAATTGAGTGTTATCGATCCTAGATAATCTCCCCCTATCACACCACATAGAAGAGCACAAGTGCATAGCACTGGAATTTTCAGACCCAAACAAATTTTTGTAGTAAGAGTAAATATGCAGAGACAGATCCTCCCCTTCCATAATTTCTTCTCCATCATGTTCCAAAGACATGATAGTGCCCCTTCTTTTCCTGCCATTAGCCACCTTATGGAAAAACGCACTATTTGCATCTCCATACATGATCCACTCTTGACCACTTCTATTTTGCCAATAACAAGCCTCTTGCTGATAAAACATTCATTAGAGCTTTTTCAGTATCATAAGCCTGCTCCCATTCCTCAACAGAGAGAGGTCCACACAAATCCTTGTCCTCCCACTGCTTAACTGCCTCTTGTAAATATTTCTTCTGGCGCCACATAGAACTAGTTAAATTTGCCCCCACCCTTTCATACTCCTCCTAAGCTACTGGCAACTCTGCTGCCAATGATCCAGGACACCCTGCTTAACCCTTGCAGGCCATCTATTTATTACCCAAGGTTTAAAGTCTGCAGATTGCAACCAAACGTTCTCAAATTTAAACATCCCCCTTGGTCTCATATAAACCCTATCCAAGTCAACCAACAGCGGACTGTGATCTGAACCCACCCTAGAAAGATTCTGCACCAGAGCTAAGGGGAACAGAGTTTCCCAACTATTGGGCATCAAAACTCTATCCGGCACCTCCCTGATTGGGGGTGTTTGTTTATTTGTCCAAGTGAACTTACCTCCCACCTTGTGAAGCTCCCTTAATTCCTCATTTGTAATAAACTCATTAAAAGCCCTCATCCACCTCTCATTAGGATCACCTCTTGATTTCTCTTCAGGACATCTGATCATATTAAAATCCCTCCATAAGAACTAGAACTTGCTGAGCGCTCATTTTACCAGAAAGTTCTTGCAGAAATCTCTCTGTCAGCATCTTGGGCTGGACCATAAATATTAATAAGCTCCCAGGCCACTTTCGTTACTTTATTCTCAACAATCATACTTAAAAAGAACTCCCCTGATCCATAGCTCTAACAATATTTTTATCTAAATTCACCCCAACAACATGCCCCCAAATGACCTTGTGAGGGTTTAGTAAGCCAAAGAAAAATCCCTGTTATCACACAAAAAGGATAAATCTCTCTGATTGAAGCTGTCTCTCATTTAATTGGCTACACTCTGCAGTGATGGTAGGTTGGTAGGTACTGTCGTCGACGAAGATAGTTGCCTTGGCGCCGTCGATGAACAAAACCACTGACCACTGTGATTAAGTTTGGAACACGAAGTATCGAACAAGTTTTCATCCTTGGAAAAGTATTGAGAGATCGTTGAATCATGCGAAAAGATGGCGCGGTGTGTTTTTCCAACAAAGTCGTCCGATGCTGCTGCCGCCTGTTCTTGCATTTCTGTTCTTGCCAGACAACTGTTCTACTGTTGGAACAGTCGTCTGGCAAGAACAGAAATGCATCGTGGACTGTTCCCCTTAGATCTGAATTTAGGGTGGACTATTGGACAAAGTCGGTCCACGATGCATTTCTGTTCTTGTCAGACGACCGTTCTACTGTTCTACGATCTTGTTTGTTTAGAGCGCCTGTCGGCCCCGTGATCACTGATCACGTATCCGCGAGCGAGGACTACTTCGTGCCGTCTCGAGCTTGATTATCTTCCATCGAATTCAGATCCTGTGTGCAAGTGATACTGAAAGAAAGAACATGCTTTTTCTGGAAATTTTCCCATCTCCGGCGGTAGCTGCCCATCAAGCCATGGTCACATGGTTTAAAAGGGAAAATATACTACTGTGCCTATTTTAAACCGAAAAATTTAATTGTATATCCTCTATTTATATGAAAAATAAGTATTTACAGTTCATATGTCATTTATTTAAGATTATCTCATATATCAATAAGATGTGAATGATAAAATTTTAATTTCTCATGTATATAATATAATCTAAAAACCGGTATGTGCCAATTATTTGAGTTAATGAATTAATAAATTAAATATTAGAAAGTTAAAAACCTAATTTTAAAAGTTTTTTTTCTAAAAATATTCAAAGTTTACAGAGAACCGTTTATAAACTTGAAATGCATTCTTTTATCTGTGAACTCAAATAATTGATATAAACTCAATTTAGAATAGGCACGGTGGTAGATTTTTCCTCTCTCACACCATGTGGCCATGGCCTGATGGGCAGCTACTGCTGGAGATGGAAATTTTTCCGGAAAAAAACATGTTCTTTCTTTCAGTGTCACTGCACACAGGATCTGGAGAAACGGATGACAGGCCTGCATAAACTTCCAGTCGGCTCAGTTACAAATCCATCACGAGAAAACTCTCATTAGGGAAGTCAATTAACAATGCTGTGTTCCAGAAATTAGATTGACTCTTTCAACAGCAAAAAATACAAATAAAACGAGAATCACGACACGGTTTGCCTATGTCAGCGTACTCGTATAGATCGGATGGACATGGCAAAGTCAGCATGTCTATTGGCACAGATATCGCAGCGGGTCAGCGGCCCGGTGTGATTACATCTCAATCAGTCAGACAATCCTCATCGCCTTTTTTGAGTTTTTTTCCCCCAATTATTAGGATTTATTTGCGAGGAATAGGTATATTTAGTGTTAGTCATAAGGTATTGAGAGGTGTAGTAAAGATGTATTAAAAATTAAGACTAGCAAAACTTCCACGTTTTAATAATTCCTGAGGATTCGTCGATAAGAAATATATGGAACATCCAGCGTGTAATAATTTGTAGACCATATCAGAGTGAAATTTATTCCACCACATAAGTAGTTCTAGCCTTCCCAGTACCCATTTCTAAGTGTGCTTATTTCTCATTATTTATAAAAAGGAGATGTCTCAGTACTTATTTACAACGACAAATAATTTTAATGCAAGAATTCTAGATTTCTATTGGTAAAGGTCTTAAAGTTGATACTATAAAAAATCAACAAGAAAACTCTAATATAGTTTTCAAAACTAGATTCTAAAATTAAAATTTAGTTACAGGTTTTTAGGAAAAGGGGAACAAGCACACCCACCATTTTATAATTTCTCGGAATCTTCGTTTTTCTCCATCATTATCCTTGCTTATTAAAGGGTTTTGCTCCCGCCACTAAAGTATCATTAAAATAATATGAATAAAAAAACAAAGACATTTACACATATATTCAATCGTTGTGCATAAATTCAAAATAATTATATTTAGAATCAGACAGAAGACACCTATGATCCATACTTATCCAACCAAGCTACTGTATACTACCAAATCAGACAGAGTATACTACCAAATTTATTTGTTATTACACTACCGAATTATATTTAGAATCCGACAGAAGTACACTGTAATAACAAATAAATTTGGTAGTATACTAATTTAAAAGCTGTAACAGCGAAAGATGAAGATTGAGACCTTGTTTAGCGCTGCTAGGAATTATTTGAGTGGGTCGTCTTACTCGTATTTAAGATTTAACATATAAAATTAAGCTGTTTTTTTTAACTTTGGCCCATAAACTGCATGTTTTGCAAAATTATAAATTGTAACTGCAGCACAGCAAACAGGTTTTCACTGAACCACGCATGGCAAGTGTCACGTCAGAATCGTCAAAAATTTCCTCGGATCCCCACTCGAAGTCGAAGGTCCATGCTTTCTCGATTTGACCCGACTCTTGTACTCAAGCCATTGCGTTCTGGCGGAGAGAAGACTGAACACTGGTGATAACTTTGGAAGTTGCCGCCATGCCGGTATTGAGCTTGACGTGCGATTTCACTTTTCATGGCCGCCGTGCCGTGGTTACCCGGTACGCCCGGTCGTACGGCCCGGTCTCTCGCTCTCAAAGCCAACTCCGTGTGGGTCCCCATCCGCCGGGTCGTTGACGCGATTGGCTTGCTTGTGCGTAGGATTCACAGTTACAGCTGCGGCTTTCACTTCCACTTTTCCATCTCCTCACTGTCCAGATGAACTACTACTACAGTACTATTCGTTTACTTCTGTCGTGAATGACACTTCACGAGTCTACTCTAATCAACTGCTCCCATACAGAATTTGACTGGCAGTCGCGTGCTCGAGTTACCAGGACATTTCGGCGTATCAACGCGTGGCGATGCAAAACATACCGGCCGAGAGAACCAGTTTCGGCAGGTCCACGGCCCACACGAGTCAGGCAGCCCAGAAAAACGAGGCAAGCATGCTAATCGAGTCACCAATGTTGATGATGTGAAAAAAACTGCAGGACGATGGCAAGACGAACGTACTTTCGCACGTACATGCATGCGTGACAAGTTGACGGCGTTTGCGCGTACCGTGCCAGTGCCCCATGTACAGCGATGGATCCAGTGGACAGTGGTAAGCTGTGTCACGATCAGCGACGTCGAGGCAGATGCACGCACTCGTTGATCAGAGCGGCGTCCACAGTTTGTTCCTCGCCGCGTCTCCGGAAAGGTTAAAACTTGTTTTTGTTTTCTTTACAACTTCTGGGGACACTTAAAAACGAGTGAAGACTGAAGAGAGCAGTGGTCGATAATACGATCGGTGAGAGTGCGATGATGATATGCGGCGGGAGTGGGATCAATTTCAGGTCAGAGACTCGACCATGTTCAGACGGAGAGGGACCGCGTCACACGTATGCGCACATCACGGGGTCATGGCCCATGGTACCGTCGGACCGAATGGCAATGGTTGCCCTCCAGCTCCAAGAGGTAAAAAAGAAAGAGAAAGAGAAGAAGACGACGGCGAAAGGCTTGCAACCAGCGAGCGCTAGGCCACTAAAACCATGGTTACGTGGTCAAGACTCAAGAGGCTGCAGGCAGACAGAGCCAGAGGAAGCCAAGAATTCCCGGTTGATTCGCGGCGCTAAAGGTGGTGATGACCCGTATCCGTATGTATGGCTTCGTTTTCGCGTTGGATTTAGCTGCTTGCTTGTGTGGCCTTCCGTTCAGTCGCCTTTTTGAGCTTTTGATCAACGGACGCCCCAGCTGAGCCTCGTAAACTATGCTTTTCTGTACGTACGCCGACGGCAGAGGACTGATTCCCAGGTAAAGTAACAACCGGGCAAGGCGGCCAGCGTATCGAAAACGTTAGATTAGTTGAAGAATCTCTATTCGTCACAAAAGAGAGAGAGAGAGAGAATATATTCTGAGAATTTGGACGCAGAAGAAGGGGGCAAATGGCTCGCGTGTCCTTTTCATTGCAAGCAAACTCGCTAGCAGAATTATGGGCCTCACGATCGACTTGAGTCTAAAAGAACAGATAATGGGCTACACAAAAAATGGGCCTCCAGGAACAATTTCTATGGTGGTTTGCATAGAGCGGCCATTCTTCCGTTGTTCTTACAGTTTCGAATTCGTGCCCAGCTCAGATGAGATAAACTTCACACTCATTGTCCTCTCATGTTTCAGCATTTCACAAGATGGCCTGTCTGTCAACCCCAGATCACTGCTCGTCTCAAACTTTTTTAACAGGACGAGCTGGGGTCCAGGGATAAACTATTTCCACATGGGTGCTTGGACTATATATGGAGTCAAAGGCCAACAAATTCAACATTTTTTCTTCATATTTTCCTCTTAAAGAACAGGTTTCCGCGTGTTTCGAGAATGAGAACCGGCGAATTTGGAGGAGGGGGAAGAGGAAAGACTACGCATAGCTAGCTTTTGTATTGTGACAGCCGTTGATCTTATGATTCTTATGGGCTATTTTTTTTCAAGAGCCGATCTTACACATAACATCGTTCTTCTAGCTATTCTTAATTTATGATAGTGCGCGACAGCGCACGAACTGTGTACACGTTGAAAACGATCCGTGGAAATGACTGTAGCTTCAAGGTAGAGGTAGCCCTCGTGCATGGTTAATGGCGGAAGAAAGTCGCCAAACGTTTGTCACGACGCTATAGAAATCGACCCCAGAACAGCTC
>ASSH01052619.1:0-15040 GCA_000418225.1 Zizania latifolia
CAGGAATAGATACAGTAGACCCATTGACATGAGTCTTCTCAAACATAACATGGAGATCTTCAAGGTTAGCCGGACCACTTTTCCTAAACTTGACATGCTTGCATTTACTTCCTATGGCTACATTGTTGCATTTCTGAAAAGTGATATACGAGTTACAACAAACTCATCCAAACTGTATAATAGAAATGTAATTATATTCTCAACTCAAGATGTTCATTCCACCATACATCATCACAATCAACTGTTTGTTTTGCATCGTTCCAACCAAGTCCAGTGACAGCATTCTTCAACTCCATGAAAGTAGTGTAATCTTTTTTTAAACTGACTCACTTGTTTTTCAACTGAAGCTTTTCTAATTTTCTTCTAGTTTTTTCAGCTAACTTTTCTTCAAGGTTCTTCCATCCTACCCTATTTAGAAAACCTAGAGGTCTATTCCCAGCAAGAACCTCTCCTTTGCATATTTCACAAAAGTATTTGACATTTGTAGAATCCAAAACTGCCTTCTCACTCATACTTCAATCAAGCAAAATTTAATGACTAATCAGGAAACTACTAATGGTTACAATTCATTACCTCATAAACTAGCTACATAAAAACAAACATGAGCATATCACTGAAAATTATTTGATTTGAGTACACACAATATTTACATTGGATTTTGAAGAGAAAAAATAGGAATGCCACTATCCACTCCTTGCTTCTCTGAAAAATGCAAGAGTATACAGAAGTTCAGTGTGCAAGAAAGTAAGAACTATGCAGAAATTACAGAGATTACAGAAGTTACTAGTTCTTTTACAGAAATTACTAATAGAAATTACAGAAAGTAAGAAAGTAAGAGCATACATGCATTACCTTTTTCATGAGGATGTAGATCTGGAGAGGGCAGGGGCGGGCACGTGAGGAGGGCGCCGGCGCGTGAGGAGGGCAGGCACGTGAGGAGGGCGCCGACGCGTGAGGAGAGGGCTGGCTTTGACGGAGGAGAGCATCGGCGCATTAGGATGCAGATCTACAGAGGGCGGGAGCGGCGGCACATGAGGAGGAGGGCTCCGTGGCTGCGCGTGAGGAGATGGGAGGCGTCACCGGAGGAGGGCGCCAGCGCTCGCTCATGAGGAGGGCTGAGCCGGTGGCACGGGAGGAGGGGTAGGTGCGGCGACACGTGAGGGCAGGGGGTGTGGACCTGTGCGCTGTGAAGGGAAGGAGCGAAGGGTTTTCTTTGATGGCAAGGTGGGTAATTTCCACCAAATCCGACTGCGGGAATATGTGGAATCTGGGGTACCCCTAGATTTTTCTTTGTACTGCGAGAATCTGCAGATTTTCGAAAAGCTGGGTGCTGTTTGGGGCTATTTGGTTTAGCTTCCAGCTTCCCAACCAGGAAGCCGGTTTGAAAAGCTGAACCAAACACACCCATAGAATCGCAACAGTGCATCATAGTGGGTCTATCCAACATATGTTCTCTAACATACGTCTATGTTATTGAGTTGGTATCACCATACCTATGATCCATGAGACATGATCATCAATCAATACGCATGCCGATCTCAGTCATATATATTCCATATATGACTTAAAACTGATTAGGGATCATTTAGAAATAGTCATATTACATGTCTCATGAACAAGTCACGTACTTGTTAATCCATAATGACAATCTATTTCAAGAAATAGTAATTTATTTCATAAATATAGTATGCCACGTACAACATCTCCATGTTGCATTTAGGCCGTCTATCGAGGTCCCGAGCCGAACGAGACCTCGGGCGCAACCGACCTCGAGCCCCCAAGTTTCAGCCCTCGAGCGTCTGAGTCTCGAGGCACGAGCCCCTGGGCACATGAGGCCTCAAGCGCGTGAGCCCTCGGTCTCTCGAGAACTCAAGCGTCATGAGCTTCGCCAGTTGCTTTTGAGGTCGAGGCGAAAAGTTGATTTTTGGTTCACTTTGTCCGCAATTAATGTGTTATAGATAAGGAAATAGGCAAGTGTCTCTCTTCTGATTGGGCCAGGTCTAGCTATCGGGCATAGATAGAGAGGTGGAATCGTCACATCGGCTAAATAAAGTGCGCATGTTAACCGAAGCGACACCAGTTTGCGGTGAATGAGGCCGATGCTGCGGCGACGGTTCTGCTGCTATTTAAGCCACCGGCCCTACTGTTCACCCGCACGCTGTCAGTTTGAATCATTGCCTACTTGGTGCAACCGCTTATTTTTGTCTTCTTCTTTCTTCGCCTCCCTTGCCCACTAGCTCCCCGGCATCCGAAGTGCCACTACCTTTGCGTCGTCTGTCGCTGTATAGCCTGCCATCTCTTTCAACTAAAACCAATGGCCCCTTGAAGTCCGCTGTTGTTTGAGGAGTGGGAGGAATCATTGATGACACCAGCAAGGTTGCAGATGCTTGAGAAGGTGCAGCTCCTACCAACCCAGGTGATCTCGGGCTGGTGCGCGGGGGTGGGGGAGGCCTTCCTAACGCCAGACATGAACGAAGCGGTCTTGTTTGAGTCCTTCATCACCCGTAGGCTCGGCTTGCCCGCACATCCCTTCATTCAAGACCTTCTCCACCACTACGGCATCTCCCTCGTCAATCTCGCCCCCAACGCTATTCTTCAAATCACCATCTTCATACATTTGTATGAAGCGTACCTAGAATTAGATCCTCACTGAAACCTCTTCCGGTACTTCTTCCTTCTCCACTGGCCGGTGGGGAATAGGGTGGTCGGTAGCGCCTTGCTCCAATTCCACGAGGGCAAGGCAGTGGAGTACCTCAAGTTGCCGCTGACCATCTCGAACAAGGGATGGCATGTGGAGTGGTTCTACACCACAAACCACCCCCTACCGTTGGAGCCGAAATCAACCAGAGGCTAGAGCCTAACATCCGATGGTCGGACCAGGTCCACTCATCGGACTAAGACCAGGTCTGAGAGTTGGTGGGGCTAGTAATACAGCTCTGCCATAAAGGGCTAAATGGGATCAGCACCATAGCCTGCATCCTAATGCGGCGGGTGTTCCTGCATCAAGACCAGGTGATGCCAGCCTATGAGATATTCGAGCCCTTCGACCTGAACAACCTAGCGGCTGAGTTGATGCCACGGGTCGAGGTCATCAAGTAGCTGCACTACTTCTTTAGTGGGAAGCCTAGCTTCCTAGTGGACTTTGGGTTCACGACGTATTGCGTCGTGAACCCTCGACCGGTGGTGATTTTCATTTGTTTGATTCGTTGATTTTTACTGTTGTCTTTCTGTTTGTTCAATTATGCTGATGTTTGACCACCTACATGGTGTGATGCGGCCTAGCCATAGGGTCATGCTACATTCTTCTCGTGACAGTTGCTCCCCGAGCACCCAATGGGAGTTGATCCACCTCGGCGCATGCGGCCCTGAGCGACTCTGACTCACCTTCCCCGATGTCTAAGTGGAAGGGGAAAGAGCTAGTTTGGATGAGCAAAGCACTCAAAGCTGGCCGAGGTTGGGAAGGATGGGGCTGCATCGCTCGGGAAGCAGCGCCTAATTTTGAGCGCCTCGGATGAGTCTAAAAGCCAGGAGGATGACATGATCTTTGACGCCGCACTAGCCTCGACTCCTCTCTCGGCTAAGGGAGTAGTGAGGTGGCAAATCACAAGCTCCTTTAAGCTAGCGGCGAGGTGAGCTTTTGCTTTCTTGTGCCCCAGTCTCATTTTTCGTGTTTTGGTCCTCTGGCCCACTTCTGATTTTGTGATTTCCAGGGGCCCCGAGGGCATGCTTCCTTTGGGGGTGACCATGACATTGCCCCCTCTAGTCTTGGCCACAACGGCAGAGGATTCGAAACTGGCAGCAGCCGAGGGGGATGCTGTTGATCCCCTCGCTAGCGGTGCTAAGGGTTTGGATGCGGCGTTGGCTTCGGTGGCGGCTGGTGGAGGCACCACAACAACGCAAGTCATTGTGTCTATGGCGGAGGTTGCCGATCCTTTGACGATAGGGGTGGCAGCTGTGTTGGATCCACTCTCTTCCTAGGCAGTGGCCAGAGGGGCCAGGCCATTAGGGTTCATGGAGGAGGCCCTCACCTAGCTAGCTGGGTTCGTGGAGGTAAGCCTCTGACTTGCAATATTCTTCTTTTTTTTCCTTCCTCTTCTCTTGTTGATCTTCCCGCCTTTGGTTGTAGTTGCTCCGTGCATGGCTGGTGGGAGAGGCCTCGGGTGCGGGCTGAGTGGCTGCCCTTGAGGCTGAGGTTGAGCAGCTCAAGCATGAGCATGTTGACCTCAAGACGAGGGTCGAGGAGCTGATGCGGGAGGGCGTTGAGGCCCGCACTATGATAGGCTCGGTGGCGGTGGCGGCCAAAAATGCCACAAAAATGCCCGAGGAGGCCAAGCCAAGCGGTGGGAAGAAGCCACCAGGGTCGCCGTTGAAGCAGTGAGGAAGGAGGAGTCCGCCCAGGCTACGTATGAGAATGCTAAGGCAGTGGTGGAGGAAGCCACCCCAAATTTTGGAAGTAAGTTTTTGTGCTTGGTTGCTTTCGGTCTTCCTGCTTCTGTATGTGATCCTGTTGTTTATTGGTTTTTCCTGATGATCAGGCCAATAATCAGATCGCTGAGCTCGAGGCGGAGGTGGGTCGAACCCACTCAATGGTCGACCACCTTCACTTCCCGCTAGTGGACATCCCCCTGCTAGATGGGGAGTTCTTGGCGAAGCTCGAGGGCTTAGAAACCCAACTCTGTCTCTTCATTGCTGACATGGCGATGAATGGGATCAAGCACACCTTAGCATATGTCCAGGCACATTTTCCTAAGGCAGACCTTGGTCGGATGGCCGTCGGGCTTCTTGACGGGGTGTCTCCCGATGACGTGGTCAACTATCAGCTAGAGTTGGAGGGGCTCCCATGTCAATGGTCAATGTTGGTGAATCACCAAGCAGTCCACCCAAGGGGGTATCTGAGGTGGTGATTATATGTGTGTAAGGGAAGCGCAGCACATTTAAACCCAATGATCGACTCTAGAATACAAGAGCCAAGATTTATACTAGTCCGAATCTTCCAAAGGATAATAACCCTATGTCCAGTGTTTTGGTGCATAATATGATGGTGAAAGCTTACAATATGACGCAATCAATATATGAAGACTTATGGCATCAAAAGCACGAAAAATATGAGCATGCTAGATGATTCGATGAATAGATGCCTCTAGGGGGTGTTTCGCCTCCTTTATATATTTAGGAGGTGAACCCAATAATCCAAAACTCTATCCCAAGTTGATCTAAGATTGCTTACCGAACTCGGGTGCTAAATTTCCAATGACAAGGATTTTGGCAAAAACATATCTCCATATACTATATTCGGAGTCAAGATACCTGATAAGGACTCAACCTTCCTTATCAGAGCTGAACCCCTCTCCATTGACTGTACTAGATGACAATGCTAGATTTGGCCTACTCATGGTCTAGACTGATAAGCCCAATTATGGGGTACCCGGGGTCACATCCCTGATAGCAGCCCCTGAGCTCGTCTTAGCTTGGTTGAAAAAATTTTGACTAAACAAGCTGGGAGGAGCTCTTCTTTGATCTGAACCTTGTCGCTTCTGCTAAATTCTGATGGTCTTAAAAAAAGCTTTGATTTTCTTATTTTGTGTGAGGTGCACCCACATGGTCTAGCCCCCGAGCTTCAAGTTAAATGGAACATTTGGCTCGAGGGTCAAAAATAATTCTGTTGCGAAAGTCTTCAAGAATTTTGGTCCTTGATAACCATTTGAAGCTCTTTGGGCGCCGGTGTGAGTCGCACGTATATTCGTACTCGGGTGAAGTTTTACTTGAAGGAAGATGATCATTGAAGTCTTCAAGCCACCATGGCCTCGAGAGCAGTTGGCCTAGAACCCCTAAGACTCAGCCACCGAGCGTATGATGCGCGTGAGCCCTTGAGCACGTAATCTCCCAGATGCATGAGCATCAAGCGCGTAAGCCCCCGAGCATGTGAGCCCTTGGGCATGGGGGTCCTCGGGCGAATGGACCCTCGAGCATGAAATCTCTTGGGTGACCAAGCCTCGAGCGCATGAGCCCTCGAGTGCTTGGGTCCCCGAGCGCATAAGACTTTGGTCCTGTGAACCCTGAGCGTGCGAGCCCTCGGGCACATGAGACCCTGAGTTCCGAGGAACCCAAGCATCATGGACTCCACCGAGTGCATGAAAAGTTGCTTTTTGGTCTTCCCTATCAACATTTAATGCGTTGCATTTGATGGGACAGGCAGGCATCTCTGTTTTGACCGCAGGATCGTGTTGCATTCTTCTCGCAGCCACTTGCTTTCGCCTTCTTACTTTGTCTTCTCCTCCACTAGCTCACTGGCGTACAGGGTGCCACTACTTCTATGTCATCTGCCACCTGCCGAAGATCCAAAGCAGTCGGTGATCCCCCTTAAAGAGTAACTTCTATAAAAAGTAGGAGCAAATTTTTAGTTTAAGTCTTTTATAAAGGAACTTTATTTTTATAAATGAAATCCTTCTTTTGCTTGACTTGAAAATTTTTGTATACCAAAGTTGTCAGCGTCCTGAGGAAACCTTGGGTTAGCCGTATAGTACTCAGAGTAAGGATCTAATACCACGTACATGCCTACCGACATCAGGCAACGCAAGTCCTCGAGAGGTTTGAGACTCTGGATTTTTTTAAGTCCTTTGCACAGCTATGGTCAGGTCCCGAGCCCTTGGTATAGCCATGAAGTCTTAGGCATGGGGAACTGATGTCGCTTATGCACCACCTCGACATCAGGCGTCATGAGTTTTTGACACCTTCAAGGCTTTGGCAGAGTTGAGGCTAAGGACTCGAGCCCTTGAGGATCTTAGCAAGTTGTTGAGTACCGAGAGGGACACTAACGCCAACTCTTTTTCGCTCGCATGGTTGCTATCACCAAACCTAGAGCTGCTTCAAAGGGGCACAACTGGTTGAGCTAGGCATACGACATTTTGTAGCAACTCAAGAGGGGTCACACTCAACGGGTCAGCAAAAAAGTGCACGATGCGAAGTGCGCAAAAAAAAATAGAGTTCAGCTTTATTCACTTAAGGGTGAGGGTACAAGAGTACTTAGCTAAACAAGATGGTGTGGTGATGCCATCGGATCCTGATAAAAACTGTCATGATCCCCTACCTAGCATGCCAACTATCGGTGAATCACCGAGCAGTCCACCCAATAGGGTACCCAAGGTGGTGATTATAAGTATGTGAGGGAAGCACAGCGCCTTCGAACCCGATGATCGACTCTAGAACATAAGAGCCAAGGTTTATACTGGTTCGGGTCTCCTAGAGGATAATAACCCTATGTCTAATGTTTTAGTGTATAATATGACACAATCAAGCTATGAAGGCTTTAGGCGTCGAAAGCAAAAAAAATAGAGATTATTCCTGATATGCCACTGAAAATTCACCCTGTTCCATATATGCCACTAACTCTCTCACTGACATGTGGTCCTAGGACCATGTGAGTCCTAGGACCACATGTCAGTGAGAGAGCTAGTGGCAAATATAGAACCAGGTAAACTTTCAGTAGCAAATATGGAACTTTCTCAAAAAAAATATGAGGATGCTAGATGATTCGATGAATAGATGCCTCTAGGCGGTGTTTCGCCTCCTTTATATACTCAGGAGGTGAGCCCAACAACCTATGACTCTATCCCGAGTCGATCTAAGATTGTCTATTAAACTTGGGTGCTAAATCCATAATTACAAGGATTCTGGTAAAAACATATCTCCATGTACTATATCTGGAGTCCAGTCATCTAATAAGGACTCAATCTTCCTTATCGGAGTTGAACCCCCCTCCATGGGTCATACTGGATGGCAATGCTAGGCTTAGTGTGTTTTCGGTCCGGATTGATAAGCCTAATTGTGGGGTACCCAGGGGTCACATCCCCGACAGTCAAGGACCTCGAGCTCCTTTTGGGCCCAACCAGGACTCTACTCGGATATCCATCCGATCTGTTTGGATCACTATCCAAACCATTTAGATCTCTATCCAAACTGAGCCCAATTCAAATCCTATTCAAATCCAATGTTCCAACCCGTTAAGTGTGTGACCCTATAGGTTCGTGCAAAGCTTGGTTAATGGATGAAAACTCCTTTCTAATACTCTATTAACATCAGCCTCTAGCAAAATATATTAACCCAAGTATACGTAAAGATCATATCAGTTGAACCTTGTAATGTTCTCATGTACATGTCCCTTTGCCTCATGATACTGATCAAGCACAAGGTGAGACTTGTGTGATCCTATCAGTAGCTCAATCTCTCTCGATCTCCGTATTGGATTATAACCTATGATTAACTCCTTAATCACTTTAGCATGGCCATGCACTTCGATAATCTATTACATCGAGGGGCTAGAGATATCTCTCCCGTAAGGAAGTGCAAATCCCATCTTGATAAATCACATCCCGCTATATGTTTTCTAGCAGATCCGATGACAACTTTTATAACTACCCAGTCATGGAATATCGTTTAGTAGTTATAAAGTAAGCTATTATGCATGTTGGGAACCATGGTGACCTCAGGTCTAAGGACTTTACATAAACACTACTGAGACCTACTAATGATACATAAAATCTCAACAGTGTCTCATAGTAGATCTATCTAACATATGTTCTCCAACATACGTCCATGTTATTGAGTTGGTATTTCCATACCCATGATTCATGAGACATGATCATCAATCAATACACATGCTGATCTTCGTCATATCTGTTCCATATATGACTTAAATCCGATCAGGGATCATTTAGAAATAGGTACATTATGAGTCTCATGAACAAGTCATGTACTTATTAGTCCATAATAAAAACTTCTATTTCAAGGAATACTACATCATTTTATAAACATAATGCTAACAAGGGGCTGGGGCTAATGCAGTCCAATTTTGGCGCTTTGGCTCTAGACACTTGTCGAAATAATGACCAGGCTTATAGCAGTTGTTACATACTAATTGTTTTCCATTCTTATCCTTTAGAGGACTTGGTTGGCACCAGTGATAGTGGTGTTGGAACTAGAAGTAGCATAAAACTGACGGGGAGGATAAATAGTCTAAACATGTGACCCTCCAGATTGTTGTTTGTGTGGCATCACCATAAAAACGGGGCCTATGATTATTATTGGACTGCTGATTTTGCACCATACGACGCTTCTTAAACTCCATACGATTATGCTGATCCTCTTGATGAATAGACTTATCAACCAATTTCTAAAAATCAACATAATCTCTAGAAATCAGATGAACAACAAGTTCATCATTCAGACCTCCTAAAAATTTCTCTTGACGCTCTGCATCTGTCTTAACATATTTAGGAGTGTAACGAGCTAAATGGTTAAACTCATGCAAGTATTTTGTAACTGAATGATTCGTGGAGACAAGCAAATATGTGGAGAAGAACCAACAAAGGTGTCCAAGTCGAGTTAGAAGCCCAATCCACTTCTAGCTCGAATCCATCTCGGATTACAGGAGCAGCATGCACTAAAATCGCCACCCAGGCCACATCCAGACTCCGTTTTTGACATCCCACATATGCATAGAAAGATAACTTCAGCATATTTACAATGGCACTTGTTTTATGTCAAAATTCCTTACAGATCAACGGAACTGTCAAAACAAGTGGGTATCCAGAATCTATCACCATACTAGTTTGCCGTCTTGTTGGGCCTTTAGGCCATGTCCCAGTTGAGCCCATTAGGGGTACGTCTAGGATATGTATATAAGCTATAGATACAGCCATGTAGGGTTTCTTGGGTTTGTTTACACATTTCTATGATAGCCGCCACTCCGTTGGTTTTGTAAGTGAACCCCAATTCACATATTCCATTGAATTTATCGGTTCGATTGCGTTTTTGCATTCTTGCATGTGTTCTTCGATTCGCATACAAGGATTAGCCTTCATAGTGAGGTCAATTAGGCTGTACTTGGTTGATAATAAGAGGAGAAGTGGTGCTGCAATTATAGGGTCTCGATCTCATGGATTGGAAGCTAGATTGGGTGTCTCATCTCCACCAAATCGTTGTTTATCATCCACCTGACGGAAGATCGGGTACCCCGCTCTCCATCAGCTAGTATCAGAGCTCGGTTTACCATAAGGTTCTTGTATCTTAGATTATATTGATTTCATATTCATTCCACAGTCCAAAAAAAGTCGAAGAAAAATTGGTAGTCATAGTCTTCCGCATCCTAGAACCATCCCATAGAAAAATTGATTGCATATTTCAGTTTAGAGTCCATTGTATTGAATTTGTGTCCTAGGTCAAGTCAAGTTGCTGGTTAGTATTGTCATCCCCTGCCTAAACTCTTTACACCAGCTGACACACATAGATCCTCTTTGGTTTGCAATTCACATGCAAACTAGAACCTCAAAACCCTGAATCAGATTGCCTCCAATAAAACAGTCATAACTTTTGTGTACGAACTTAGAATCAGACAAATAAGTACATCTTAGAGATCTATAGAAAACGTTACATCCAAATTTCTCTAGCTTTTCTAGGTTTGCCGATTTTATTTTTTCCAAATTCTGGCAGAAAGATTGAGTTTTCTAGCCTCGAAGTTTCCTGCACTAATTTTCCAGCACATCTATGTTTGTGTACATGACACTTCTTTGATGCAAAACTATGTCATGTCTTCTTGGTCTGTCATCTATGTGTTCCTAGTTAAAAAATAGAAGTGTAAAAAAGAATACAAAAAAATAGTTCAAGAAAAAGAATTACAAAAAAAAGGAGCACATAGAGTTGATCAAGAAGGTATATGTGTGCTGAGTAGTGCTCTGTTGTTCTATTTTTGTGCTCTTTGTGCTGAATTTTGTCACCTTCTCTCTAGCCATCCATCCTTTTAACCTTACCCACTCCCTCATATAACCCTTATTGCCATAGGGAACACATACATACCATCAACTAATACAAGTGCTTTGGACATTTATTCAATATTACTATCTATTTCTGATTTGTGTTCCAATATATAAACTAGTTTGATGCCCATGCGTTGCTACGGATTAAAACATCATCACAATATTTTAAAAATACATATACATAAATATATAATAAAATATCTCTCAACATGAAGAATAATGCCATAACACTAACTTCAATCATCTTTCTGATATAAAGCGTGAAGTGGACTATTACCATTCAGTGCCACATGGTATACATGCTTCTCTGCTAGCCCAAGATCCGAAAGAATCAAGTTTCCCTAAGAAAACACATCAAATGTTAATATTGTAGTTAGCATAGAATAGAACAGATGATTTCAGATGATACAATAGATTATAGAGAAAATGTGGATGGTACAACATTTTAAAGCTTTCAAAAGATAAATGTATATACCTCCACTGCAATCAATTTCTCGACATTATTTGCATATAGCATGGGTTCTTCCTTCTCTTGCTCAGATTGATAATAGAGGCAAATGGACCACCTCAAGATTATTTGCAAATTGGTAAAACACTCGAGTTTTAGATGTGATGCATAAGAAAAAAGAAACTGCACAAACAAAAACAAGTGAAGCAAGTTTACAGAGTGGTGTATTAAATGTGTTCATACCATATTACATAGTTCCACCTTTTTTGGCTTTGAGTAAAACTGTTAAATTGTGTCGTATACTAACAGATATACTCCATATTTTTTATTTATTGTTCAGGACATGGCTACAGTCCAACACACCCGCTTTTAAAAAGAATGCACATTTAACAAGGGCTGGTTGAACATTTAGTGAACAAGCACAGATAGATTCCTTAAGCAAAAAATTGTAATCACCGTACAATTAAATTTTTTACATCGAATGATGGAAAATGATCCGAAAAAGTTATCACGAACCAACGAGGGAAAAGTAATATCATCGGTGAATTCTTCTGTTGATGAGCCCATTGGATTCTCTCAGTCACAGCACCTGTGCATGGTATTGATTAGTAAAAGCAGAAACAACACATTGAATAGTGTTAACTATGAGGTGTAAACAATATTTATGACAGTAGAACATAAGCCATATATGCAAAAAAAGGCGAAAGTTGCCCTTCACAGAAATATTCTAAGTGCACCAAGTGGTGTAAATGTGAAATCTAGTCATCTCAGTTCAGTCATTGTAGTGTAATCTCTCATCATACTATTTTGAATTTTCAATCCTTTGAACTTTTTATCATTATAATCATAGCAAATGCACTCTTTGATCAAGGGTCCTCTATAGTTTACCTGATCCACCACTCAGAATGATCAGATTTAAGGATGATAAATTGTGAGTTTGACCAAGGGATCACGCTCATTTGCAAGTCATATTTCAAAAATCAAAATTAAATTCTTAATGAAGGGAAAATATTTTTCTGACCTGAAGCTGAAGGCAATACAAGAATATTGACTCAAGACTATGGACACCAGCAAAACTTGCCTGTGACTCTGCATGGCCTTATTGATAGACAGGAGTCACTACAAGATTCGAGTCTTGAGATTTACCAAAAGATAAGCCGAGAATTGTTACTCATGAAATTGGTGGAACCCCAGCTAATTTAAATCCTGCACAGCAGAATATAGGTAAGGAATCTGTTTTGCACCTACAGAAAGCCCTTGCAAGATATACTCAACAATGATAGTTTTGCAACTTTACTTTAAGCGAAACTTGGTTGCATCAAAGGTAATTGGTTTCCTTTCTTTTGAATGCAAATAGGTTTAATTGTTAGAAAAACATGGGTATATATCTATGGCATATGTTCAAGACCCAGTAAACCCAAATAATAATACAAAGCCCAAACTTGTCATAAACAAAGCTAGGATGCTGCATATGTAACATTCACTGTGAGCAAATGTAGATAGACATATACAACCATGAAAAACACAATTGTCAATTGATAATAATAAAAACAAAACCAAGTCTGGTGCAGAACTTACAGGAGTTTAGAAAAATGACTATATTGATAAATTGATAATGAGAAAGGAGCAGCTGAATTTCTTCCATTTTAGTCAGATAACCAGCATTGTTTTTTTGACTTTTGTTATATGACAAACATTTTGTGGTGAAATTTACCATATGTTATATTCTCGGCACACAATTTTCCACGTACAATTTCTAATACTAAAATCATGAAGATGAATTATAATTCATGAACAAACCTACAGCTACATAATACTATAAAATGCACAACAAACTTACATAGCATAATACTATGAAACGCACAAGTTTTTGCTGCTAATTTCCTTCAAAACCATGCATGGAAACAGTATTACTGGAAACACCCATTTTAATGCAAAATAGCATGTAGCAATAGCACATCCACTGCCCATAATTAGATGGCCAGTCTAGCCAAAATTCTATCATATTTTCATCAAATTTGTTATATCACTTAGCATATCCTAATAACACCATACATATTTTTCCTCACTTGTCTGACTACTTCTCGATTATGACTACTGCAAAACAATGGCATCACAGATTCACATACCTAGTTGGCTACTTCTAGTTTAAGATTACTCACCAAACTTAAAACTGTAATGCATTGCAAAAATGCTCCCAGCAGAGGTCATGTGTTGCCTAGCTGTAAGATCGAAATACGCTAACCATGGCAACCAGAGGGGAGGTGAATGGTTGCAGTACCGCAAAAACAACCCCAAAAACTAATTCTGAAAGCTAATTCCTAACCAATCAGCAAAATCCCCGACCAAACTAAAATTCCGAGGACACAGGCAATTTCTCGAGGAGTTCTCGAATTTCCCGAAGGATTTCTCCAGGCCTCAACAAATTTCTCGAGAGCACTCCCGAGAGCTTCCTGAGGACAGAAAACAGCCTGACCAAGGTATGGTAAAACGAGCGTAACTTTAAAACCGTAACTCGGATTGATCTAAAATTTTAACACAAGAAACTAGACTTCAATACGAAACTTTCCCTAGTGATGTTACTCAAATTCGAGTTACCAATCAAAAGTTATGATCCCCGAGATTTGCTGCAGCGTAAAAACAGAACAGATCCGATCCAAAAATTAAAATCTTAATTGCTTCTAAAATAAGAGGAATTAACCATTGAAACTTTACAGATCTCTTTCTCAAAGTCTTAGCAAGGTTTTGGATGAATCAATTCAAATTAAATCACAAGTAAAAGCGAAATCACAGAATAAGCCAAAATGATGAAAACCAATAAACTTTAAATAGAAAGAACGTGATACCACACTCCTTAATGCTTAAAGATGAATCTTTATTGCATAAGAGTATTTATAAGGTGCAATCCCAAGCACCCGTCACCAAATCACGTACAAAGCCCTAGATGGAGAGCAAAAGGATAAACCCTAATTTTCTCTTCTTTTTTCCATTGTACGTTCTGCTCTTCGCTCTAGTCTTTTTATAGTCCCTCATGGCTGCCACCATGAGCCACGAAATTAATAACTTTTGGAATCCTAATCCAACTAGGAATCTATATCACTTATGAATCTAACAAATCTTAACTCCTTCCAAATTTGCTTTCTTTTCATATCTGCACACATCCCACATATGCCATATGAAAACCTCGTATCCTTTCCACATTCACACACATCCTGCGTATGCCATATGGAAACATCTCTTTCCATATTCGCACATATCCTATGTACGACATATGGAAACCTCATATTCACATGCCGCATCTTCTAGCCCGAGCGTTCCGCATGACATCTTCGATCGTTCTGAGCCTCAACTCCTCCCTGAGCCTAGCTCCGATCCCATCATCGACCACGACTCGCCCTCAAGAAATGCTTGCACATGAACAAACCAAGAAACCCTTTTCCGAGCACAAGTTCTTTCTAACTTGACTCAATCAGTCCAATCAATTCTTTCCAACCTAACTCAAACATTCCAATCAATAAAAACATTGTGTATTTTTACAATAACCAATTTAAAGCACATGATCCAACTCGAATATCAAAAATCCGAGTGATCCAAAATCCCGAGTGCTGGAATCTCTTGGGTGATAAACTTCTCTCGAGGATTGAATTCTCCTGAGGCTAAGTGCTGAGTGCCCGACAAGAGTGCTTGACAACTCGACTAAAGTGCTCGAACACTCAAACTAACCAAAACCAATTAGTTCAACATATGCCAAGATCAAAACTAATTTATTCATCATAAATCA
>ASSH01052620.1:0-14977 GCA_000418225.1 Zizania latifolia
CGCCCCTCTGCACCGCGCGCGCCCTGCCGTCACCCCTCTGGGCCGCGCGTGCTCCCTATCTTTTTTTATTTTACAGTGTCTTGTTTGCCAAGTGCTTTCTTTTGGCACTCGGCAAACCGGCCGTCAAGTCCCCATACCTCCCGTTTGTCGTTTTTTTCGCCGAGTGCTAACTTTGACACTCGGCAAAATTATTCACCAAGTATCCGATGAAAAACACTCGGTGAGCGTTGTTCATCGAGTGCAACACTTGGCGAACTCTTCGCCGAGTGTTTTTGGGGTTCGTCAAGTGTCTGAGACACTCGGCGAGCCCTGTTTCCGTAGTGAGTGCATTGATGCTAATATATGGATGTCACTGTGGCAACAGGAATATGAGTGTGCGAGTACATTGTTTCAATGCAAGTTATTAATGGAGCTATACGCAGTGGCAACAATATTCAGTTGTATTGGCAGCCAGAAAATTGCTGTGGCAATTATTTGGAGCCCTCAGATTCTTCATCCGATGGTTGATACTAATGTTATACCCAGGTTTATTTGGATCCATCTACATTTCTCACATCTTCCCCCCTTGCAATATGTCATTTGCCACGTAGAAATACAACGACGCTTATAATCAGTGGTGCTATCAATGATAAGTTAAAAATGTTTGAATTGCTAATTTGCTCTATTGTATTGTAATTTGTATGTGGAGTTACGAATTTATAAATTTGTGATATTGTATGTAAAATTGTGTATTTATGAATTTACGGTATTTTAAATTTCTAATTTATTTCAGAAAACAACAAACATTATGCCAAAATCTTAACAAAATATATATCAACAATTTGTATAACATTACAACATATCCAAACATATCCTTTTCAACATGTCGTTATTTCATCTTTTTCGTCAAAGTTAGCCTGAAAACAGAACATCTATCCAATACCAGGACTAACTTTCAGACCTACTCTCCTTAATCTTAGTTCAGAATTGTTCATTAGAAGAAGCAGTCCAATTTAATAGCTGCTCTTTCCTTTTCTCTGTCAACAAGATTACAAGAGGAAAGCGAAGAAAGTACTGCTTGCCATTGGATCTGACACGCCGCGAGCTGTTCCAAACTGCCTGTGGACTGTGGTACTGGTACCAGCGCAATGCATGCATGCATCCATCCATCCATGTCTAGTGTTGTTGGAAAAGAACAAGTTTTTTTTTGTTCTGGCAGCTTTGATAAATCCAAACCAAGATTGTAATGTATTGACCTCTGCAGTCAACCATAGTTATGGGTTGTGCACCAAGTCCTGCATGCCATTGGATCTTCTGGAAGTTCACCATCAAGGTTTACTCCAGTTTTCTGGATGCCAATTGTTGGACTTTTCTTTGCCGACGAATTGGAAGATAAGACAGCAGTGTGTGCCCAGTATGTAGAATATTCTGCATTTTAGTCATGTGCTATTTCTTATATTATCCTTCTACAACCATTGACAATTGAATGAATAGCAAATCAAAGGTCAGCTATGTGAGGAAGGCTTTCAGCTTCATCCAATCGAATCATCTGATATCTTTGACCTGATCTCTTATGTTCAAACCTGGCAGAAAAAGTCATTCAAATGCTTGCTCTCTAAAGCTGCATTTATTTCATTTTTGACAATGTCTGCAACTCTCCAACTCTCCATTGTTGTTGTTTGAGCCGAAACAAATTATAAGTACATCCTTGTGCAGGCAATCCAGTGCAGAGCAATCCCAACACAAAGCTCAGCAATGGGGTCCTGCTGTAGCTCTTCTGATACAAGGTACTGGTTGGAAGTGATACTAGAAATTTTACAGTCCCTGATGACGTACCTTAGTATTAATTTTATAGTCTTGTAGAAATT
The DNA here is from genome assembly GCA_000418225.1 of Zizania latifolia. Classification (NCBI taxonomy): domain Eukaryota; kingdom Viridiplantae; phylum Streptophyta; class Magnoliopsida; order Poales; family Poaceae; genus Zizania; species Zizania latifolia. The sequence goes on from ASSH01052620.1 coordinate 1,848, forward strand.
CATAAGGAATATAAATAATTCTAAGATTTAGTACAAATCCTCTTAAATTTCTATTATCTTTTAAAAACTTACTTTTAAGATAAATTTGATAAAATAGTGGTAAGATAAAAAGACCAAAGTATCACTCACTAATTAAAATTTACTATTATAAAGTGATATATAAACAATAGACAAGTTTTATTTAATGAATAAACATTTTTTATTTGCGAACAAAGATACTTAGAAGGTAGAAATAAAATCATTTTGAGATAAAGTTAAAGAGTTCAAAGTAAATTATTTTTGAAACGCAGGGAGCATTTTCCAAAGGAGGCCTAAATTATTTTTGAACGCGCGCGCGAGGGGAGTTTTATTAGATGAAATTGCAAAGTAGGCTATGTAGATAGCCTCTTTTATAATTTTTGAGCTGAATTAATGTATTTATTTGAGTTATCAAATTAAGTCCATAATTTATGAACTTGTAGAATTTTTGTGAAATTATTAGAGTAACATATTAGTCATATTGTTATTGATGCACACGAATGCATTTTTTAATGCATGGAAAATTCCAAAAAAAAAACAAAATAATCTCAAAATTACAGAGGGGATGTTACGTTTTGTGACCGTCTTATTTTAACTTTTTATTGAAAACAATTATCTATATCACAACCTAATTAAGCTTAGAGCACATCGACCACCGTACATAAGTATAAATAATGAATAGGTTATTACATACCCAAATTAGTATGACTTATACAAATCACCCACATCTCAGTATTTCAACTTTTATTTCACATATATTACACAACTCAGTATAAGTACATCTTACACTTAAAAGACAAACATACATGAAATTACAGTGAATATTGATCATCGCAACACAACACTTGTATATATATACAATTTAACCTTTACACATTCTGTTTTCTTACTTTCTTAACGTTCAATCCTTCAGAATGGTCGGAGCACAGGTACAGAGTCTTCTCGTCTGGTTTAACCTACGACATAATTATGGTGGCGAAAGGAGGTATTTCATCAAACTGATTATACTCGTCCTCATCAACAACATTTTCAACACCCACAATCCGTCTTTTTCCAACTAGGACAACATGAAGCTTCTTATTTATCATATCAGGAACATAAAATACTTGAGCAACTTGTTTAGCGAGCACGAAAGGTTCTTTTTTATAGCCGACCTGAGTTAGATTAACACTAGTGAATCCGTACTTGTCAATCGTAATGCCTTTTGTTCCATTGACCCAGCGGCATCGAAACAGAGGTACCTTGAACTCTATGTAGTCAAATTCCCAAATCTCCTCTATCTGACCGTAATATGTGCTCTTTACATTGTTGTTGTCGTAGGCAGCTATACGAACACCACTGTTCTGATTTGTGCTCTTGCTATCTTGATCAACTGTGTAGAATATATAACCATTTATATGGTAACCTTGATATACTGTAACAGTGTATATAGGGCCTGCTACTAGCTGCCTGATTGTTTCACTTACTAGGGTTTTTGATTGTGTGATCAAATCTCAAAACCAGCTGTTGAACTTTTTCATGTGTTGTTTTGCGATCCAAGCTTCGGTATGAGACGGGTTCTCTACAGAAAGCATGTGGTTGTGCTCAACGATGTATGGTGACATTTCGCTCGATTATTGCAACACGAGGAAATAAGCTTGGTCATATGCCTTTGGAGGAGGAGTGAGTGTTTGCTTGTCCAGGATTCCTTTTGCTTTGTCCAGACAAGTTACGATGAGTCGGCAGGTCATTTATTGTGACAAACGATATGGTGTGTAGCTAGAAATACTCCTAGATGTACTCGTTCCAAACCTGAACACCTACGTGTCATAGAATTTTCAGATCATCCACCAAAGGTCTGAGGTATACGTTGATGTCGTTGCCAGGTTATTTAGGACCAGAGATCAATATCAACAACATGATATATTTATGCTTCTTACAAAGCCAAGGTGGAAGGTTGTATATAGATAGTAACACTAGCCACGTGCTATTCGTACTGCTCATGTTACTAAAAGAGTTCATGCCATCCGTATTCATGGCAAATCTAATATTTCTACAATCATTAGCAAACCATCGAAATGTGGTGTTAATTGTTCTCCACTTAGCAGAATCTACTGGGTGTCATATCATCGAGTCGTTATTACGACCCTCTTTATGCCACCTCAGCCGTTTAGACTCATTGGTATTTGTAAACATCCGCTTTAGACGGGGGATTACAGGAAAATACCATATCACCTTTCTCAGAACTTTCCTTCTCTTGTACCCATCGTCCAGTTCATCATCATCTTTTCTATTTTTGAATCGATGTGTCCCACATGTTGGATATCTGTCAAGGTCTGCATACTCTCCATGAAATAGAACACAATCATTCCTACATCCATGTATTTTCTCCATGTCCAACCCTAGAGGACATACGATCTTCTCAGCACCGTACACGGTGGTAGGCACATTATTCTCTTTTGGCACCAGGTCCCTCAGCACATTTAGTAATGCTTTAAAACTCACATCGGACCATCCGTATGCCGCCTTCATTTGTAGCAATGTCAGGACAGTGTATAAGACCGTGTGCTTCTCTTTGCAGCCAGGATAGGTCAGCGTTTTTGAGTTTCGAACGAGTTATTGGAATTGGGCAAACTCTCCTGTAGAATATGCAACTTGTTCCTCTGCATCACGCACCATCTGATCAACATTATCCACTATATCAGTATACTTATCTTTATTAATTTCTAAAATATCATTGTCACTCATGTAATCCGTATCACCAGCCCCACCTTCATCTTTACTAGCAATCTGATCTACTTCGCCATTGTTTTCTCCTTCTTCACTATACTTGTTCCATATATGATATCCCTTCTTGAATCCATGTCTTAGCAAATGGTCGTAGACATATTCTGAATTTGGAAACTTCTTCTCGTTCTTACAGTCATAGCATGGACACCATATTGCAGTCTTTCCGTTGGCTTCCATGTCTGCTCTAGCAGTACACATAAAAGACTTCACCCTACTCAAGTATTTATTGCAAGTACGGCAATCAAGATACATCCAGCTCCTTGTTGGTAGCATCTACAAAATTATCAAAAAAAACCATCATATATATCCAACTTTATGACTTGCGGCAATCAAAGCATCATTTGAGCACTAATAGGCAAGGATAGGCCCTAAATCCCATCAGGGGATGTTCAGCCCACGTAACTAGACCCTGTGGCCCCGTACGTTTCTAGAGAGAATTTCGGCAGCATCTCCCCGTTGTTCTCTAAATACACATCTCGACTTAGGGTTGAGAGGATTGTATATCTGGAGAACAATAGGGAGACACCGCTAAAACTCTCTCTAGAACCGTACGGGACCACATGGTCTAGCTACGTGGGCCGCACATCCTTGGACTGTCCAAAGTGCATGGACAATTCAGGAGCGTCTTCCTATAAATATGATTAGTTGCCCAGTCATATTTATAATACAACACTCCCGAACGGGAGACGACGTAATCGGTTGCGTGACTCTAATAATTACTCATATAAAAATTTATAACAATATTAATTAATAACTAGCAAAGATCCATTAGTTGTTAATTCACTAGTTATTTCACTTTGGTCAATATATATATATATATTACAAAAATACGATGGTGTACTAATATTGGAGAAAAATATACCTTCGGCCGGACGTTGGTGCTAGCGGCGGTGCGGGGTGGTGTACCAGAGCATGTAACAGTGTGGGGCATCATCCCAGGCATGTGTGCGCTGCAGTGGTTGGCCAGCCGGTGGCTAGGGACTTAACTACGGTCGATCGACAGTTATAGGACAAGGGTGAAGTCGGTGGCGGGTGGGAGTAATAAGTGCGGAGCTCGGTGAATCTGAGGTCCTTAAATACTTATCATCAGTGACGGTTATCCCTAAAAAGATATCACTAACGGTGGTCTTAGGGTTGCGGGCACTTTAGTGACTGGGTAAAATAACACGCGTCACTAAAGGTTACACCCTATAGTGACGGGTGGTACTTCAACCCGTCACTAATGAGGGTGTCCATCTTTAGTGGTAGGTGATAACATGACCCGTCACTATAGAGGGTATTCTTTAGTGACGGATCATACCGTAACCCATCACTAATGGGGGTGCCCCATATTTAGTGATGGGCCGTATTACGACCCGTCACTAATATTACATCATTACTGATGCGTGTAAAATAGTCCGTCACTACAAGTGTATTACTGACGCGCGTCATTGATCCATAAGTAAAGCTCTGTGACTAAAGATCGTTTCTGTGGTAGTGAATCTCACCTTGTGCTCGATCGATATCATGAAGCAAAGGGACATGTATATATGGAACATTACAAGGTTCAGCCAATATGATATTTACGTGTACTTGGGTTAATATGCTTTGCTAGAGGCCACTATTAAAGGAGTGTGGAAAGGGGTTTTCATATATTAACCAAGCTATACATGAATCTATAAGGTCACACACTTAACGGTTAGAACATTAGATTCGAATAGGATTCGAATTGGGCTCAATTATGATAGAGATCTAAACGGTTTTGATAGAGATCCGAACATATCAGATCGGGATCCGAGTAGAGTCCTGATTGGGCCTGGGAGGGCCCAAGCTAGGATGTCTATATATATGAAGATGCAGGGCACATGAAAGCTAAGCTTTTGCCTCTCATGTTGATGCGATTCTCATGGTAAGTTGTTAGCCACCGAGAACAAACCCTAGATGCCACCTCTCGAGAGCCCAACCATCTCGCCGACTACCCGGGTGCTAGTACACCATCGACCGACATTCCCACACTAGATGTATTGATACCAGTAGAGACATTGTTATTCTGCTTCGCTCATCAGCGTTGGCATCGCTGATTGGATCAGCGTTGTTATCGGCTCCTAGATGATCGATCGAGGACGTCATCGGCTACTTCTCAAGGACACTGATCGGCTACCTTGAGACAACGTTGATCGGCTTCTCAAGGACGACTCCATCGGCTTCTCGACCACATTAGCATGCTCAAGTTGGATCGGCTTGCTACTCCAACTCTCCTTCTGCTGTACTGCGTGCCTGATGTAACGATCTATGGTCCCTCTCTAGCAAGGCTTCCTAGTGTGCATGGTAGAAAAAGTTTTGTTTTTCGGCTAGCATAGCCTCCGCGTTTCTCAACATGAAGCTCCCTCGGGAATAGATGTAACCAGATTGTCTGCGGCTGTTGGACCCTCTTGGCCACATACCCGATCACAAAATGGAATTTCAAAACCAAAAGTATATACCGATGAACAGATTAAATATAATTTCCTAACATTTTCAGGAGAACCACAAAGTGTTGATGAGGCATTAGCTGATAAGCAATGGAAGGAAGCTATGGACTAGGAATATAATGAATTGATCAAGAACAAAACTTGGCATCTTGTACCATCTAATGAAGGGAGAAGTATAATTGATTGTAAGTGGGTTACAAAATTAAGAAGAAGGCAGATGGATCACTAGATAGGTACAAGGCTCGCCTTGTAGCTAAAGGATTAAAGCAAAGGTACGACATTGACTATGAGGACAACTTTAGTCTTGTAGTTAAATCTATAACCATTCGAGTTGTTCTATCTATTGCAGTAAGCAAAGGATGGAGCCTCAGGCAATTAGATGTACATAATGCATTTCTTCATGACGTTCTTGAGGAGGAAGTTTACATGAAGCAACCCCCAGGATATGAAGACAAGCTCATGCCTCATCATGTTTGTAAGTTGGACAAAGCTTTATATAGATTAAAACAAGCACCGAGAGCATGGTTTGCTAGACTAAGTCAAAAATTACAACAGCTTGGTTTCAATTCATCTAAAGCTGACATTTCACCGTTCTTTTACAACAAATGATCAATCATAATATATCTGTTGATTTATGTGAATGATATTATAGTGACTAGCTCCTCACAAAGTGCAGTGTCAGCTTTACTAAAGAACCTAGGAGTTGATTTTGCTTTAAAAGACCTTGGTGATCTACACTAATTTCTTGGTATAGAAGTCTCAAAAACAAATGATGGCATTTTGCTAACTCAAAACAAGTATGCATCAGATCTGCTCGGCAAAGTGAACATGGTGCACTGTAAACTAGCAGTAACTCCCCTGTGCACAACTAAAAAATTATCTTTGCAGCAAGGAGAACCCCTAGGGCTGGAAGATGCAACTCGGTATAGAAGTGTAGTGGGTGCTCTACAATATCTAACTCTTACCAAACCAGATATTTTCTTTTCAGTTAACAAAGTTTGTCAATTCCTCCAAACACCAACAACTGATCACTAGACAGCCGTTAAAAGAATTCTTAGGTAGTTACAACACACTCTTGGCACTGGATTGAAACTTAAGAAAACTCCTTCTACTCTTATCAATGCCTTCTCAGATGTAGATTGGGCTGGTAGTGTTGACGATCAACGCTCCACAAGTGGCTTTGCAATTTTCCTCAGATGTAATCTTGTCTCTTGGAGCAGACGCAAGCAAGTGATGGTGTCCCGATCTACCATAGAAGCTGAATATAAATCACTAGCAAATGCTACGGTAGAAATAATCTAGATTCAAACTTTGTTGCGAGAGATGAATGTTCCTAGTCTGCCAGCTGCTTAAATCTAGTGTGACAACATCGGTGCAACTTATTCATCAGCAAACCTGGTGTTTCATGCTAGAACAAAACACATTGAAGTGGATTATCATTTTGTTGGTGCAAGGGTTGCTCAAAGACTCCTAGAAGTAAAATTTATTTCTACAAATGATCAAGTGTTGATGGCTTCACAAAGACGCTGTGTAGCAAAAAACTAGAAATGTTTAAATACAATCTTAACTTGCATAAGTTATGATTGAGGGGGGATGTTAGATAACATAGCGTGTTTATCTATAGATAGAAAGATAAGATCAATTTTGTAATCAGATTGAATCACGCGTCACGTGTTTCCTTTTATCCGCAACTACCATGTAATCCGCAACTGCCATGTACATCTTGCGCCGTATTTCATCGGCAATATTAACAGATCTATGCGGTCTCGTGAGAGGTTGAAATGCTTCGCTAGTTTCCACATACTCCTACTGCTTATTTAGAATGCTACGAAAATGAAGACATACCATGAAAAATCGCAGTAGTATGAAATGTTTTGCGAAATATTTCATGAATCGAAAACGCAAATGTATGAACATGTGTACTACTAGAAAAGCTTCTTCTATTGCACATGTTGGGGTAAAATACTCCCGCTATATAAACCACAATTATCTTGACTCAAGGTATCCTGAATCATTTACAAAGGTACTCTGAGCATCACACCCCCCAAAAGGTTTCCAAAGCTTCGTTTTATGGGTAGGACCACCGAAGCCATCTATAGGCTTTGAAGTATGGCTCGCTCCAAGACTTTGAAGGTCTGAAACCATCTCAAAGAAAAGACCAAAATCAGGGGACTCGTCCCCTCTGATAAGGCGTGCATTCAATGCAACAGGCCTTGGAGGCTAGGAATGATGACTTCATGGTACATATAATGATTATTTATTGTGTTCATATTGTATATTACCGTACATCTCCTATGTAATTTTATGAACAACATTGTTATATATCAGTTGTAAGTAGAGGGTAAATCAGTATTATCATGTTTAACTCCTACTTATAAATACAGACCCCTTTGAAGAGATACGAGCATCGAATACTTGTTATTCATACTCAGACAATAAATTACTGGATGTAAGGTTATTATTCAATTTGAAGGTCTGAACCAGATCATATACACTTCGCATGCATAGCTCTTCGAAGCTATTTTGAACATGTGGCTAATTCTTATTACGCCAACAACACACAAGAAAAGGTGTAGGAATTCACAAGGAATATAGATAATACTAAGATTTAGTTCAAATCCTCTAAAATTTCTATTATCTTTCAAAAACTTACTTTTAAGATAAATTTGATAAATGGTGGTAAGATTAAAAGACCAAAGTATCACTCACTAATTAAAATTTACTATTATAAAGTGATATGTAAACAGTAGACAAGTTTTATTAAATGAATAAACATTTTTTTTACGAACAAAGATATACTTAAGAAGGTAAAAATAAAATCATTTTGAGATAAAGTTAAAGAGTTAGGACTAAATTATTTTTGAACGCAGGGAGTATTTTCCAAAGGAGGCCTAAATTATTTTTGAACGTGGGGAGTTTTATTAAATAAAATTGCAAAGTAGGCTATGCAGATAGCCTCTTTTATTATTTTTGAACTGAATTAATGTATCTATTTGAGTTATCAAATTAAGTCCATAATTTATGAACTTCTTACAAAAGGATATTAGTGATGTAAGATATTTTGTTGAATTTTTGTGAAATTATTGGAGTAAAATTTATTTATACGAAATTTTCTATTGTTATCGATGCACACGAATGCATCTTTTTGATGCATGAACAAAAATTAAAAACAGGCAAAATAAACTCAAAATTATAGAGAGGATCCCATTTGATGCTCATAATATAATTTGTTTAGTTTTATAATTTTTGGGTATATTACATGGCCTGACCGTCTTATTTTCACTTTTGATTGAAAACAATTATCTAAATCACAGCCTAATTAAGCTTAGGGCACAGCGACCACCGTACATAATAAGTATAAATGAATAGCTTATTACTTGTAGCACTGGTGCTTGATCGCTCCATCGGCAACTAGCTTGCTATGAAACTCTTCCGAACAAAACGAGTCAGACATACTCATCTTTTTAAATTGTTTATAGGCGGCCTCGGGTTTCGGGTATACATAATGTATTCCTTTCGCACCAAAAAGATTCCATTTTATAGCATTTCAATTCTGTTAAAAAAGACTTTATTTTTATCTTATTGTCTAGTCTTAATTTATAAATTAATAAGTGTTTGCTGGCAAAAAAAACGCTAGTTAGCGCCAGTTCTAAAGTGAACAAGGCTGATTTTGCAATCGACACCCCAAAAACGGGACGTACAGTCGAATATTATTAGTGTCAATTTTAAAACCATTATATACGTTGAGGGTGCTGATTTTTTAAATAACCGATACTTATAGATCCTATTTAGACACTATCACACAAATGATCTTTAGTAACGTAGCTTTAGTGACGGATAAAAGACACATATTACTAATATACCTTTAGTGACGGGTGTATTTATAATTATCACTAAAGACCTATCTTTAAGGACGGGCCTCAACGATGTCCGTCACTAATGAGGTATTCTAAATTACCAAATTCTAAACTGATCTTTAGTGATGGACAATGTTGAGGTCCGTCACTAAAAACCTATCTTTAGTCATGGGTGTAAGACCCGTCACTAAAAACCTACTTGTAGTGACGGGTGTCTTATAGACCTGTCACTAAAAAGTGGCGCAAATAAAATTTTTTAAAAATTTAAGAGAACAAAAGAACACTAGCCCAAAAACACCGCCTGCTCTCCTTTGTTGTTGTCACCTCTCCTCCTTCTTCTTCATCATCGCATCTCCTCTTCTATTGTGGCTCGGGGTAGTGGCCTCACCGTTGATAACCACACAGAAAAGCATCTCGGGACGACGACAAATATGACCAAAAGAGCCTCTCCACTACCACCTTGAATCTAATCGTCACCTCATTTGAACTAAAAAAAATTAAACATAGCTATATAGAATAGATCTAAAATAAAAAAATTGACCTTTAGTGACGCGTTGTTGGGGATGTGACCCCAGGTACCCCGTAATTGGGCTTATCAGACCAGATCAAGGGTAGGCCAAGACCAGCATTGATCGTCCGATATGGCCCATGAACAGAGGTTTAGTTCCGATAAGGAAAGTTAGGTTCTTATCGAGTAGTTGAACTCCAGATATGGTATCAAAGATTTATTTGTACCAGAATCCTTGTAATTAGGCATTTAGCATCCAAGTTTAGTAGGCAATCCAAGATCGACTCGGGATAGAGTCCTAGGTTGTTAGGCTCACCTTCTGAGTATATAAAGGAGGCGAGAACCCCTCCTAGAGAAATCTATCATCAATCACCTAATCTCGTCATCGAACATCATCGAGCCATCTAGCTTCACCGTATTTTTTATGCTTTCGATGTCTTAAGCATCCATAGCTTAATTGTGCCACATTGTAAGATCCACTATCATATTATACACCAAAACACTGGACGTAGGGCTATTATCCTCTGGAAGGCCTGAACCAATATAAACCTTGGCTCTTATGTTCTAAGAGTCGACCATCGGGTTCGAAGGCGTTGTGCTTCCCTTACACACATCTAATCATTACATCGGGTACTCCTTTGGGTTGATTTCTCGGTGATTCACCAACAGTTGGCACGCTAGGTAGGGGATCGCGTCTTTTTCACTAGGGTCCGATGGCATCACCGCGTCAACTCTCAGCCAAGCCCGGGACGACGCTCGTCTTAGGCAACATGACTTATGTTGTCGATTCGCTCGAGAGGCTGATCCCTTTCAATTCGGTCCCAACCCTCGAGCGATCGTTGAGCCAGAGTCTCGATCCTTTTCTCCCACAAAAGAAGGATCGGGCCGTAGAGCATCTGGCTGACACCATACAGGAGTTAGCTCTGGGCTAGCTCTCTGAACAGGTGGCTGAACAAGTCATCCACCACCTCCACCAGAGCTTTGGGGAATCACCTCCCCAAGGCTCCCATCATCGGGAGGATCTTCCTGAGCATGCTAGTGGTCGCGTCGCCGGACAGTTTACTAGGACATGGTCCGGATCCACCGACAACTATACTATAGCTCTCGGATCTTGTTCCTCCCGCCGCACCGAGTCAACGAGGCTACGACGTAGAAAACCCAGGAAGAATGACTGGAGGCCTTGGAAGGATGGCCAGAGGTTCAAGCGCTTGAAAAGGGACTGGCGTGATGACACTGGGAACTAGAGGGACAGCACCAAGGATCGACCACGCAGGCGTCAGACCTGAAAGAAGGTGTGGCGTAAGAAGACCAACGAGGATGCCATAATGCATGAAGAGTAGCAGGTCAAATTTAAGAAGATGGATAACCAGTGGGGATTGACATTGAGACAGGCCGCCATTGGAAGGCTTCAACCCGACGCAATCCTAAATTTTGCCAGAAAACAATGGATGCCATCATGATACTCCCCCTTCTTTTTTAGCAATGTATTCTCCTTTTTATATGAAATAAAGTTCAAGTTTTTCGTTGAGAAGAACCATGTCATTTACCTTTATCGACAACAATTGCTAGGCTCGAGCCATGTTCGGGTCAAGGCGAAGCGTCACGTGTCTAGCTCAAATGGTTGTGCCCCTATGGATTTGCTCTGGGTTTGGCGTTAACAACTGCGCGAGAAAAAAAAGAGTTGGCGTTTGCGCCATCTTGGCATCCGGCTAATAGCTAAGACCCTTAGGGGCTCGAGTCCTAAAGCCTCAACTTCAAGTCCCGGTGACCTCGAGAACTTATGACGCTTGATGTCAGGATCGGTGCATAAGCGACATTAGTTCTTTGCATCCGAGACTATATGGCTATACCAGGGGCTCGAGATTTTGCCTTGGGTATGCGAAGGATTAGTAAAACCACAAACTTGCAAATCCCTCGAGGACTTGTTCGGCCTGATATCGGTAGGCACGTGCGTCGCCTAAGGGCCACGCGCCGAGTACTATATGGCCTAAAGTTTCTTGAGGTGAAAACGCGGTTAGGACTTAAAAGTTGCAAATTGCAAGAAGGCTATCCTTCATTTCAGAAAACAAAGCCAAAAGTTCATAAATAATAAATCTTATACTAATTACTCCTACGACTGATGCAGGTTAAGGGTTCAACTACTCCTTGGGAGGTGACGTGGCTAGATCTTGGGCTTTAGGGGACACAGCTATAGGATCCTCAGGCAAAGACAGGAACTGAAGGTCTCTGGCGATCATAGAAGCAATACCCTCCACTTCCTGTCGGAACGCCACGGCTTGATCCTCGGTCATCTCGGTGGGCAACCCGTGCTCTAGCCACCGAAGATCTGCCGAAGGGAAGTAGGCCCAGACATAGACCAGAGCCTATTCGGCCCCAGTTCTCACTGCCTCATCGACGAGAAGGTGGAACTGGGTTTTGAGCCCCTCGATCTTGTCCTGGTACTCCACGTCGGCATCCTCGACAAGGAGCGAGCACACGCGCTCGACGACCACATGAACTTTGGCCGTCTCCCCCTCAAGTTCCCCGATGCAGGCACGGTCCCGGTCATGCCTCCCTGTGAGAAGAAGACTGATGATGGTTAAGTCTAAGAGGCAAAGAGCAAGATCAGGAGGATAGTCACCCGAGAAAGGCTTACTCTGGTATTCAATGGTGGACGAGTCTGCCAACTCCTTTGCTACGTCAAGGGCACGCTGGGCAGCCCTCTCAGCCTCCCTCGCCTCCTCGACCACAATCCTCAAAGCCACCTTTTGGCGATCAGCCTCCTCTGCCATCTGAGTGGCATTTTCGGTCATCACCATTGCGCTAGTCGTCGAAGTCTCTATTGCCACAGCCCTACGTAACAGCTTTGCATTCTGAGCTAGGAGTAGTCGTGCTTGCGGTAGAGCGCCTCAAACTCTACCTCAAGGGTCGCCACCCATCCCGCGTCTGGTGCGTACTACGTACTACGCTCGAAACAACTACAAGACACGAGCAACTGTCAAAACAACAAACTCGAAGAAAAGATCAACCAAAGGAGAAACAGGACTTACGTCAGCGAGCTACGATAAGAGAGGGGCGACTGCCCCTAGCACCGGGCCTGAGATGGCCTCAGGGGCTGCGACCTCTACATCAAGAACCCCTGATCTAGTCCCTAGCTCAAGGCCATCCACTGCCATCAGGGCAGGGAGCTAGGTAGCCGAACCAGCTCCCTCAGGGAAGTCAACGGTCTCGGCCTCTAGCGCCGTAACCTCCGTGGCACCACCCTCAGCCGTCGCGCCCTCCACCAAGGGATCAATGGCCTCCGAGGTGGCCATCCCCTTTGTTGGAGGATCAATAGCTACCACCTTCGATGCCTCGGGAGCTCCCTTGCTGCCTGAGGCCAAGGCCAGCACCATCTCCAAGCCCATGGTTGAGGAGCCATGGTGTATACCATGGGGATGATGAGTGATTGTCAACGGGGAATGAAGAAGAGGATGAGAAGACTTGACCGTGATGGAGTTTGCGTGTGACTCAGGTACACGGATGGACGCTGGTCGGACAGAGGGGTCG
>ASSH01052623.1:0-15017 GCA_000418225.1 Zizania latifolia
AGGATAGAGTATCTGTTATTTCGATAGCAAATTAACACTGCAGAAATCGTAATCCTTTCTTCTTAAACTAGCACAGACCAGGTATAATACTATCAGCATTTGAAGCTTCAGTTCAAAATTTAAAGGTAAACAAAAAAAAGGAGTGCATCTAAGTAACAAAACAAATGTCATATGAAGGAAAAGATTATGAGAACAACATCGATAGATGGATTATACATTGCAGAAGAAGCAATTTGACATAACAAAAGCAGATGGTTGAACTCAACATATTATGAAGTGGAAAGACTCATTTCTAGTATTCTTACACAATGTTCTGATTAATGCCACCTATCCAATTTCTCCACAGAAGGGTGGCCTCATAACAAATCAGAACACTGATGAACATTTAGCTCAAAGAAAGGTAATGTGGATCGAAGTTTCATCCAGCACGCGCAATTCGATATCAGCTTTGTTCATATGGACTCGTCCAACAAACTAAGAAGCAATGTGGTCCTTCAATGAAATCAAAACGCTAGCGTTGCCATCTTAACTCTCTCCACAGATTCCATCTTTCCACACACTTTTGCTGTGAAGAGAAGCTGCAGGGCCAGTCCCTGGATTATGCCAGGCTAAAAACCCATGGTATTTGTTAGGGCCCCTACTTGTTATATTCCTTGTGTCAAACAGACAAACAGGAAATGGCAATCAGGGCCTTTCAGGGCCTCAGGATTGCTAATGCGAAAAGGAAATGGCAATCAACCAAACGACCTAAACAGGAAAACTCATCCTTTCATGGGTTTTGTGCCTATCTCTAGCAATGAAAGACAAACGGGATGAACCTCCAAGAACTCAACGCATGGACACCTAGGGCCAACAATCGGACTCCCGCAGTCCCATAGAATGTCAAGAACTGGTGGTAACTAGGACCAATACTATTCGGGATGAGCAACAGTAGGGGAAGGGAACTAGTCCAAGAAGACAACTTTCTCGCGAAATCTCGCTCGAAACCCAAGAGACGACAAGCATTGGCAGGAGAAGATGGGATTCGAGGCCAAGAATGAGAAATGGGAAGCAATCTAGGAAGAGATTTTTTAAACTCACTGGTCGGATTTGGTGCTCCTGCTCTCCTCAAAGACGAAACCTTTCGCTCGCCGGCAGCTGGTCGACTCCTCAGGACCGCCTGAGCTTTGGTGAAGCTCATTTTCAACTCATTTGTGGTGCGGGGTATATAGGAGGGGAGCAGAGGGAGATGAGTACATGGCAGGCGGGACCCTGGAAAGCAAATGGTCGCTCGACCTGGACCTGGACTGGACGGAATCGAATCCCCTGCGCTATGGAGCCTCTCTTTGACTATGCGATATGCGAAGGTGGATTCCGCCAAGCTCTTCTTGATCTGATGGTGCGGAGAGACTGATGATAAATTCGACTGGAGAGGATCTTGATTTGGACTGGATGGCACTGAAAGATTTTGTCCATTCCATTTTAGCACCGACCATATAAGTAAAATTTTATTTGATTTATGTGTTATATATTATTTAACTAAGCTATGTATTGCAGTATATGCTTAAGATATGGACTTATTCATATGTTATATTTAATATTATTGATATGCTTTTAAAATAAGAATGTTATATAAAATTAATTTATATTGTTTTATTAAACTTTGGAATGCACATTAGTATCAGTGGACAAACTGGAATGGAGTCTAGAATGCAATGAACAAGGTTGCTAGATAGACTGAGGAAGAAGTAACCCAGCCATTACAAAGCTGACAAACACATGTGATTAAGAAATGGGTCCTTGTTTTGAAAACAGTTTTAAAAACATATCCTTGATTCAGTGATGATTCATCCAAAAATAGTACAGAAATATTAGACGATTTATTGGATGTAAATCTAAAGACTAGAGCATACATGTTTATTTTTGACGTGTAGGTGAGAGAGTCGCTATCTAATATAATCAACTACAAACAAATCTAAAGTGAGAAAAGAGAAAAATCTGTATATGCCCTAATAGTTTTCAACCCTGCTTAGTGATAGTGATAGAGGCGGATCTAACTAAAACGCACAAGGATAAGGATATATATGTTAGGCTTTATAAATTGATTTTTAAATTAAAAGATACAAACTTAGCACATATATGCAATCTTGAGCCAGTGCGTGATTAGGCATAGAATGGTATACACATATATATATAGATTATTACAGACTATAATAAACTTTTGAAAGGATTATATATGTGCATATTTTTCTGGTTTTCTTATTACGCTGCATGCTGCATGCTGCATGCGATCATTGGAATTAACATTTCGTGTCCTAGCTTGCTGCTTGGTTAGATTAGAATAAATTAATTAAGGCATGATCAGCAGAATGTGGATGGAACGTATTAATTCTTAATTCCCGACTAAGATAGGAATTAATGGGGGTCTCGATCATCTAAGCATCGATCTGGGATCAAATGATCGTCACATCTGTATCTCCTGTTTTGATATGTAATTGATTAAGCCCCAGATTGCTCTGAGAATACGGTGATATCGACTGCATGCAAAATTTATACAATGTAGGCTCCGTATCATAGCTCTAATCCAAATTTTTTTTGAGATGATCAAATCAAACTCTAGAAAACTCTAGATATAAAGTTATAGAAATATTTAGTATATTTAATTGAGTAATTTGGTTTTTATTTTATGTTAAAATTAAAGATTTAACCGTATTATTTTATCATATAAACTCTTCTGTGCATCTAATATGATCTTTGAAACTAGAACTATACAAACAAGCCCAGAGATAAAGTGTATGTCACTCGAAAATTGGAGTATCTCTTCTCCCTTTTTATTCAGATCGAGACCTACAAACAGTATGAGCCGAGGAGGCAAGATATGCGCCAGTAAAGTGATAGCTCTTGTGCAAAAGCGACTTTGGGTTTATCTTATTTAGCTGCGAGTAATTTATTCTCTCGATCAGCAAAAAGTATGTGATTGGTAATATCAATACAATGTATTTTTCACTATTCACCAACCAATAATCATATTCATGTATCGATGTTTAGACTTTACTACGATTTTTTCTATTTGATTAAATACATACTTTAATTAATCAGATTTTAGGGCCCCTATTTTTAGGTCCATCTAGTTAATTAATGTGGTTTTGCAGCAAATTAATTTGTCAAGACTTTCTCGTGATCATGCTTCTCGTATAGTAGGGGTTTTACTTTGGAGCTATCTAGCTGGATATATTGGTTGTGTTTGATTAATTTCTAGATAGCTCATGGGTTCTTCAATCGATTAGTTTGTTAAATTAGTAGTATTGTTGTCCACTACTGGTTAAGTTTTCAAAATGTTAATTATCGCATGATGTGTTAGTAAAAGAGAGTGATAATGGAGGTTGTTTCTAGTCACACTCTAGATCAGGACTAACTACACTATGAGGTGGACAGTAATTAATTTAATTGAAATGTCACTTCGACTAACTTTGGACGTACGTCGTGGGCAGTTTATAGCGTTTTGTAAGTTTCAGACGATATCTTTTGATATTTTTTGAATGTAATATATAATAGTATTTTCTTATATTAATTGTAAAATTATTCAATATATTTATAATACATAATATCAATCTCATCTAATAGAGTCTAATAGATTTACACCAACCAAAACAATATGGTGTTAAAATCGAGCTTTTCTTCTCTATAATTGTCATCGGTGCTAGTGCATAGGACTACGGATAAGAAAAATGGAGAGACATTGAGATAAAAAGGAGTGATGAGATATGCAGCAACTGAAGAGGATCAGAGAAGATTACTACGTATGTTCATTAACTGACTTTTATCTTCATAGATTGATAAGCCTAATATAATTGATTTGATCTATTTTTATACTTGGTATATTCACACATACGGTGCTCCTAGGTTTTATATACCTTATACAATCGTTTCTCTCGCTGTGGAGCACAAACGAACCTGCGTCAGAAGTCCTCCATATTCTTTCAGAAGTCCTTTTTTACCCTGTGAATCAAATACCATGCATGCATCTGATCGAATAAAACCCATATTTTTGCTGGGAATGTGAACCTTTTTATCTCTGTCTCTGTTATGCTTCATCGGCATTACAAGTTAGGTATATATTTAACTGTCCTTGTTGCTTCATCTTTATAGCAACAAGCTAGTCAGGCTTTTGCATCTTTTGCATGCCTTGATGCTCCTTACTACATATTATCTGTCCCCTATATATTCTGTACTGCAACACATTACTCCATCACAAGAATTTTCCGAGCTGTCAATTCAGAGCGTGTGTGCGTACCTGCCCTTTTCTTTCTTTTCCCTTTGAGCATGTCAGAAGACTTGATTAGAGGGTGACAAGACTTGGGCACATATCATTGCCAAGCATCTGATACTGCCTGCTGGAAACTTCTCCTGTTTAATCTGTCACACTTGAAAACTGAAGAAATCGGTGTGGAAATAATGTGCCTGGACATTTGGCATCTCCCAAAGCTGGAAGCGCAAATGAAATCTATGGTATATATGGTTTATTTTATATTTGTATATCAAATATAAAGAAATTAAAACAATAATAATTCATTAGAGTGGATCCAAGTGTGTAGTGGCCAGGCATTGCAACCAATAAGAAGCAACACAAGGGTACAGCTAGCCTTGGCTTTGGAGGTCAGCGACGAATTGGATTCGATTCTTTCAGCCACGCATCATTCTGATTTCTGATTTCTGATTTCTGACAAGGTTAATTAGTTCCTTCTGCACTCAAAGCACTCTCTTTACAAAAAGGGAGTAATCTGGAGTGCAATTTTATCACATTAGTAGTAAATAGAGAATATTCTCTTTTGAAGGAAGCAAAAGTAAATACTATTCTTGACCACCAAATGAAGTGACTTGAAACGAACTCTCTGGTTTGGCGGCTTCCGTGTCAATTACCTCAGTCCCAAAAATCCAAAATATAACAAGATTTATGTTTATGCATGTATACTAAGAAGATAAGTAAAAAAAATACAGTATCATTTTATGTAGATAAGTGTAAGTCTAGAAATAGTTGGATAAATTACTAAGTAAACAGTCCAAAGATATGTATTATAGACATTTTAGAGGTAAAAGTTATGTTTTACGAGTACTAATTGCTACATTTGTAATAAATTTTAAACTATAAAACTTGTTAGATTCAATAAAACTTATATTTTAAGAGGGAGAGAGAGTACCTTCTAAGCACAGCTTTACAAGAGTTTAAAACAGCAGTTCTACCTGAGAATGTGTATTTGTGAGCCGTATACTCAATCTGAAGCGAAGCTACATGCCACTAAGCTGCATGGCTCTCTCGGTAAGGAGTTGTTACATAATTCACTCAGATAAAAGAGTAGTCGTGCAAATTCATTGGAAGATTGAAACAATGGAGGATGCACTATACATGATTCTCTCAATAATTTCTGCAAGATCCCTCGTTCCAAAATGATGTAGGGCTGCATGGTTTGGTCAATCAAACGGCAGGTTACCATGCATGATATCACACGCCATTTGCTACACCGAAATTCAGGTAAATCATTCCTTGATACCATATTAAATAAGTCGAAAACAAAAGGAGGTAGGTACCGGGTAAAAGCCATGTCATTGGATCAGATTGCCAAGCCTAATATCTACTCCATACTCTTCTACTCACCAGACCAAACTATTCTCAAAACAAAAATGGTTCTATCATGTGAACCGTTTCGAAGTTCTTAAGTGAGCTGGTATCCGAGAGGTCATCCAGCCTACTTAGCTGTCGATGACCTTACATGAAATGCTGTTAGAGCGCTACTCTTCCTTTTTGTTTTGTTTGCTGTCAGTATCTTCTTCACCAGCTTCTTCCCCTTCAGCTTTTGACTCATTGTACTCCAGGAGCTGGTAATGTAATAAAATGCCAATATGAATAGTCACAATCAAATAAGAAAATAAAAAAGTAATTTGGTGTTGGCACCAAAGAATGTCATCTACGTTCTAGAGTTCATCAAGTGTGATGGGCCGTTGCATTGCAGCACCTGAATCACGTAATTTATAACAATGGTACAGGCCAGGTCATGTATAAATGGTATGGTCATTGGCTCATTGCTCCTCTTTCTTGCATGTCCAAAACACTACTACACGTCTTGAATAATGAAGAAAAAGGGGGCCCATCAACAGAATAAATACCACTGTGTACTCATTTGATAATTGTATTCCTTGAGCTACTCTCAAGGTTCAGAGCAATGGACAAAGGGGAGAGTTACCATGGTCAGATGTAAAAAACTTACCGGCTTTACTTCTCCATTCCACAAACAGTGAACAGCAACAAAACCAATCACACCAGGAACTATGTACAACAGAGCAGGCTGCATAAGAATAAACAAAGATGACGAAAGAAGAGGGCATTACGATTTTAAGTACAACAGAAATCAGAGAACTTTCTTTTAGAGATGTAATTTCCTTTTTGTTTTTTATGTTTCTCCCTTTACAAGGTTTATAACTTTCCTTGTACTACTAGGCTACTAGCTACAGTTGTGTTCACAACAGATAAAAAATAACCATACAGATTCTAATACTGTTCAAAACAATTAGACAATTGATTTTTCCTCAAACATGTCCTTTACTTTGTTGGGTTACAAGAACTGGAGATAATAATTCCTTCTGTTTAAAACAATCTATGTATGGTATGCTCTCCCTTACTGAAAATGGGCAACAATGCAACATGATGGCAAGAACCCTGAGTAATATAACTCACCTGTGCGGCTTGAAACCAGTTCATCACAATTATTGTCACAGTCAAACCCACCATATAACCCAAAAATGCACTGTTAAAGTAACAGTTCTTAATTCCTCTTGAGACATCAAAACGCAGAGCAAGCGCAACAAAAATACCTGAAACCAAAAGCAGAATGCACATTATGTGTTAATAGAAGAGTTCAGATCCATTCTTTTCAGCTTATAGATGATAGATTACCTGTGGATTATCTGTGGCACACATCAAAAAGAACTTTCTAAATCAGCATTGCTTTGCTTATTTGCTTATATAACTTTTGTAATCGATTTTTAAATGTTATAATTTATAGTATTTAATTCATCCATATGAGCCCACGTCCATCTCCATAATCTATCAGCTACCGTCCATAAAGAACAAGCAAGTAGCATCAATAAGCTCTTCCTACTTTAGTGCTACTAAAGATAGCAAGGAGCCAAGGAGGTCAAAGCATCTATACTACTTTAAAAGTAGCTAGTGGTGGTGAATCTGCCACCACCCCTATTCCTACTGTAGTTTTTATAGTTTACACTCTGATATTATTTAATATTACTATACAACAACCAATATTTGGTACATATATAATCAAAATGAGCACTCCTAATAAAAAGTCAATAACATATATCATATAAAATATATTTAATTTATTTTAGACAATATTATGAAATTTTCTTTTGTTCGTAGCAAAGCACGGGCAACTTGCTAGTCATTAGAAAAGGGGGCACACAAACACCAACCAACCAAACAAACTCTCTTTAACTTTGTCCAAAAGAAAAGTGGAACTGATTCATTTTTATTTACTATGATTCAATAATGCAATACAATAGCGATTAGCGAAAACCAACATGTATCCTCATTATACAACAACCAAGTAGTTTGAAGCTAATCGTGGCTTCATCTGGACAACAAAGTCAGAATTCAGATTCAGAGATGCACTTTTATATACAACTCAAACCAGTTGAAGTTATAATTATTTACTGGCATTCTGGCAATATTCAAATCTATAGTCCTAGTATCAGCAAGGAGAACTCAAATGATATTGCAAACAGATACAATTTTTTAAATTTGGGTTACTTAATTTTAACAAATAGTTCATTTGAACTAACAGCTTATTGTAGATCACGAGTTCAAACATGTTGTCACTCTAATGCAGTTGACATCACCATAAGACCAGATAAAAATAGCACTTAAGTCTAAATTTTATGGAGATTTTATTACTAACCAGGTATTACAATGTCACCAAGGCCAAGCATAGAGAACGGGCGGGCAGCATCTGCAGTTGGAAATAGAAGCTATACAAAAAGGGGGACAATCGGATTAACCTTTTTTTTTAAATGGCATCGGTATCATAATAAGAGTGAATTCACTTATAAATAACACTAACCTTTATTGGAGCATCAAATGATTTAGCAACACTGACCATAACCGGAGTGAAGAAAACCCAGAAAATATCATAGAAAAAAAGTCCAGCCTGAATCAAAAGGAAAATACCATGATAAACAAGAGTTACAAATTAATAATGCTTTATACAGTAGAGCAACCAATACATTGGTGTCTACGAACATAAAATATCAAGAACTCGTGTTATATTTTCCATTCTCCACTAAGTAATGATTTTGATAGAAGAATAGTGAGAAAAAATAAGATGCATGGGTGGCTGAAATAATAAAAGATGTTTTAACAAGTTCCACCAGAAGAAAGTATAAGTTTCAGTTCAGAACAAACAATCCATACCAAGAGAATAGCACCAGTTTTGAATGATCCGAGTGATAGCATCTCAATACCCTGGAAGACAGAGAATCAGGGTTCACTCTCCAAGTAAAGTTGGGAGGAATATAAATTATAAAACATGTTGCGAAGCTTCCAACTGTAATTATTTTACTAATGCATATTAATCTTAAATCCAAAAAACAGCAATAAGAGCAAACCTGAATACAGAAAGCAATCCCCAAAACATTATTTGCTAGCCAATGCTTCTTCGAAGCATACCATACGCAAAAGAAAAATCCAGGGATTGATGCAATAACTTGAGACTTGGTAAACTCCACTGAGAGTGCTGAAATAAGAAATTAATGAACTTAAATGGCCACCAAGATTTGAGACTTAATTCTTAAAGAGGTGACTAGCATGAAAGAACCCCAAGTCCCCAATGTTATTGAGAAGGGGATGTCATGTTTGCTTTTTTCAATTAATTACTAAAAAGGTTCTGTAGTATTTAATAGCAGCAAAAGCATTGCAAATTTTGGAAAACATATATACGCTATTCTTTCTAGCATGAAAGAATCCAAGATCATGAATGCATGATATTGCTAAATACAAAGAAGTAATACAACATATGCAAAAGATGTCCCAGTAAAGTTAGAGTATTTCAACTATTTCTAAACAATTGACTGGCATCTAAATATAGTACTCCCAATAGTAAAGTTAGTTTCCAGCTCTGGTCTAGAATGAATCGGTCTACTGATAATACAAAATTCAACACTGCAAAAATAAAGCCAAGCCCTTTTTAGCTGTGACACCAATAATTATATGGACTCTGTCAGCACAACATCATCCCAATACTCAATGTATGGCAAATTGGCAATACTAGAGTACTAGACTGTCTAGACATACAACCAAATAGTTCCCTCAGATGGTATACTAGTAGAAGAAAATAGATGTATTGATCTGACATCAGATACATAATTACACCAACAAAACTTAGCATCAAAATGAAGTGTGGACATACAGTGGAAAAATGGTGCATGCCAAATGATAGCATTGTCATTCCATTCTTTTGGAAGAAAGCGTTTTATGGAAGGTAACAATGTCGCACTGCACAAGAAGACAAGAGCAAATAAGCATTCTTAATTTCACAAATAAAGTATTGAGTAGTTATACATGTGTAGGAAAACTTTTCCAAGGAGATTTGTGCTTACCAGAGAGCAGCAATGCCAAGAATGAAAAAGTAGGCAGTGAGAACGGCATTGACTAAGTCCTTTGAGAGAAACTTGAATAGAAGGAACAGAGACAATAGCATAGCACTTCCCACCAAAGGAAACCGCATAGCATGCTCATTGGACATGGTCTCCTACATAAGAAGGAATGCAAAAATTAAGTTATTGAGATCCATATGTAGGAAGTCGTGCAAACAACCTATCACATAAGTGACCAGCAGATGGCTCAGTAGATATAAAATAAGTTCAGGCTTATTGCTTACAGAGGGTGGAGTTGGCTTGACAGAACGGTAACAACCCACATAGACGGTAAGACATGCTGTCAATATCACATTCACATTTGGGTTTACTTTAACCACAAGTGGTGCCAAGCTCAAGGCTGGATACAATGTAAAATGCACAGGACTTCAGCACTGCAAATATCAGTTTGTCCAAAGGAAAAGAGAATGGCATTGAACAGTGTCAACGCCATGATGGCTGAACTGAACACATAAATATACCTGCAAGAGCCAAATTAGCAGCTCTCTCGTGTGTTTTCATTGTCAATGAAAAAAACAGGAAGATCAGTTCTTAAGTTCTGAAGTAAATCCACGAAACGGATGAAGCAACAGCTCAGGTGCTTCACAGTTTTGTCCCTGCTTATATACAAAAGAGAATGCATTAATTATGATTTAGAGAAGGTCAATAGTGTGCTCTACCCCCATAACCGAACCGAACTTAATAAGCCGAATGAAAATTATCACCGTTCGGTAATTCCTCTCTAAACCCTACAACGCATAGCACGGCCATCATCTTCAAGTTCATAGCAGCACAACAATTTTGGGTGATCACCATTGCGAACAGTAACTAAACACACAGAGACGCCGCCCAAGCGCCGGCGGATCTGGATAGTAACAAACAGAGGCTGGATCTGGGGCCTGAAGCCGAGCGGAACGCAGCGGCGGGTCGGATCTAACCACGCCGGCTCGTCAAGCAGCGCGGCGCGGACGAGGAGCGGGAGGAGGGATGGCTACGGCCTACGAGAGAAGAGAAGAGAAGAGCGAATACCTTCGATTCGATTCGAGGTGGAAGGAGGTCGGCCGCGTCGCCCCTCCAAACCTGCACGCGTCCAGGGCGGGTTCGGGAAGGGGAGGAGGCCGTCCACACACCGCGGCTACGGGGCCTTGTCGCCGGCGGCGCGCGCGAGGAGGCGAGGTCTCCGGCTCGCTGTTGCGGATTGAGATTGGAAGCGAAGAGAAGTATAGAGAAATACTACCGTACCAACGTAGTATTACTGTTTTTGCATTTATTTATATTTATTTATACGTTTTACGTTTTTTAGCAATCGATAAATAAGAAATCGAAATCGAACGAATCGATAGCTTCTTTTTTATGTAATTTGCAAATAGACCCCTTGAGAAATCGGATGGCTCAACTTGGAGAGTTAACTTCCGTGTATGCACCTGAAATTACTGCGTTAACGGGGCCTGGTGATTACCGTGATTTCATTGGCCATCCTTTCTCGTATGCATGGATTTTATAAGATTTAGTTTAATTTGTTAGGCTTAGTTGCAGAGTAGTGATAATGATTCTATCAAATAAATCTAATATCAGATCATAGTTAAGCTCAGTGTGCAACTCGATGTGATAAGAAAGATTGTTAGGTTTAATCTTAAAACATTAGTAACTAGACTCAAACAAAGTTGTGACACTAGTTAGATCCAAAACACATTAAAAAAATCACATTTTTAGCAGAAACACGAAAATATCCGCAGTGTGGCATGTACAGTTTCCCCTCGACACCTTTTTTAATGGAAATAAAATCATTTTCCCTCGACATTGTTAATCTGGTGGGCTGGAATTTACCCGGCATTGGTTACTGACTTACTGGAAGAAAGTACAGTCCTCTCATCAGAAAAAAAAGGACTTGCTTTATGCTTCAATCTCAAAGAACCCCAGTCCAAGTTCACCATAGAGTAGAAATGTACAATTACAGCGCAGGCAACACATGTCACTGTAGGATTTAAATCCTTGGCGCGTCGGCTCCTTTCTGCAATTTGAGCTACATCATCAGCTCCTGATTCACTAACAATCTTCTCTATCTTTTTTTGGACCTGTTTGCAGTTTGCACTCGCCGATCAGATCAGCATCCCAACGGCCCAATCAGCACCAGCTCCAGCGCCTCAAGTTCTCCATGCGGACGATTTCTCCTGATCAACATTCTCTTCCCACCAAGTAGCATTCTGCATTACAAATTCCTCCTCAGATGGCAAAACAGATGCTCTGACGAAATACAGATATGCAAAAGGCACTTTCAATGTGCAACTACTCAACCCAGAACAGCATGAGACAAGCTGCTACCATAAAAAAGTAACTAGCTTTTTCTGTTGACTTTGGAGTCTGCACAAGAGGTGGTAGGGATAGGATAACGTGAAACAAATTGTTTTGAGATCAATATGATGATCCAAAGCCGTTTACGGTAATGGTGTTGCATTTTACACACAATGAAGCACAATTCATCCTATAAACTAAGTGAGATGAGATGCAGACCTTGTATCCTCTTCTGAGAAATTCAAGTGAACTTCCTTCTTCTTCTTGCAAACCAAGAACTCTCAAGAGTTCTTCCTTAGCCTAAATGAAAACCATGGAATATCATACACCACAACTCCAAAAGGAGACTAATTCATGCAAGCAAAATATTGTATGACCTGCCCCAAAGTGAACCGAGCTGCACTCTCTGCAACACATGCGTAAGAACCATCAGCCTGCTTAAGCATGACTTGCCAGGGCCCTGAACACAAAATAATTTACTAGATCAGTAGTTAGTAGCGATGATGAGTAGTGTTGATGTTGTCCCGAAACACACCTCTCATATGTTATTTAGTTTGGTCTTCTGTTACAAAAGCATCACAAAGAACTGAAAGACACAAACTTGCATTTCTAGTTTTCATCTTTAGAGATGAACATATACAACAAAACACAATGTGTATCTATCCGTCTCTAGTGAGCAAGATTGCAGACTATGTACTGCAGCATTACCTGGGTATTGGCGGAATACCGCACCACTGTAGTTCACTATGTATGGAGTGACTGCAATTGTCTACATGATAAAGGGGAGAAATACTAGTCACAAACACAAAGAGTATGGTTAAGTAGATAAAGGTAAAAGGACTGGATACCTTAGAGTAGTCACGCTGTCTGATGTAAAATACTGGAGTAAACTGAGAAAGAAATCTGTAATGCAAATCTTTTGGTGGGAATCCCAGAAGCCCCAAGTCAGAACTGGAGGATAAATATAATAAGTCATGGCCACTTAAGGTACTCTAAAGCTTAGAAGGAACAAGCATTAGATGGGATATAAGAGACATACCGCAAGGTATCTAGTTCAAGATTAAAGAGAACAGCTGGGACAGACGAGGCAAACTGCTCCTGAACAATAACAAATGCATGAAGGATGAATAAGTAAATGCACAAATTAATGCAACTGGTAAACCAATAAGTAATGCATTATTCGTTCCAAAACTCTATATTGGATGCTGTTTGCTTATATGTGACAAACTACAACATTATCTGCCAACCGAAACTTGAAAATATCCATCTTTGTTCCAAGAAAAAAAGAACTACAATTTACAACTGGTTGAAAGATGAAAGAGAATCCCCATAATTTGTGGATTCAGCATTCCCTGACATTTTCTTAGATATAAGGCACTTCATATAGGGAAAAAATAGTGATGAACATGTATCTCTAATGCTTATTTGCAGCAATGCATGCTTTTTCCCATCTTTCTTTCTTAAATCTCTACTCATAATGATATTGCATCAAGCATCCCCAAAAAAGAACATTTGCATACATATGGACAAGAAACAAAGAATCATTTTAGACATACCACATACTTCTCTATAGATGAAAGGTCTCGTGTGCTGCTGTTGATGAAGACATACAGCGATGGTGGTTCATCAGATTTCCATCGATCTGTACCCAAGTAACCAACTAATTGTGAAAAAAAAATCCAAGATGCTTGAACACTGAAGAAAGGTAGGAAAATTATGATAAAATACTAGTGACAAAAAATTCATCTTGGGCATGGAAGAGTAGTTTAGTAGCACTTGCAGCTTCTTGGAGGCATAAAAATATAGTTTGTGTTTTCTTTAACATAGTACCATACTAGACAGAGCTATTGGTCAATTCACCTTCATTATCGTCAGCAAAGTCAAAATCCAGGGTATTTCTTATTGATTTGAAGAAGTTATTAACAGGTCCAGTAGGCACATCATCCAGAGAACTTACAGTTACACTCTCAATCTACAAGAGGTGGAAAGAGAAAACAGATCAACAATAACCAAATATGAGAAAAAATACTGATTTTCTGCATCCTAAAAGAGATTGTTTCATAAGGCATTATTTTACCGAGTCTATAGCTGTCCGGAACAACTGTGATGCCCTGCGTTTTTCCGGTTGGTCAGGAAACACCTGGAATCAACTAGAAGAGAAATTATGAGCATGGCTTTGCACCCCCGAATGATTCTGGAGAAGGATAAGGCAAGAACCTTGAACTTACTATACAGGTCCTAGTCCCCTTGAGCTCTTTAAGTTTCCTTGCAACAGCAAGAGCAAGCTGGATGTTGGCGTCGATGAATTCATCCGAGGAGCCCTTGAACGAATTAATGCAGGATAGGATAATCAGAATTCAGAAACAATAGTTCATCGCATGTATGTGACATGAAAAGCTTAACCATTTTAATGAAGACAGATTCTGCTTCGAGCTAACTAGAATTGGATGCAACAACTTTATACAGAAGCAGCAGCATTCAAACTAGAGCAGTTTATGTACATTAAGACAACTTGACTTCGTATTACCAGCCATAATCCACTCGTAGCAAATAATGAAAGTAGAACAGGAGTGTCAGCTGTGGCAGCAGCTTGAGAAGTGAGCGTACCTTGTAAGAGGAGATGTTGCTCGGCAAAGGCCTTTACACAAGCACCATGAAAGGAGGGATGAGAGAATTCAAGCATTAATGATCAAGTAAAAGAGGAGGCGAGGTGGTCGCGCAAAGCTACGGAGGAAAGGAAGAAGGGTGCGTGCATACGGGAACTCGATCTCGAGGCGGGTCTTGCCCTCGTCGATGGCGCGGGCGAGGGAGCGGGCGGCGTCGGAGACGAGCACCTCGTAGGACTTCGGCTTGTACACGGAGACCCCTGCCCTGAGCGCCTCCACTTCCCCGGCCTCGGCGCGCGGGGAGCAACGGGTGGCGCCGCGGCGCCGGGAGAACACGCCGGCGCGGCGGTACACGAACGGCGACAGGCGGCGCAGGCGGCGCGGAGAGGGGAGTAACGGGCGCGGCGCGGGAGTGCGCAGGTGGAGGCTGGTGCCGGAGAC
>ASSH01052628.1:0-14969 GCA_000418225.1 Zizania latifolia
ACCGACGTGCAGGCACGGGAGCGCGGTGTTCCGGTCGCACCTGTTCGGGTCGGCGACGGTGGTGACGGCGGACGCGGAGGTGAGCCGGTTCGTGCTGCAGAGCGACGCGCGCGCGTTCGTGCCGTGGTACCCGCGGTCGCTGACGGAGCTGATGGGCAAGTCCTCCATCCTCCTCATCAACGGCAGCCTCCAGCGCCGCGTCCACGGCCTCGTCGGCGCCTTCTTCAAGTCCACCCAGCTCAAGTCCCAGGTCACCGCCGACATGCAGCGCCGCCTCTCCCCCGCCCTCGCCGCCTGGCGCTCCCAGGGCCCCTCCGCCCTCATCCGTGTCCAGGACCACGCCAAGACGGTACGCCTCCCTCCTTGCCTTCTTCCCTCTCTCTCCGGCGACGACCTCGTAGATGACAGACATTGAGGGATAAGAATTGGAGAAGAGGAAGAGAGGGAACACGAGTGGAGTGAGTCGCATGGCGGGCGCAGGCACAAGGCGGAGTCCGGCGTGCACACGTGCGCGGCCGTGTCACCACATGGAAGTAACTACGGAAGGCCGGGAAAGGGAAGGCCCAAAAGTGGTGGGCCCCCACTCCCCCCTCTCATATCTCTCTACCCTCTCTCTTCTGTAGAGAGAGAGTGGCGCACACTCACTCCCCCGCTCACCGCCGGGTGGGGCCCACGACCAGGATCGAGTTTCCGGCAGCCAGGCAAATATTTACAAACGAGATACTTGTCATTTTGACCGTGGCTTTGTTACTAGTTAAAAAATTCACGAATGGGATACTTTGTTATTTTTAAAGTGACTTTGTTACTAAGCAAAAATTCATGAATAAGATATTGTCATTTTCACCGTGATTTTGTTACTGATATGTTAATACGCGGATCCTATGATACTGAGCGTATCAAAATGACTTTAAAAAATTAGATATTTTTGTATAGACTTTTTCTAAAACACGTATGGCTAAGAACCGGGACTCATGAATTACTCTGTTGCGTCTCTCTCCATTGAAAGTTGGTTTTGCAAGGGGAGTGCGCTTAATTAGCATTTGCATTTCAAGTGTGATCTTGATGAAATAAAGCATGTTTCATACTTACCGAATGATGGTGTAATTTCAGATGGTGTTCGAAATCCTGGTGAGGGGCCTGATCGGACTGGAGGCAGGGCAGGAGATGCAGCAGCTCAAGCAACAATTCAAAGAATTTATTGTCGGTCTCATGTCCCTCCCCGTCAAGCTGCCAGGGACTAGGCTCTATAGATCCCTCCAGGTACTCTCTCTCCCTCTCACTACACTTGTACTTAGAGCAGTGTTTGGATCACCACTGCTCTCACTACACTTGTCCTTAGAGTAATGTTTGGATCACCACTACAACAGAGACAGTTGTATTTTTGTCTCATTTATCATTAACTTATTTCTTTGTCAAACCTGATCTAAAATGTGATGAGCAAATTGTTAACCACACCTTTAACAAGGTTTGACATACTAATTTGTGAGAATGAACCAAGCATGCCCATAATCCTGCAGCAGTGCACCCATTGATGTCTCTCTCTCTCTAGCTAGCACACCTTTATGACTGATGTTGCTCAGGCTGGACATTTTTGCAGCATGATCAGTGTGGCTGCTATGACCATTAACCTCTCTTTGTTCTGTCTGTTTGACAAGCTTGCATTGTGTCTTTAACCTGCCAATGTCTCCATCCAGGCCAAGAAGAGGATGGCGAGGCTGATACAGAGGATCATCCGGGACAAGAGGGCCAGGAGGGCCCCCTCGCCGCGCGACGCTATCGACGTGCTCATCGGCGACGGCAGCGACGAGCTCACCGACGAGCTCATCTCTGACAACATGATCGACCTCATGATCCCGGCCGAGGACTCCGTCCCGGTGCTCATCACGCTCTCAGTCAAGTTCCTCAGCGAGTGCCCTCTCGCCCTGCACCAGCTAGAAGTAAGCCTGCGCCTGCAATTTTTTGTTACATGAAAATTTACAGCTTTATGACAACAATAAACACTTAGTTGGATATATAGTTACATGTTACAATAGTTAGTTTATGTCCTGTAAATACAAGATGCTGGACCTGAATCCTGACCAGAACAAACGTAGGAAGCAATCGAGGATCCTCTGTTGTTGCTTAGGCAGCAAAATGGGTCCAAAAGTGAACTAAGAGGATCATGCACGCTCACTCAGACACGAGTTGGATTTTCTTTTTTTTGTCTGAGAGGAACATGACCAACTATTCATTTTGTCAGAGGCATGTGTATGATCTACACAATGGCTGGGACAATGGCCGAAGATCTGTGTCGCAAACAAAACTAGCTCATAAAAGCCTACGAATAAGAGAGAGATACGTAGGGTGGGCAGAAGGGATCAGCGCATAGAGGATTGTGCCAACCTTGGTCCATGACTTTCTTGTTGGCATCTTAAGCATTACACTTTTTGTTATCTGTGTGGCTCCAAAAAGTATTTGAGTTTGGGCAAATCTTTGCAAGAAGACGTGCATGCATCATTGTTAATGTCAGGTTGGGTACATACATATCATCAAAAGTTCAAAACAGAGCCACCTTCTCACAAAAGAAAAGCTTATTATCATGATGTCTCATCTACTTAGTTGTGTTAGTATTTGTTTAGCCACTATATTTGACATTGTCATGCTACCTACTTGTTGATTCCGAGTTTTTGGTAGTGGATGATATGATTGCAAGGCTAATTTGTTCAAGTGTTCATAATTGATGGCGATCTGCATTCTAATATAAACACGTGCACATTGGTTAGGTTTTTTAATTGAAATGGTTGCAAATTTCGTCTGTTTATGGGGTGGATATTAAAAGGCAACAACAATAACACTCCCTACCTAGCATGTCCTCTTACACCAGGAGCATTGTGTCATATACTGGATTCCATTCACAGCACAACAGTTCTAAGAAATTACTCATGTGTCGACCATGTTTCTGTTTTGATGCTGTGTGAACAATAAACTCATTGAAACCTCTGCATGCCTGTCACTGTTAGAGAACATGCCTAGCTATTTTGATTTTCCTGCGGCTGGAAATACAGTCTACCTTCAGTAACTACTTGTAGTAATAACAATCACATTCCGATGCTACCAGGAGGAGAACATGCAGCTCAAGAGGCGAAAAACTGACATGGGTGAGACCTTGCAATGGACAGACTACATGTCCTTATCATTCACACAACATGTAAGTATAGTTCTGTAGTTCTATATCTACCAGCAACAACAGCAGTTGTCATAGGATCTGTGCAGTTCTCCTTCATGACCTCGTGCAATTCGAACATCCGAGTGTAGGTGATAACGGAAACGCTGCGGTTGGGCAACATTATAGGTGGGATCATGCGCAAGGCGGTCCGGGACGTCGAGGTGAAGGGGCACCTCATCCCCAAGGGGTGGTGCGTGTTTGTGTACTTCCGGTCGGTCCACCTTGATGATTCTCTCTACGAGGAGCCCTACAAGTTCAACCCATGGAGATGGAAGGTAAGAATTTGGCCCACATTTGGTAGAGATGTTCATCCAACTGCTACCCCTTTAGGCAACACCAGCATAGTAAGGATTTGATGAGTAGGGTTTCTGTGGGACTCCTAACATGTGGGTTTACTCCTATATCAGTAAGCTCACGATGGAATTGACATCGCCTTGTATGGAAGAAAATACCAGACTCCCTACACTATGACACCTTAAAGTTGCATTATTGATTCATACTGGGCAGAAGTCAGTTTTGAGTCCCCCAAAACAAATGGATTGGGTATCCCATGAACTGTTAAATCTAGCTAGGTGCAATACGAACCCTTTTCTTGCATGGGGCTCAAATAGTTGTAGAAAAAAGTTGGTAACATAGATTATGATTCCACACGCACCTGCATTAAGCTGGGGAGGAAAAGGAATACACCTTTTTTATTTTCCGTTGATGCGTACTTGTGTGAGGTCTGAAATGATATGCATATAATTATATCTAGGCAAATGATGATGCTGTACTACTGGTGAGGCCTCCTATCATTATGATTTGATTTGGGAAATCTAATAGTAATGTGCTAATTGGTCAAGAAATCAATCAACGCAGGAGAAGGACATGAGCAGTGGCAGCTTCACTCCTTTTGGTGGTGGGCAGAGGCTGTGCCCAGGCCTGGATCTGGCCAGGCTGGAAGCCTCCATCTTTCTCCACCACTTGGTCACCAGCTTCAGGTATTGATCACCTCAATCTAGCCCAGGTTCCCCAAATCGCTTACATCGGTTTAGTTACCGTGGTTTTTGTTCTTCTCACTAGCCAACGGTTTTTAGTACCAGACCGGTAACCGACAAACCGGACTGATACACGCGGTAACTGGATCGGTATCGGTTTGGGAAACCCTGATCTAGCCATGCTTATTAGGTGCACCTTTGCTTGCTTCAACTCCTTTGTTTCGCTGCATAGCTAGATCACTTGGCACCAAACCACCAATAGGGGAGTACAAATCTCATGCCCCTATCATTTATTCTTAGATAACTCTGTTTTGTGTATCTCATATTCTCATCTACATGCATGCGCCGTACCCTCTTCACATGCAAAATCATAGTCCTAACTAATCTCTATTAGGTCTCATTTGGTACAACTATAGACGCAAGATTTTTCTGATCAAATTTAGCTCTAAGAAATCGTGAATCTAAAGTTATGGACAAAATCATAATCCTAACTGATCTCTATTAGGTCTCATTTGGTATAACTCTAGATATAAGAATTTTTTAGAGCAGATCAAATCTAGTTCTAAGAAATTATAAATCTAAAGTTATGAATAGATTAAAGTTATTTATTTAAGTAATATGTTTTTATTTTAAACTACAAATAAAAGTTCATCAATTTATTTTACCCTACAAACACTAGATCTTGAAGCTGAAGCTATCAAACAGTCCCTTAGAGTATCTCTCTACGTACACACACTCAAACAAGTTTTTGTAGCACTCAAATGAATCATTAAGCAAAATTTGTGGCGGGCGGTCACGAGCAGACGGAGTGAAAGACAGACACACAGCAGTGACATGCATTTTCCTCTGCAGAATTAATCTGCATATGTAAATAAAACCCCTGGTCATTTTTTCTTGTGAACAAAAAAAGAAAGGAAAATGCTGGAAGGCACTCATAATTTGACGGGACAGAGCCCATAGAAATCTAAATCTAAAATAGATAGATATAGAGTTATAGAGAAGTATTTTGTAAAGCAGATTTGTCTGCTTTAAAAAATTTAGAAACTAATAGTGTTTATGTTAGATTCACTCCACGGATTTAAAAATAGAGTATATTATCATTTAGCAAATAGGCTCTGGGAGATAGGTCCAGACCTAAGCAGAATAGAGTGGGGTGTTTCGGCACGTGGGGCCACACGTGCGCGCACATGCGGCGCATCCGTCGCTGCAGTCCATGTCCATCCATCGGCCGCAAGTACGCCCGCTACTCTACGCGTACTGCGTCGGCTACGGCCTACGGCGCGCGTGCGAGCTCTTGTGCATGCGTCCCGTCACCCGCCCGCTGCTACAGCTACAGTACCAGGCCACCGCCCGCACGTGTCAGCCCTGCCCCTGACGTGCCGCTGCGGCACAGTGCGCACGCGCACGCAGGTCTCCTTCTTTGGTGCGCGTGCATATACACACAAAGTCACAAACCCTGCTCCATGTAGCAGCGTACACATCGATTTCTTTTACGGCCAAGAGCAGAGCGAAGAATCTACCACGGGTAGAGGTGAGAAAACTTCTATTAGCTAGTTATTATATATATATTTTTTAAAATCAAACTATTTTGATAAGAATTCAGGTATTTTATATAACAGTATAATGCATATGATAATTATTTTTAAGAGCGCGTTAATATCAAACACGCAACATGAATACTCCATCGGCCTAAGATGAAGTAGACAAGCAATGTGACATGAGTGTGATGGAACTAACTTCTCTGATACGAGAGAGCCGACTGTAAAGGATAGAGCTATCTAGCTAAGATCGAACGGTATGAAATCTGATCAATTGTTATGAAGTCTCACCGCTGACTGTTGTAAAGTAGGACACCGTTGAACCCTGGTGAACGGTTCGGATCACGTGACTGTGCTGTGCTACGCGACTGTCCTGGCAGTCGGTTTTTCTAACTGGGATCTCATTTCGAGTATGACATGAGGTTAGGTAGGCAGAATGGAATGGGCTTGAGCGAGACGAGCAGTTGGATCAGATGGGTGACATGCTTTGTGCCTTGTCCGGTCCGTGATTGAACTGAATCCCACGAACGCGAATAAAATACTGCACTACTGTAGCATGCAGACTAGACCTGTGTGTGTTTGACCGGTCGTCACTCAGCCACCGCATCAATGTACGTGCCAGGGTATGGCCGCTGTCTGCACGAGACTAATAAACAAATCAGCTCAACCCTGCAAGAGATGAAG
Organism: Zizania latifolia; assembly: GCA_000418225.1. Classification (NCBI taxonomy): domain Eukaryota; kingdom Viridiplantae; phylum Streptophyta; class Magnoliopsida; order Poales; family Poaceae; genus Zizania; species Zizania latifolia. The sequence continues at coordinate 6,405 of ASSH01052628.1, forward strand.
AGAATCGGACTAGAAAACGTCGTTTCAATAGAACAATTGGACCTGCAATTTTCTCCTCCTTTGAGCATCTCATCTCTGAGTTCTTGTCCTGAGCCACCTAATCAACCCTAATATAAGTAACTATGTACTAGTACTTATTTTATATACCATTATAGTTGCATCAGTCGTGTAGAAAAGCTCATGCTTCATTGATTGGTCTCATATCATTGTAACTGGATCAGTAATTCAGTATGGATTATGGACATGTCACATGCGTAGCAGCGAACGTATACACGTGTGCCCTGCATCGGCACGCATTTGCATTGGTCTTCGTACTACTGTCATGCATGCAACTTGCGACTGGAAACCATTAAAACCGAATAAAACTCAATCTTGTTCAGAGTTGCACGCACGCATGTGATCGCTGCATGGGTGCTGCTCAAGCCAAGGACAGCTCATGTCATTTTCGCATGCGTGGCAGTACGTGTGGCATCGCCATCGATCGTGTGTGCGTGTGATTGACGATCGGTGGTGGTGATGATGATGATGAGATCTCGTCTATCTGTGTGTCTGATTTCTGAATCTCCCTGCTAGCTACCTCCGTGGTTGTTGCCTGACAGTGACACTGAGATCGACTGGATGGATGCAGGTGGGTGGCGGAGGAGGACCACATCGTCAACTTCCCCACCGTTCGCCTCAAGCGGGGCATGCCCATCAGGGTCACCAGCAAGGACGACGACTAGAGATCGATCGATGCAGATCGAGTCGCCTACATGCATGCATGCAAGAAGCCATGCCAAGTTGCATACACTACATATATACTGCTGCTGCTGCTGCTATCATAGCAAGAATCAGGAGGGGCAAGCTCTGAGCAATGGTCCCTGCAGGATGGCCAATTGCTCTGCCTTTGATAGAGGTACATGCATATGACTATAAGTCTATAGTATGGTGTAATTATACAGGAGGGGTAGGGCATTAGCTAGCTAGGCAGCTTATTACTTTGTTAGCCAACATGTGGAAGCTACTACTAATGAATACCAGTATTGTAGAACTACCGCTTACTGGTTTACTTTGATGCTGGTGTTTATATAGTTGTGCTAGCGGTTTTATATAGTAATAGTGGTAGTATCAATCATGCCAAGGAAGAGGCAATATATGGTAAATAGGATCGGTTTGTTTTAGCTTGAAATTATAATAATCTAGCATTCTAGCTTATTAGTTAAAGTGCAAACAAACATATAGTTTACTACGTTAGCTTATTGTAACCGTAACCTAGATTATAATACTCTGATAAGCTAATAGAAAAGACTAAAATATCTCACGAAATTTGGTGAAAATTATCCAGTCATTTCATACATCTCCATCTGAACACTCTATTCAAACATAATAATCTCGACTACCAATAATTTAGACCATCAAATAATTCTTAATTTATTTTTCTCCAGATTACTATAAGTAAACTTATTATAATTAGTATAATTCCTATATAATAATCCTAAACTCAAAAAAACATAGACACAGTATCAAGCATGTATTGGAGTCATTTGGGCTGGTCCACAATCTCCAAGTAAAATAAATTAAAGGCATAGGTGGTGTGGTGGCCAAAGGAATGGGACCCTATGCATGCGAACTGATAGGACTTTGACCATTGGAAAGCTGGGGCCTGTGGCAGTGTGGTGGGCATGCACCTGCGGCTGCATCTGCCTCTGCCTCTGCCTCTGCCTGCTTTGGAGTGGGGGAAGAGAAGAAGAGATAAGTATATAGGGCCTAGAGAGGGAGGTCCAGCCAGCATGGAACCTACATACAGGACAGGAGTAAGAGAATGGATGGATGGACTGGACACTGGTGAATGAGTTCCCTTGGTCTACCCCAGCTTTGTGCGTGATCCTGCAAGGTTCAGCTCAGCTCCAGGCTGCAGCTGCAAAAAATGCTGCCTTTCCAGTGCAAGAAGGGTTAAAGGACTGGATCCTTTTTGGGTTGCCTTCATGAGGCAGGCGGTATGGCACGGAGCGAAGCTCAAGTTGCCAAACATAAACAGCAACTAATGCGTCTCAAGATCAGATGTCTGCTGCCCTGTATTTTTCATCCTTTTCTTGTTTCCCTTTGAGCTAGATTTCTCTGTTTTATCATGAACCATGTTGGAATAAGCCAGCTGTATGTTGTGCAAGTCCCATCAGATAATTTTTTTCGTACTCCAGAGTAATAATGCAATGTTTTACTGAACATGTATCACACTACATGTCTTCCTCGTGTCTCATGCTATTGGAAGCTTCTTGTTCTCCTCTCGCGAGGATGGTAAAGCATGATAGCTCGGTGTCCTGCTGCAAGGAAATAATGGTGGCCCAAGATCAAACAGCAGCAGCTGCTGTTGCAATCTAACATAATATATGGCCTGGACCTCTGCAGTTTCTTCCCGGTTGAGGCTAATGAGCCCAGCTTTTGGGGAACACGGGAGGCAGAGCACGCACACACGCTTGCCCTGCCGTGCCTTTTTCAATTAACTCGCGTGACCTAATGGTCCATTACCATGTCCAAGCCTTCTTGCTTTCTCTCTCCTCTGGCCCAGCCGCATGTGTGCATGTTTGCCACTGTGTTTTTCTTCAACTAAACTTTTGCACAGATCTCCCTCTTTTTTTGGAAACTGCTGCATTACCAAATCCACGGCCGTAAATCAAGAGAAGACCTCAGAAACATTCTACAGGCATTAACAAGCTCAACTGCTCAGGCTTTAACCCTAGCTTTTATGTGAAATCTTACCTCTGTGCCAACTGCCAAGCTGTACAATTAGCAGCTAAAGCTCTTGGACCACCAGAAACAAGAACTAGTGAACCAAATGCAAGCCAGGTTCACCAGATTTGTTGTAGTCATGCACTTGCTTCAAGACGATCATGCAACACGATAGCACGCTTGGCAACAAAAAACTTGAGGACTGCTCGACGTGGACCCTGCAGAACCAACACAACATCGAAATATCAAGCTGCAAAAGTTTGACATGGTTCGCTGGTTAAAACATAGGCACAGCATCAGGTCATGAGCAAATACCCCGTTGTTTTACTTCTGCCATCCGCAGTGAACCAAGGCATGGACATTCATAACTTGCACGAATAGATTAACCTAATAACATCTAAATACAGAAATTATAGTCTAGATTAGTGCAATAGCTAAATACAGAAATTAAATGACTTGTTCACAACCGTAATTTTAAGCCGCAAACACCCGCCCCTCCAAAAATCCGTGATAGCAGTGATATAATGAAACACACAACGTATGTTAGCATTGTGTGCACAAGGAAAACTAACAGATTGCAAAAAAAAAAAAAAAAATAGTTAAAGTCTCAAGCAATCAACAGATGCAAACTACGGACCTACATTCAGAACATATAGCCAATTGACAATAAGAATGATGATTTGATGTACCCATGGTGATAAGATTCACACAAATTGTGGATGATAACAAAGTATTCATGGACCACCCTGCAGCGCAAGAGTGTCTTCGTAGAAACAAAAATCAGGTTTCTGGTATCATGACAAATAACTCCAAATGACAGATGTATTAGATATGCAACAGCAGCAAGGACCACAAATCCATTGTTCTGGCAGATCATTGTTAACCATATTATCTTTGGGCTGGTACAGTAAAAGCTGGTAAGAAGCTGAAGACCGTACTAGCAAAGATGTGGATATATCAATAGCAACCACCACAGAGGGAACCACAGGCCCAATAGGACCAGAAATTTCAGACTGCAATTTCACGTAAGGGCATTGACTTATGATGCACGCAGCACAACAGACTATGGGACAAGTTCCTGAAGCCCCAGTCCCAGAGGACAGATGTTTCTTGAATCTCGTAAGAATTTCAGGTTTAGTATAGATACATATGAAGAGAATCCTATGTTGGGGAGAGCAAATAACTAAACTATCTTCATAGCAGCCGCACCCTCATGGCGTGGTACACACTCTGTTGCACCAGACAACCTACAATTATTGTCACACAGTGATCATGAGTTGTTCACTTAGTTTTCAGAACATGAACGGCAAAAAAAATCCTAGTGTCAAAGAAAACCATTTCAGCCAACCATCACACAGCAGATGAACCAAAAGAGAGTGAAAAAGGAGAAGACGTGCAGAGCAGGCACATTTTATAATGTTACAAAATAATAGTAAATTATGCCAACAGTGTTTAGGTAACCAAAATAAAATGAATGAAACCAAGGAGTCTTTGATGTTTGGTAAAAAATTGTTACCACAAATATGATTCATGACAATCTACTTCAGTGTCTTTCTAAATGGAAATCAAGAAGGCTTCATATTGACATTAACGGAACTAAAGTAGAGTTATGGCACTGAAAAATATGAAATCAAAACCGTTCTCTAAGAACTGTAAGCAAAATATTATATGCAGCATTTTGAGCTATTGAGACAATGGATGAGAATGACCCAGTCATAACTCATAATGGGACATGGTGTTCAAAGGTATATGAATACATCTTTATCGATCATTAGTAAATAGATTTGGTGAGCCGGAAATACAAATAGCCACCCACATAGAAAGGCCAAATATTGCTCTCTACCACAAAGAATGTCAGCTCCATGACCGGCCACCTCCATGCCCTCTATATCTATCACGGTAACCTGCAAAGATGTGAGAATAGTCAGTAACATTCAGGTTTTTCAACTTCTTAGGGGTAAGCCCTGAAAAAAACATAGTATAGAAAATCAGAATATGTAAACTTGCTTCTGTAATAATCTAAAAGTAGCAAGTTAACGAGCAAACTTGCCTGATGAAGGGGGTGGGGCACCACGACCCATATTAGCTAATTCAGGGCTGACCTTTTGCCCAGCTTCTTCTAAAATGTTGATCAGATCCTTGGCAAATCTGGCATTAGCAGCAGTGAAAAATGTGTAAGCTGTTCCTTTTGATCCAGCTCTGCCAGTTCGACCAATGCGGTGAACATAATCCTCCAGTGATCCCGGAAAGTCATAGTTAATGACATATTTAACATCCTTAACATCTGTTTCCAGATATAAGGAACACATTAGTTTACAAGAAATATATGCAATTTATTGATCTGGGAGAATTTTTATATACCTAGGCCTCGAGCAGCTACATCAGTAGCTGTCATGATTGGGCTTTTCCCTGATTTAAATTCAGAAAGAACCCAATCTCTCTCAACTTGGCTCTTGTCACCATGGATAGACAGAGCAGGCCAACCATCCATTCGAAGCTGTCTAGTGATCTGATCACATCCCTTCTTCGTGTCCATAAATATTAAAATTCGACTGCCATCCATTATATCCTCCAGTAGATTAACCAACCTTAGTGGCATAGTAACTTATTGTCAAGGCATTGTGTATGAATCAATTTAGTATATAATGAAAGAAAGATCATTGGGATCCTACTTGTTGTACTTCTGACTCTCAGATAATATCTCTACATGCTGACAAATGGCATGATTAGCTTTCAACTCCTCAGAACCAATTATGGCCTGCATCATGTAAAAATGCAATTTGAGTTCACACGCAGCAGATACTGTAGTCTACAATAAATTCCTCTGTAAATGATGTATGGGCTACAATAACAACCTTGTATGGGTCAAAAAGAAAGTTCCTTGCAAGCTGCTCAACTTCCTTTGGCCAAGTAGCACTCCAATACAATGTTTGGCGATCTGGACGAATCTGAAATGGCAGATGGTAATCTTTTGACATTGGTACTTTCAGCAAAACTAATACCAACAACGAGTAATGTGGAAAAGAAGCACCGTATCTACCTTACTTGATTACCCAACATAACCAACCCAATCAAATGATTCAACACAACATAACCAAACCAGTCAAACATTTAACAGAACATAAACCAACCCAGTGAAATGATGACCAAGTGAAACAAAGCATGTAGCAAGCATAATAGGGAAAGTTGCTCCTTGTCCCAAAGTTGAGTGGTGAGTGGTGAGTGGTGCTGTGGGTTCAGGCTCAAGCACCTGCGATAGCAGCACCGGCTCAAGAATGGCGAGCAACGGCATGTGCTCAAGCTCAAGCACTGCCCACAACGGCGCGTCAGCACATGCACAAAGGACGGCGACACAGACCCGAGTCCTGAGCAAGAAGAGGCGAGCAGTGGCTGGAGGCTGGATCTCAGGAGCATGTCATCAACCGGAGTTGAAGAAGAGAGGAAGAAAAAGGGAAGAGATGGCGACAGGAATAAAGTAGACATTTCCCATGGCAATAGAGCAAATGCAACAGTTGGCAGTAATGTTTGTGGCATTTCTACAAGGGCAACCAACTTTGGGGCAAATCTACAAAGCCACCTCAACTTTGGAGCAAATGAGCATTTTTTTTTTCTCAAGAAGAAAAGGCATACCTGAGAAACAATTTTCTTAATCTGAGGTTCAAAGCCCATGTCTAGCATCCGATCTGCCTCATCTAAAACAAGGTAAGTGACCCTCCGCAAATTTGTACGATGTGATTCTATCATATCAATCAGTCTTCCTGGAGTGGCTATAACAATTTCAACACCTGTATAGCCCACAAATACACAGGAGGAATGGATCATTTAAGTATAGATTAACATGATGTCCTTTTGAACACAATGTCACTTGAGTATTAACCAACTGAATGTCCTTGTGAACAGTACGCTTGAAACTTGAATGCTAATAGAATAATTGCTTTCTACTTATTGAACTTCTTAGCGTAAGAGAGAGAGAACCTTTTTGAAGATCGCGAACTTGAGGACCTTTTGGAACACCACCATATATGCATGTGCTTTTTATTTTTGATGATGCACCAAATTTAGTTGCCTCTTGCTGTATCTGCACCGCAAGTTCACGCGTAGGGGCTAACACCAGGACAATTGGACCATCGCCAGGAGCTTGAATAACGCAACAAAAATGTTAGCAGATTATCATCTAGGTTCAGGATGATTCCAGAAAATACAGTTAAGAAACATAAGCAACATTTCACACCTAGAATAGGCTGAGCATTAACATGAACAATGGCAGGTAGAAGATAAGCAAGTGTTTTCCCTGATCCTGTTTCAGCAATGCCAATAAGATCCCGACCCCTAAGTGCCATTGGCCAACCTTGAGACTGTATAGGAGTAGGTTCTACAAACCCAGCTTTTGTAATCTCTTGAATCACATATTCTGCATAATGACAGTTAAGCATCTTGGGTCAGTGGAATCTAGAATGTGATATGTTAAAGCTAAAAAAGGAACAAAAGAATAAGCATGTAGTTCTTAAGAGCATCATTTTCTATACAAAGAGAAACAAAAGGTAAATGGACCCATAAATTATCATTTTGGCTTAAGTACAAGAATGGAAGCAGAATATCATTGAAGAGCACAATAGCTCTTAAATGAGAAACAAATGGCATCTTCACACCCTTTCCTCCTGATTCATGAATTGGTTGATTGTCATGGGTGTTAGACCAGGGGTTTTGGGCCAGGGCACAGCCCAGTCATAGGAACGCGTTGTAGCGCGGATTAGGAATAAGAGTTATATTTAGGAATATTATCTTTATGAATTCTTTATGAATTTTAATAGGTTAGGTTATCTCCTTAATAGTAGCAAGTCTGTTATTTGGATGTATTATATATATGCCTCAGGCAGTATACAATAAAGTATCGAAGATTAGATTAAAAGAGACCAGATTGGACCCTACCTCACCGGCGCTACCGCGCCAACAAGGCCAGGGGCCAAGACCGGCCGGGTCTTTGGTCTAGATCTTTAGGAAATACAATCTGCCCATGGCAATTTGGTATTAGAGGTCCTAGGTTTTCGATCACGAGGGAGGCCGGCGTCAAGGAGACACAGCAGGGGGCGACGGCGGGCCATCGTCATGCGCAGCCAGCTGCCCCACCTGCTGCCGTTTTGCCAAAGCCGCTGCTACGCGGACTACCACCGCTGAGCAGCCGCAGGGCCACCGCCACCACGTTACTGCAGATCAGGACACTGCCACGTGGACTGTCGCCATAATTTTCAGATTGCTCGGGTTCTTCATCCATGGCGTCACCATCTTCTACGCCAGATGACATCGTCAAGGCTTTGGCTTTGCTGTCCGCTCAGGTGGAGTCGGTGTCCCGACAATTTTCAGCGCTAGAGTCCTTGCCTAAACGTCCAGACGGTCTGTCGGATGAGGTACAGGCGCTGCAAGCCTCTAATTATGAGAAAATCCAGGAGGTTCACGCCCTGAACCTCGCTGTTCAGCGTGTTGAACAGTCCCAGCAGGCCTCCCGGGACGCTTCAAAGACTCGTCCCCAGACGCGGTATGCCGGCGTGCTCCCTCGAGGCGACGACTCTAACTCCCGCAGATCAGCTCCGCCATCTACGAAGCTCGGATACGACCACCTAGGCGCGTATCGGTATCGGACACGTATCCGGATACGGATACATATCCGATACGCGCCGATACATATCTGGCCATTTTTCCATTTTCAAATAATTCCACAAATTCAGATACGTACGGGATACTGCCGGATACAGTTTAGATATGTACTCGGTCTCTAGCCAGATCCATTTCCGCACGCCAGCAGCCAGATCCATTCCACTCCTCAGTCCTTCTAGCTCCCATTGTCGCGCCGCTGACCGCCGC
>ASSH01052629.1:0-14950 GCA_000418225.1 Zizania latifolia
GTTTGATGAAATGACTATGCCGATTTTGGGATGCATGCCATGTGTTTGATTAAATGTGTACAAGCGCTTGATTTTTGAACTGTACTTCAAATGTTTGATGAAATGTCTATGTGATCTAAGTGCACTTTAAGTGTTTGTTGTTTTGCGAGAGAGGATCCGGAATGCTTTTTACATGTTTGATGAAATGACATTGCGTATGTTCACAAAGTGTTCGATCTTTTGCATTTGAGTGTCTCGGGCGTATCTTTTTCTATAGAACGCTCGTCACACTAGTGAATGCATTTTGGTAGATCGATTTACACTTGTCTCTACGTGGAGTGATTCTTTTCTGGTTTCGTCTTTTGGAGGAGACCGTATCAACTTGCTTTGAGAGTGAACATTTTAGCACAGCCTTGTGCTGAGTCTTCTGAAGTTACTCGTAAGTTTGATACCAGAGATCAAGGAGGTTTTTATCTTTATCGACATTTTTATTTTTGCACCCATTCACCCCCCTCTGGTCGCTAGTTTCGATCCTACACTCGGAGAGTCGGACGCCATGGTAAGAAGTGATGGAAGAAGAGAAAAGTGAGCTAGTGTATGATGAGAATGATCAAGCTTGAAGAAGGAGGTGTATCGGGGAAGATTTATACACAGCAATCCGATGATGCAGTTCTCGAGGAGACTTCAAAACGTGACGTTTCATATTTCAAACTCAGGGGCATGTGTTAACACCAGAATTTGGACCGGCGCGTCATCGGTTAGGAGCACGGGGCGACAAAGAGCTAATAGGTCGACGATGGAGGTTTTAACAGGCGAGGACAGGTCACGTGCGGCATGAGCTGATACTTCATTATTAGCTTTCATTTAGTTAATAAATAATTGATTTAGTTAGGATTCTGCGTTATCTCTAGATGACGTGTCAACCCGGTTATAAATATGTAAGCCCGGGATAATCACAAACACACATAATTCAGTCAATCAAACCCTTCGGCGCATCGCCAACTATTAGATACGTAACATTAGGGTGATTCTCCACCGAAGCTATGGCTACATCGGTTGAGTCCGATCTTTAGCTTCGATGAAGATAGCCCATTAGTAAATCGATTCCCATTGGTAAATCGATTCATATGTTCATGGCTTCCTCGGTTAAGTCCGATACTATGATCATATGGAGTAGATTAGCTAGTTATCGGTTAAATACATTTATTATTATTCTTTTATCGTGTTTTATGGATTGGATCTCTGTATTTGCCAATTATGGTGTTTTGACTTATCGAATTAGATTAGATCGTATGTCAATCAACAACGGCACGCTGTCTCGGTTAGGTCCGATCCATGGTGTTGATGGGGTCACATACGGGACGATCTAGCTCGATGCGTTAAAACGATGTTCGTCGGAGTTTTAGCCGATGAATTATCTATCACTCTGTTAATTGGATTTATCAAGATCTTTAGGCTCTTAATAATCTATCTTTATGCTGCATCGGTTTAGTTCAAACTATAGAGATTGATTATTATCGAGTTATGTCACTAGAGCCGATTGATGGGGTTTATTGTTTTACATGAATTTATCCTGATGCATCATGATTCTCGTACGTGCTATCGTTGCCGATGCCGATGGACTGTCGTCGACAGCATTAGGATAGCTCACGTCTGTTTCCTTGTCAATTACAGGGTCAAATTGACTGGCACATCTACTGACACCTCTGGGTTATTTAGGATCTGCACTGGAGCTAAGCAGACACTCCTAGGCCTTCGAGTGTGAAGACGTAGGAATACCGATGATTTTTGCGTCAACAGCGCCCACCACCAGCCTCCACGTGCGGCCGTCGTGCTCTCACCACCCTCCTCTAGCGCGGGCCGCTGTGCGCCAAGCATGACCGTCATGCTCCCATCGCCCTCTAGCACAGGCCGTCGTGCGCCAGGTGTGGCCGTCATGCGCCCGCCGCTCTTCTTTGGTGTGGGCCACCGGCCCCACGCGTGGCTATCGTGCGCCCACCACTCTCCACACCATCCTCCTCATGCAGCCCACCGACGATGAAGACATGGCGACCTTTGAGCGGGACCCGAACACCGCGGGGCCATGCCAGAAAGGTGAGCACCACGCAGAGGGTGGTGGTGGTGGCGACGTGAAGGGTGGCGGCATGCGAAGGCCAGCATCACGTGCGAAAAATGAGGCCGGGTGCGCGCCTCTGCTCCTTGATCGAACTAGAGAACGATGTATGAGTCATGTAACAGCCAAGGGCAAACTAGTCTTTTCCCATGCAAAAAAACAGAAAATGAAATTCAGAAATGCTTAAAAGGGTCAAATGGCAGAGAAATCAAACTACCAACGAAGTGGGTAGCATTTTTGTGAAGCAAATCTTGAGTGGCATTTTTTCGAAGCCCACTCTTGAGAGTGCCAAATAGCCAATTTTCTTATTTTCTTCCCTCTCACTTATCTACATATTGCTATTTTATATAGTCAACGTATTTATGCAGAAACGAACATGTTATTCAGAGCAGTGCATACATATATATTAGTTGATTTTAACACATGAGTTGACTTGAGGACATAAGAATAGATGGCATCTAGTCTATTTTATTTCACGGAATTCAGTCATACAAAATAACTATAGACAATTTATGCCATCAACACATATTGCATTTTGAAAGTAGTAGCTTATATTCTAAGGGAAGCAAATTATTTCAGTCTAAAAATATCTTTCTTATAGTAGTTGCCACATGTTAAACATGAGCTTGTAACTGCTGCACTTATTTTTGCCTACGTTGGAGGTGTTCTACGATTTAGATATAGCTTCCATTCTAGTTGGTCTGGTAAGACTGTGTTGGAAAGAAATATGATGTGAATCAACAATAACAATTATATAATTTCTCTTCCTATATAAACAATGATATAAATAGAGTTGTACGATCAAAGAAACTTGAGACAGAAAAAAGGGTGTGAATGGAGTGAAACAGAGGAATATACCTCTTCTGTCTTAGGTGTTTTTTGTTGGCCTACAACTTGGATCATCTAGATCAATCCATTATGTCTCTTTGTAGTTTTTTTGCATGATGACCATTGACCAAAACCCCTACCCATGGTACACATCTTGTGCTTTTCCTTGTCTTTTCCCTCTGCACTATTAGGGATTCTTGTTTTTGTATGTCTACCAACTGATCTTTTAAGCTTGAGTGGTAATATTTTGAACCTAGGATTAGTGAAAGGACACAGTTTTTTGTCCGAGATTAGTGTGATTGAACTCTCATACGCCATCTTAAACCTTTCTAATAAGTACTCATGCACGTAATATTGTATTTTTGCTTCCCTAATAGTACAAACTAGTACGCTTGCATGCAAACAAGGCTTGCCAGAAACATGCCACCTTCTACATGTGCACTCCTTTAGAAACACACAATAAGTATTTTTTCTCATATCAAAAACTATCACTTCTACATCAGTGGTTCCACTCCTTGAACAATAGTAATAAAAAATCAAATCAATCTACAAGCACATAACAAATGGCTTCTCCCCTTGCTCTTGTTAGCCAATGGGATCACTAGTTTATTACCATAGGGAGAGAAGATGCACAAGGTTGAGGGGGAAGAGAGCAGCAACCACCAGCCAACAGAGGGAGAAGGAGATGGGAAGAAGTGGTGTATGTGCTCATGAATCCTAAGACAAAGGAAGAAGCGGCTAGGAGCATAGGGATAATTTGGTCCCTTCTAAAAAGATGTGAGAAGACAAATATATATGATAAATCAGAATAGTGTAAAAGATGCGTGGTATAAATAAAAGTGGAAGAATACCAGTGATATTTTTAGGTATCGGAAAAAAACGGCACTACAACTCCAATTTTCCCAACCGATTAAACTCATTGTTCTAGATATGTTTGTTTATTGCCCCATTTGATTTTCTCTAGCGGATGGCCATAGTTGTTGTGGTGTCGTTATATAGTCGCTAAAGCGACGGTATATTGTTGTGATGATTTTTTGTTATTCAGCACATCGACGCCACAACATGGGCATGGCGGGCGGTGGCAACTAGCAGATCCAGACGCAACGACGGCTAGATCGAGCAGGTGACAGGCAGCGGCAGCCAGATCCAGTGCGCGACGATAGTCAAATCTAGTGAGCGGCGGGCGGCTGGAATAGAGAAAGGGAAGGGAAGGGCATCATACTCAAGCCGTGCCCACGACGGCCTCGCCGCGCCCGTGCCTTGGCTTCATGGTGCTCTGGTCGGCGGCAGTGGGAGGTGACGGGGATTGGGCGGTGACGGTGGGAGGCAACAAGGACTGGACAACGTCAGGGGTGGCTGGAGCCTATAAGAGGAAGAGAAGAGGAAGGAAAGAGAGAGAAAAAGAAGGAAAGAGAAAAAGAAGAGAAGGAAAGAGAAAATGAAGGAAATAGAAGAAAGAGAAGGAAAGAGAAAAAGAAGGGAAGATAAGAGGAAGAGAAGGAAAAAGAAAAAGAAGGGAGGAGAAGAGGAAGAGAAGGAAAGAGAAAAAGAAGGGAGAAGAAGAGGAAGAAAAGGAAAGAGTCACTCTTCAAATAATTTTCAAGAGATGAAAAATTTGAAACTTTTAGAGATAAGATAGATTTATGTCTTTTATGCTAAATATATATTGCTAGTATATTCGTCATGCTGATATGAAGGTGGTATATTGCCACGCTTTGCCACACAGCCATAACAACCTTATGAATGACTGTGATATCATATCACTCTTCTATCCTGTATTCTTCCTGTTTAGATAGGATAAATTTTGTCAATCTTTGAAATTGAACTTTGGGATTGGCTATATATCATTCAAGAAGAATATTGATGGATTATAATCTATTTTTGGAGGCTAACCTCTAAACTCTATTCGATGGTCTCTGGTACCTCATTGTTAAATCAGACAGCTGCTATGATGATCCATAATCTGCACGATCATTATAGTTTTGTTGTACAAATGTAAATCCACAATCGTTACAGTTTGTTTTAAAAATTGAATTTGTATTAGCCAAAATATGTTATCCAACCTTATGTCTGTCCCAAACTCATAATTCTTCCATCTTTTCAGAATGCCAAAAGTATAATGCGATTAGATTAAAAAGCCAGTTTACCAAATATTTTAAAGTATGTTCACTACACTACACGAGATTATCATAATCCACACAACACCAAACTGAACCCCACAATCAAGTGATTCGGTTTAAAACCCAAATTCATTTTTTTTGAAATTCCAAAAACTGCTATAAATACTAGGTTATCTATGATGATATTTTTCAAAAAAATTAAATTTAGAATAGTTTTCAACACAACAACACCAGCCAAAATAAAAAATGTGATCTTCTACCATTTAATTCATCCAAAAAACAAAAACTGGCATATTTTTTATCATTTTATCATAAATTTTCTCTACATTCCTACAATTTCTACAATTTTATATGTTTCTAAATTTAGCTACACTTTCTAGCTATGTTTTTTTATATTTTTTAAAATCGATTTGTTTTTGACGTAAACTGATCATTTACCATTACTAACCAACCGGTTAATGACACTAAACTAGGTGCAAACTGGTATCGGTAACTGGTATAATTCATTCGCACAAAAAGTGAATTCAAACTTTTTAAATTTTGCCTGCGTCCCTTCCCACGTTTACCTACGGGTAAACATGGTTACTGGAATGGTTACCAGGTTTTAAACTAAACGGTCGCTGAGTGATCTAGAATTTAATGTGCCAAACAAATTCTTTCAAACCTAGTCACAATAGGCCTTAGACAACAAAAAAGCTCTACCCCAACAATGCTAGAGGTGAAGAAAAAGTGACCAGAGTTAGTATTTTTATGTTATTAGTACTTCTTTTCTTTTTTTAATTAAGAGAGGACTAGAGTTTTTTTTTTTGCACGGTTCATACTTCATTGGTACGTTCTACAAACGGGCCCCTTTTTCCAAGGAAAACCAGGTGAGCCCATCCACGATCTCGATCAAGTTCTCCTTTTCCAGCCCAGCCCGCCTCACCACCACCGTCTTGCAGGTTAACCCTGCCTACTACTCCTCCGCCGCCGCCCCGTCTCGCCGCCGCGGCCGAGACCTAAAGCCCTAAACACCCCCATCCCATCTCTCTCTCTCTCTCTCTCTCTCTCTCTTCCCACCCATGGCGCGCCTCACCCCCTCCAACAAGGACAGGTCCAGCAGCAAGTCCATGCCCTCCTCCGCAGACGCCATGGCGGCATCCTCGGGGGAGCAGAAGCCGGCGCCGCCGCGGCGGCCGAAGCAGGCGAAGGGGACGGCGGGGAAGAAGAAGGCCAAGTCGGGCGGGTTCGAGTCGATGGGGTTGTGCGAGGAGGTGTACCGCGGGGTGCGGCACAAGGGGTACCGCGTGCCCACGCCCATCCAGCGGAAGGCGATGCCGCTCATCCTCGCCGGCCAAGACATCGCTGCCATGGCCCGCACGGGCTCTGGGAAGACCGCCGCCTTCCTGGTGCCCATGCTCCAGCGCCTCCGCCGCCATGACCCCGGCGCCGGCGTCCGCGCGCTCATCCTCTCGCCCACCCGCGACCTCGCCACGCAGACGCTCAAGTTCACCCACCAGCTCGGGAAGTTCACTGGTATGTACCTGGCTCGTTACCATGCAGTGTGTGTTTACCTTAGTTGAACTGTGATGCGCGTAAGCATAGAATCTAGAACGGTGGTTATACTTTCTCATGTTGCTTCTGCTTGATATTTTGGCAAATTATGTTGTTACTTAGAGCAGTTTATAGGTTGGTTTGTTTGCCTTAGGATTGTTGTATGTCTCTGAAACTGCAGGTTTTTAGAGACTCTAGCTTAATGTTGGCATTGATCATGCATTGATGGGCCAAAATATCCTTACTGCAATTGATACCATGCATGTAGCATCTGGTTGTTCTTAACTTACCTTTTCTTAGCGTCAGTGACTCAATGACTTTATCGAGTGTTCCTTATTCTCATACTTATTGTGGCAATATGGCCAATTTCTGATATGATATAACATAGTTTGAGCTGCTTCCGTAAATTTTCAGTGGTGTTTGTCTACTCATCATAACCTGGACACCGTTTGCTTAGTTTTTATACCGTCTCTCCAATTGCCAAATAAAATGCTATAACAATTTTGATGAGTGACGTATATACCTTTCCCTTTGTGTAGATCTAAAGACTAGCCTGATTGTTGGTGGAGATAGCATGGAGAGTCAGTTTCAGGAATTGTCAGAAAGTCCTGATATCATAATTGCAACACCTGGCAGGCTTGTGCACCATTTGGTGGAGGTTGAGGACTTGAACCTTCGGACAGTGGAATATGTTGTGTTTGATGAGGCAGATTCCCTCTTTAGCCTGGGGTTAATCCAACAATTGCATGACATTCTACACAAGCTGAGTGATACGCGACAAACATTGCTCTTCAGTGCCACTTTACCACAAGCCCTTGCAGATTTTGCAAAAGCTGGCCTACGTGACCCACAAATTGTGAGACTTGATTTGGACAAAAAGATCAGTCCTGATCTTAAGCTTGCCTTTTTCACGCTGCGTCCGGAAGAGAAACTATCTGCTTTACTGTATTTGGTCAGGGAGCGAATCAGCTCTGAGGAACAGACAATGATATTTGTTTCAACCAAGCATCATGTAGAGTTCTTGAATATTCTGTTCCGAGAGGATGGCCTAGAACCTTCTCTTTCCTATGGTGCTATGGATCAAGAAGCCCGCAATATTCATATTTTAAAATTCAGGGCAAGGAAAACCATGATACTTATTGTGACAGATGTTGCTGCAAGGGGTCTGGATATTCCATTGCTTGATAATGTGGTGAATTGGGACTTTCCTGCAAAGCCTAAATTATTTGTTCATAGGGTCGGTAGAGTAGCTCGGCAAGGTAGAAGTGGCACAGCATATACATTTGTAACTTCAGAGGACATGCCGTATTTATTGGACCTACATCTTTTCCTTTCAAAGCCTCTTAGACCTGCTCCAACGGAGGAGGAACTTCTGAAGGATATGGAGGGAATGAATTTTAAAATTGATCAAGCTCTTGCAAATGGAGAAACGGTATATGGGCGTTTTCCTCAGACAATCATTGACCTTGCCTCTGATGGAGTAAAAGAAGTCATTAGTGGATGTACAGATCTGATTGCATTGGAAAAGCCATGCACTAATGCTTTCCGTTTGTATCTGAAGACTCGTCCAATGCCTTCACAAGAATCAATCAGAAGGGTAAAAGATTTACCTCGTGAAGGTCTTCATCCAATTTTCAGGGATGTACTTCGGTTGGATGAGCTATCAGCTCTTGCATTCTCGGAACGCTTGAAATCATTTCGGTAGTTTCTTGAGTTAGCATTACTTCCAATTTTTCGTGTAGTTTCTTATTCTATGTCATGTAATGGGCTTCCTCATACTGAAGTAATGATTATACCAGGCCAAAGCAGACGATTTTAGAGGCTGAAGGTGAAGCTGCTAGATCAAGAAATTTCAAAGTAATCAAATATTTCTTCTTTTCTTTGAGAATTTTGAACATCATTTCCTCATGTCATTCTTCTAAACTTACAACAAGGAGCTATATATCTATTTGTCCATGTAATTTTAGATGTCTGGACTGCATCAGTGCAATACATCCAAATATGACTGATATGTGCAATTCTGCAATACATTTCTTTCCAAATTTGCTTACATCCCCGTCTTGGATTGCTTGTAGAGTTCAAATCAATGGCTAGATGTGATGAAGAGGAAAAGAGAAGTGCACGAGGGTATCATAACTTTAGTGCATCAAAAGAATTCTGGTGATTCAGAGCCAAAGGTTATTATTACTCTTAAAAGGACATACACTTGTTCTCATTAAATATGTCTTGTTCTAGCACCACCTGGGTATGTTTCACAGACATAGTTGTTAACGGGATAAGGTTATTATATCTTGGAAATGCTAGGTGTGGTAATGCTAGTCATTGAGGAGGCGAGGTATTAGACTAACTGAAAGTCTTTATTCAGACCTTGTAAGCTGTACTAATTTGGAGTGCTCTGTGATTTATGTGGAGAAGCTGATCCTAAAGAGCTCTGCCTCTATTATTCTAGTAAAGATGGCCACTACAGAACAGAGTATGGAAAAAATGCATCTCCAGCAAAACTGACCAGCAAGAATGTTGAGTGCTCTGGCCTGGAAGGTCAACACTGTGTTGTGATTTTGTCTGTGTTAACTCAAAATGGAATGTCCTTAAATGATACAAATTAATTATACATGTTTATATCATTATATGTTAGAAACTGCAGAACATTTCCCACATTTAGTAATTTATACATATGAGTATCATGTGATGTCATCTAGTCATGTGTGTTGGGATGGTCACTTCTACCTTGAGGTGCTGGTGATCGGTGAACCGGTGGATCCCTTTGTTTGGATGGTTACTTCTACTGGGATGCTCATAACAATTAGCTTCAGTTGTTTACTATTCCAATTTTGTGCAGATGTGACATTGTACAATGTTTTTTCATATATGCTAAAATTTTGGATTAGCAACATATGATCCGGCATTTTCTTACATGAAACAGAGAAGATGTATCAACCACGCATGGTAGTGATTGATCTATTTGTGAACTATTAGTTCTGCAGTTATTTAGTTTCTGGCCTAAACAGTTGATTATGGGCTCAACTGACCTAGTTTACTGTGATTATTGATAAACAGTTGATTATGGACTCAACTGACCTAGTTTCTGCCTTTCTGGCCTAAATTTTTTTAACTTATAGTTTCCATTCTTCATACACCTATTTTTAGAATAATTGATAATTATAAGTTAGAATGTTGATTGCGTAATAGAAAACATGCTAATATTAAAACCAATCTACTTTTTTCTGTATCTGCCTGTGCTAATTGGATGTGACACTTTTTTCTTATGCTTCGGGCACTGATTTTTTGATTTTAATTATGCAGGAAGAAAAGTTGGAAGACATTTCAAACTGGGAGAGAAAAGGTCCAAAATTCTTTCCCCTTTTAGGGTGTCATTGTGCAATCAATACCTCTGTTATTGCTGTTTTAACTTAAAAGGGCATCTTGAAGTTTCTTGCTTACTCACAGTACTCCTGGAGAAGTTGCACCATTATCACTGTGATTATGATCGTTTGTTTTCTACATCCATTTCAGAAGTTTGTGGTAATAAGCGAAAGTTACAGAGCTTTAGAGATGAGGACTACTACATAAGTACAGTGCCTCAAAACCAAGTATACCTCCTAAACCCAGCATAAAGAATCTTTACTAAAAAATTGTATGGGTCTATAAATGTTCTTTTTATTTCTTAAATAACAACTGCTTGATGTAGCTTTTCTGCCTCATTGATTTTTTTCCTCCAGCATTTGGAAGCTGGGCTGTCAGTGAGGGCCAACGAAGGATTTGTTGAAAATAGGTATGCACTTGCTGACATATTGTTGTGACCTTTTGTTTTGAGGCTAATTGAGCATTCCTGATAAATTTCAATCACCATAGCAAATGCACTATATGCCTACGGGGAAAGTAATGTTGTTCAGAGGAAGAGAGGAGGGGGTGGGGATAGGATAGCAATCTGGATATGAGAGCATCTTCAACAGTGCTCTTATCCAGCTTCCTAAAATTAAATTTAGGTATTTTGAAAAAAAATCATGCTACAACGGTATTCCTAAATGATCTCCTATCCTAAGTGGTTCCCTAAATCACCTCTGTTTTCTCTTAAAAGTAATAACTCCCTTTTTAATCCCCTTTAAAATATAGGAATTAAGATTATAGGGAAACTGTTGTGGACTGATTGATTTTTAGGAAGTGTTACAATTAGGATGGTTCTCTATATAAGAATATAGGGAACTAATTATAGGAGCTCTCTTGGAGTTGCTTTGAAAATCTACTGGAGCTAGGACAATATCTTTGAATCGACTTGTTTCTTGTCTGTGTCCGCTTTATTGCTGTTTGCTATTTTCGCTTTATCTTTTGATTTTCCTTTTCTTCAAAGTTTTGTCTGTTTTGTCTTCTATAAGCAGTAATATCAGGTTTTAATTAAAATTAGTATGGAATTGCGCCTTTACTGGCCAGTATGACCTACCTGTCCAACCACTTCAATACTTCATCCCTTCTGTGGACAACTCAGATACATATCATGCTATGTTGAATGGTTGTTTATTTATTGATTGTTTCTTGACACTTGCTTCTTTAATACCAATTAATCTTCCCTTACCCAGATTATTGAGTATATGCTTGATTCAACCAGAAGTACAATAGAGCTCGCTGTAGGATCTCCCGTATTCAACTCTAAGAAGTTAAAGCCAATAATTTGGATGCATACTACTTTTATCCAAACTATATTTTTGTTATTTGTGAAATTGAACAGCTTCATAGTTTTGCTATCTTAAGTTAAAGCTTAGTGCTATACTGCTATCATGCAGATTGGATGCTGCTGTTCTTGATCTAGTTGATGATGAAACTTCTGGTATGCATGCACAGAAAACTCGATATCACTGGAAAAAGGTATGACTTTTCATAGTGCTATTGGATTTGTGATATGTAATTTCACACTGAGTCTTGCTGCTTATTTTATTACTGCAGAACAAGTTTGTCAAGTTAAATAGTGGGGATCGTGTCACTGCTACAGGAAAGGTAAATCTTGGTCATGTTATGTGCTTAATGTTTTGTAAGAGCACTGAAATGCTATCATCTATATTTTTAAACATTTTGATTGTCGTCTCCAGAATGAGTTGAATTGCTTTATTTGGATTTCAGTATCTTTTTCCTAGTAATGTGGTATGGGCTTAACAAATTTTATATACTTGGCTAGTCATAAATATCCTGGATTTCCTGTGCTGTTTGGCTGCAATAAATTGCAGTGTTGAAAAAATCTGTCATCGGTAGCTGATTGGCCAGCTAGGGGGTAAGGATTAATCGGTTAATTGGGGATTAACTGAATTAATCGATTGATCATTAATCGGTTGGCATAAAGTACTTATGGAAACATGTATAAAATGCTAGGAACTAAATAGGACTGGGGACAGCAAGGTGTTACATTTCTGACTTGATATTGTAGTTTTGATGACGAATGCTTGATTGGAAGACGATAAACCTGCAACATAAATAACAATCTATGAGTATGTGCTTGAAATCTGAAATCATGAAATGAAAAGTATAAATTCAAAAAAATGGCAGAAGCCGTCATAGTAATTACGACGGTAAGGCAAGGCGAGGCGCCATAACTACCTTAACACCTTTTAAGTGAGTATGGTGTGTGGCGAGACGACGCCATCCTCACTTAATATAAATGTACATGGAAAAATGATTTTAGAACAGCACGAATTTAAATTCAGAACCACATCAAATAGAAATAGTTAAACAAGCCCATACGCCATAGCAATAGTTCAAATAGCATAACAAGTTAACAAATAACATCAGTCATTCATGCTGTCTGCCCGTAGTAAATCAACTCACCGAGGACATGCACAACAACTACTCATCTACTAAACCAAGCAACAAATCAGCAAATCAACAAGACAGAGTAGAGCGGGGGGAGAGGGAAACAGAGCAGATCGGGAGGGACACTGACCGAGCCGAGCAGAGCATGGCACCGCTGTTGCGCCGGGTGAGGGAAGGGTGCCACCGCGCCGAGCGAGGGAAGGGCTGCGGAGGGAGTGACAACTGGCAGATGGGATGGCGCCGGAGGGAGCAGCCGGTGGCGGCGGAGGGAGTGGTGGCAGGAGTGGAAGTGGACAAAGCTCAGGTGCGGCTAGGGTTTTTCAGCATGGATCGGGCAGAGGACAGAGGCTTATGTCTGTTGGGTACTCGGGATCCATCTCCCATTCATCCATTGCCTCCGGCCATATGGTGTCTGCCATGGAGAATATGGTGCCTTGCCGACACCATATTCGTCAAGGTAGACGCCATACTCCGATTAGGTAAGGCGCCAACCATGTTGACCACTGCTGGCTGCTCGGACGCTTAGTCATTGATTACGCGACACCTTGATAACTATGGCAACCACTCTCATTCAAGTGATTGAACCAAAAACATAAACAATTGACTCAAATTTCTCAAATACAAATACAAAAGGACAATAGTTCAGCACACATGATAGCAATTCACAGTTTCACACAGTCATAGACACATCACTTCATCTAACTCGAATAAGTTTTACTCAGCAAAACAAAACTCACATAGTTCCCCACCCAATATACTGTTTCCCTATGTTGCACGGATACATGATACGGATACGGCGGTATGGATATGGCGATACAAAAATTTCTAAAAACATGAATACATTGATACGTCGAGTATATATATTTAAAAAATAAAATGCATAAAGTTAAGACAGTCATTCAGGAGAGAAGGAATGGATATGCTCGCTTGTAAAATATCACCAATGTTTTCATGGCGACAAGTCGAGTCGAATTGCTGGCCACCGAGTAATCGATTTGGACGACTAATCATCGATTAATCACAACTAGTCTATGGCTAGTCGCTCGTCGATGCTACTCGGTGTAGGTTTCTATAGTCTGTAATGACTATTGAGTACTGACTAGGTCATATATACTAGGCATGCCATATATAGTGTATAGTTGTATATATGTACTATTTATGTATATTTTTTGCAATTTCAAAACAATGTTGAGCCAGGAATCAATGGAACACAATTACACAAATAATTTCAGAATTGTAGTAACTTACTTGCTTTGTTGATGGCTTCTTGATATCCTGTTGAGCTTCTCTTGCAGTTGGGAAGCAACAATTTTCATTCTGCTAGACAAAAAACAAAGCAAGTTAATGATTGAACTGTGAAACAATCAAACAATACTTCAAGATAAATATGTGTCATGACTCATGTGTGCTGCCATTACAGTTCACAACTCACAATTTTAAATAAACAAGTTCTCAAATAGATGGCTCACAAGCCATGAAGATTAACTGCTAAATTAATGTAGAGTAGCAAAACATCAGCAATTCAGCTAAAAACAGTAAACATCACTAGTTAACTACAACTACATCAGCAATTCAGCATTCAGATTTCATCATTTCAGACATCCAGTGCATCATCCAACAGAAATCCCCTGAACCCCCTCCCTGATCAGAATTTGCAGAGGCAGTTGTAGCTTCATCTTTCTCCACCTCCTCAAGGTCATCCATTTCTTCATCTTCATGTCATAGTTCAGGCAAGAGCTAGGCTGCTAGCATGTAAAAGGTGCAGGCAAGAGCTAGGCTGCTAGCATGGGAAAGGTGCAGGCTGTTAGGATTTAATCTTGTCATTAGTGAATAAAACGTGTACTGCAGCACATGTATGGCGTGAAGCTAGTGTGCCGTGTGAGGCAGCTGTGCGTGCGTGAGTTACAGAGAAGTGAAAAGGTAGTACACTGAATTAGCGCAGCACGCAGTGAGATTAGCTAGTGATTAGCGCCTGCATGCAGTGGGATTAGCTAGTGATTAGTGCCAGCATGCAGTGTGATTAGCTAGTGATTAGCGCCACAATTTGCTGCTTCGTTGCTTTCTGAGAGTTTATTTAACCGGTCTTGTACGCATGCTTCAATATATGCAATAGAGTGAAACAAAAAAGGATGTTGGCTGCTGTGTGAAACAGCACGTCACTAAATTTCTTGTGTGCTCGTGAGTGTATCCATCCGTCAGAGAGAAAGCTCCTAGTGTTAGTGATTAACACTTTGGGAGAGAGGGAGTGATTCCCAACACAGGCAAGAAGGCATACTCGTATAGTCGTATGATGAGGGAACACTCACCTTTGGAGGAGTTGGAAGAGGAGGATCTGCTCATCATCTTTGTTCTTGGAGGAGGAGGAGGAGGTGATGGTGTAGCAGTGCAGCAGCAGCCGCCGGCCAGCAATCCAGCAGCAGCCGCCAGCATCCAGAAGCAGAAATAAGGCAGCTAGGGTTACACAGTAACATGGGGTGAAATATATAGTGAAAACGTGGGCTGATGCAATGGGCCGGCTCAAAAAGGCCCATGTACTGGGCTACTGGCTGCACGACCTAGACGCCAAGAAATGGACGACTAC
>ASSH01052632.1:0-14862 GCA_000418225.1 Zizania latifolia
ATTTGGTGAAATCTGTGATGTTTACAATACAGTTTTTTATGTATGTTTTGTTTGTGCAATACAATTTATGATGATGGCATTCTGTGTTGTTTGCAATGTATAATGTTGACTGTCAAATCTTGACTTTGATTCAGGATGCAGTCTAAAAAATTATTTTTTACAATATAATCATAACATTAGTGATGGATCTAAATAAATACCCGTCACGAAGTGAATGTAGTCAGGCATGCTTGCGGAAATCGATCGCTAGCACGGGTATTGAATTTGCAGGACAATGATGGGAACACTGCACTGCACCTAGCTGTCGAGGCTGTGAGTCATGCAATGGTCTGTCAGCTATGTGGGAATCCACGGGTAAAGTTAAATGTAGTAAATGTGAAAGGGCAAACTCCCCTAGACATATCAACTAACAAAGTCTCCCCGCTTATGAAAAATTTGCTGGTACGCACTCAATCCTTTTTTTTTTTTTTGCCAAACGAAGCATATAGTAGCAAGTTGTTTTGTTCTGCTTCACCGATTTGTTCATTTTTCTCTTCCTTTCAGGACGTTGAACATCAGATTCTCTATTTGCTAAACGATCTTGGTATGAATGGCAGTCACCGCTGGGACCCCTTTTGGGAAAGCTATAAAAATATTCACCGACTAACATCAGAGAATCGTGAAAAGAAAGAACTAGACAACATGAAAAAGTCTACACAATCATATGCCATTGGCGCAGTTCTAATAGCCATTGTGTCGTTCGGTGCAGCTTTCGCAGTACCAGGAGGCTACAGAGCAGATGATCACACTAACGGTGGCACACCAACACTTGTTGGGAGTTTCGCTTTCGATGCATTTGTGAATCGTGATAGCCAACACGTTTGCCTTCGTTTTCTCCACCATTGCTACAATTGGTCTCATGCACTCCGGATCTCCACTATTTGACACTAACGTCCGCAAAATCTTCTTCATCATACCCCACAATTTTATGAATAACTCGATCACTTGCTTGATAGCTTCCTTTACACTTGGTGTGTACGTGGTGCTAGCTCCGGTTGCTCGTAGCACTGCTATTCTTGTCTGTTTCATAACCTATCTTACTGTGCTGCTGTGCAACTACATATTCTATTGGATGTCTCGACTGGCTATTGTGTCAGCGTATCTCGTCAGAGTGGGGCCAATTATAACATGCTTAATGTATGCAGTGAACATTGTAGTTATTACGGTGATAGAATATTGGCCAATGGCGATCACCTTTGCTTGGGCGGCACATAGAAGGATCCACCACCAGGCTTCAGAAATGGGATCTCCAGTGCAATCACCTGCACCTTAATTTGGCCTGACAGGCATCAATCTATATGTATGTGTGCTTTTTTTGAATGTTGATATGCATGTAATGGATCGAGAGGTTGATCTAACTTTGAGGTTAATGACGTCTCCATAAATTTTATGGCTTAGATAAAACTTTGTGGCTTTTAGTAAGATATCGACATCATTGGACATACCATTAACATTAAATTGAAAAAAACTTAGACGACTAATTGATAAATCGTTGTCGTCATGTCACAATACGCTTGCATGTCACAACTCTGAAACCACGCTTGCAAGTATAAGAATTATGTCTAGCTTTTTTTTATTTCTAGAGACAGAAAGATGACATATATCCACAGCACGTACAGATCTTCGGCGAATTTAGTGCCATCAGCAGTGTACTGTTGTTAAAATTCTGGGTGTGGTGATCTCTGGTGTGCCTCTGGCTTTCTTTATCTGAGACACGTTTCCTTAATTCCTTTGGCCCATAAGTATGTACCCTAATTTAATTTTGAAACGACGTAAGCGGTGGGCAACTGTGTTAGCTTTTCTATTAAAGAGAAATTTTATAGTCCTCTTGAGGAGGTACACAGTATTGTAAGGGCATTTCCAATGGATAATGTGTATAGCAATGTCTATATTCATTTATATCACATATATTTTGTCGTTCCATTAAAAATCTGAGACACCCAATACCAAAAAAAATACACCGGTGAAAATATGGGTACCAAGATGTACAAGAAAACTAATCTCTTTGGTAACTCCCATCCAAAACATTCTTACGATTAACATGTACCAATCGGGATTGCAAAAAAAAAGTAATTTTTTACTATTTGGTACTTTAGAAAAGATATTTTATAAATAGACCTGCGATAAAAATTATTCTAAAAATTGACCCTTATGGTTAGGGGAATTTTTTTTGAATAATTTTGGATACGGATATGGATTTTTTTAGCTATGCATATAAATATACATCACTGGTATATGATGAATACATATTCATATTATTAAGAATAAAACACCCATTACACCTAATTTCTAGAGACGGATTGATTGCTTCAGGAATCGTGCTCTAGTTTGCCTTAACCTAGCATCCTTCACTTGACCACCTCTACAATTCCATGCCCCTCCGGCGCAACGTCCCACCACCAGTGCACCGCCCCACTGCCCCCGCCTCGGTGCACTGCCCCATCGCCCTTGCCTTGACACTGTAGCCCATCGCCCTCGTGCTAGCACCCCACCTTGCCTCCTGACGTCGATGTCCCACCATGCACCAAGGGCTGGAAATGAGCCTGGCTTGCCTGGCCAAGCCAGGCTCGGCTCGGCTCGTTTGTGAACCGAGCTAAAAACCTAAGCTCGTCTCGGCTCATTGTGTAGCTCTAGCCAGCTCAAGCTAGCTCTCGAGCCTATCAATTTTAACATATGGTGCTGTTGACACAAAAATCATACTGAGATCATTGCACATTCATACTCGAAGACCTGAGAGAGTCTGCTTAGCTCCAGTGTAGGTCCTAAATAACTAGGAGGTGTACAGAGCGTGCCAGTTAATTTAACCCTGCAATTGACAAGGAAATAAACGTGAGATGTCCTAACGCTATCTGCGATGGCCCATCGGCATCGGCTTCGAAAGAACGCATGAAAAACTACGATGCATCGTGAAAATCATATTGAATATAACAAGTTCCAGCAATCGGCTCAGATGCTACTATTCTAACATGTCAATCTCTACAATTCGAACTAAACCAATGCAGCGTAAAGATATCATATCAGAACTACCATGAGTGAAATTGAACTGATTTGTAAGATACTAAATAAACCATCGGCTAATACTTCGATGAACGCTGGACCAATAGATTAGATTAAACCAACTCGTATACATTCCTACCAACACCACGGATCAGACACAATCGAGACAGCATCGCGTTGACGGTCACCATACTATCTAATATGAAACAACCTACTAACTCGATGCGATTGGCAAACACATGAATTTGAGGAACAAAGCACATTGTGAAAAACCAAATCAATGCATTCAACCGATAACTAGCAGACCTACTCAATCTAACCACAGTATCGGACTCAACCGAGAAAGCCATGAACAGATCAACCAATCTACCAAATAGGCTATCCCCGTCGCGATCAGAGATCGAACTCAACCGATGCAGCCTGATTCTGGTGAGGAATCGCCCTAATGCTACATACCTAAAGTTGGTGATGCGCCGAAGGATTCATTGATTGGTTGTGTGAACTCCTTTATAATGGTCCTGGGCCTATCTATTTATAGCCAGGTGGACATGCTATCAATGGATAACACAGAATCTTAACTGACTCTAATTATTTGCTAACTAAAACACAAACACTATGAAGCATCAGCCTACGTCACGCGCAGCCCATCTTCGCCCATTAACGTCCTATCGGTGGCCCATCAGCCCAGCTGTTGGTTTGCCATGCCGATGGTGTGCCGGTCTATTTTCTAGTGTCAACACATGTCCCTCGAGTTTGGAATGTGAAACGTCACATTTTAAAATCTTTTCCTCGAGAACCCAATCGCTAAATCACTGTGCGAAGGGTATAAAAGCCTGCCCGACAAGCCTTCTTCTTCAAGCTCTATCATCTTCATCATACACCAGCTACTCCTCTCCTCTTCTTCTGCAATGGCTTCCAATGACCCAAGTTCACCACTAAACAAGAAGCCGAAACTAAACTCTCATCAGCATTCCATATCCGATGATCATGACTCGGTGCGTTTTTCATGGCTTACTGGTTCTATTTGCATAACCTTTTGCTTTAGCTTCTTCGAATTCTTGCGCATTTCATTTTGATTCTTGAACTTCAGGTTCCTACGGAACCGAACTCCAACTCGCTAAACCCTTCACATTCCGGGAACTCTAACATCCCAACTTAGCCGGTCAGCACTGATGGTGATCATGACCTGAATCGGCCTCAAAACGAGCCACTACCCAACTTTTATTTCAACAAGGACAACAACTCTGAAGACTCCCTGCTGGCCATAAGTTCATCATCTGCCTACCGATTCCCTCAGGTAATCTCCCTGTTTACTATTTTCTGTGAATCCATCAGCCCATCTTCTATTCTCTCCAGGAATCCTAGCCATCGAACAGGGCTTTCTTCTCCCGAGACCCTATACAAAGTGACCCATCAGCTCTACTCGACCACCTTCACCGCCCGATCAGCCCCTTTTTCCAAGACATCGAGGTGGCATGATTCTGACTCCAGTCCGTAGCTGATCGACTCCCCGAGGATTTTGCCGATAGCCTTTTTTGGGCCTTCTCCTAAGATCATCAGTCGGCTTATCATAATGCGTACTCTGGCCTTACCGATCACGTGATGCACAAGGTCCATCGCAAGAATTTTGATTCAGTTGATGCCAAGGTGCGCGCAGCTAAAAATCACCTCCATTTCCTGCTTAATCTGCCCGATCAAGACCAGGCATACCTGGATCGGCTCAAAGTAGAAGAAAACCGCATCCTTCAGGAGATAAGTCTTTGGACTGACAGATGAGGTCAGCTCCGGAATTGTATAGCGACTCGACAAAAATTTCTGGATGACATACTGATCAAGATCCAGTTCAAGAAAGCCGATCTGATCAATCTAAATCAGGAATGCTCCCAGAAGCAATAGGCCCTCTAGACAGTTGATGGAAGCGATGAGGATGTAACCGATATGATCATGTGCATCGAAAGGATCCAAGCCGATGTAGATTCTGCCTTAGAACGTTACCTTAGTACCTTGTAATCACTTTAAATTCTACAATCGGCTTTGTAACACCCTTTCTATAATATTGTTTGGAAGACTTGCTTTTTATGCAATCACTTCATCGGCTATCATTCCCTTTCCTTCTGCCAATGAGTTCTTGAAACTTGTATAAGAACTTTAAAACACTTAGCCAAACGAGTCCCTTGATTGGCCTACCGGCCCTACTGATCAGACGCTTTTCTCCTTACGTTGTAAAATTCAAAAAAATTTCTAGTCGTTTGGCTGGAAATATTTGGGTCCATCGGCTTCGAACAGGCGCGATGCCCCCTAAGTCGGTGTCATTGATGAATTTTGACTGGCTTGCATAAATAGACGTGTGCTGGTTGTGGTGCAACAGTAGCGGTACACTGCATGCCCCCCGAGTTCGGGAAGTGGGAGAGCACGTTTTGAATTCCTCCTGAAACCTCGCAACCATCGCATCGCTTAAATTTTGTATTGGGGATCCAACCATTGCTGTTCTCTCGCTTATAAAGCATGTGGCCTTCTCCTTCCATTGTATGCCTCCATATTCTCTTACCTCTTAGCAACAAAACCCTTGAGCTTTCTGCCGCCGCTGGTCAAGTTCCACCACCACTTTCCTGCTACGACCACCGTTGTTCGCCACCGACGAAGATGGCCTCTTTGTCGCACGTTCCAGAGGTATTTTTCCTCCCTATCGTCTGTTTGGTTGCCGTGCTTACTGGGTAGTTCTTCTCATCCTGTCTTTACTGTTCTTTGTAGAACATGAAGAACCAAATCTTGATCCCTCGTGCTAAATCCCTCGATAGTTATTATCTTGGCCCTTATGGGAAGAAGACCCTCTTTACCGTATCAACGCCGAAACCAATAGAATCCCTTTCAAGCAGTCAGGGATGCAGTGCAAGGATTAGTCTTCGGCGTTTTGTTCTTGGGCCAACCACATCGATGGGTGGAAGGAATGGTATGTAAGGATTGCGTCGACGAAGAGTGTAGATTGGGAAATTAGTAGTATCGGCCATTGTATTGGGCTGACCATGGTCGAGACCGAGAAAAATGACACCATGCTTGCTGCCGCCTGCTACTTTTGGTTGGACACTGTCAACGCTTTTATGTTTGTCAATGGACCGATGTCCCCGACTCTGCTTGATGTCCTGATGTTGATAGATCTCAATGTCGCTGATCCTCTCTATGAGGTCAATTTCTGGGGTAAGCCGATGCATGATCTGGAAGTGAAGAAACCCAGAGGTTGGAGCAACTACATGGCCGCTTATAACCAGAAGATAGGTCCAGTTGAGGAAAAGGAACATGTTGCTTTTTTGAATATGTGGTTGGAACGTTTTGTTTTCTACGGTACCACACCCTTGACCCTACTAAGAACTAGCAGAATTTGGCCGAGCACCTTGCACGGAATGAATAGCTACCACTGGGCCAATTGCTGCTTGGGTCTTCGTATTGACTTCTCCATCTTGTCTCACAGCAGCTCAGGACTAGCGCACCCGTTGCGAATGTCGGTGACCCGTGGTGGTTTATTCAGTTGTGGATTAACTTGTACACTGCCTGAGTAACTGAGCATTATGATCTGCCCAGCTATGAGTTCATCGATGACTTCAACAAAGAGGATGGTTACACTCGCTGATGCACTTTAATTGGTGAGGTTGTTGCTACTTTCGCTTGTAATGACTTGAAGCCAGATTTTCTGGTCAGATGGTTTAGCATTTTTTACTGTGTTCTCTTCGATGATGACATCGTCTGATTCCCCTACTTAGAGGCTTCAGACTTCGCTTGCCCTGGCCTTTTCCAATTCAACTCTCTGGGTTCTGATGATGCTACCAATGTCATCTATCGGGCCATCATCTCCCCTTCTGTCCTGCCAGTTGGCTTCTTCGGCGGCCGAGTAAAGCCTTCTTATGAATTATATCATTCAAACATCTGTGCCCATCAGCTCGAACTCAGTTAGCTGTCGATGAGCTTCCTCTACATCAGCGGGGTGGAATTTTATGGCACCTTGACTTTATCAGAGTATGGGTCCCTGCCCAATTTGCCCGCTAGTATTCCTTTTGGCAATTTTTGAGGTTGGTCACCGAGTTCATCCTAGAACCGATCGTTCATTCGCTTCTAGGATGAACTGAAACTTCACCTATTTTTTCGAGGTGTTTCCTCCTCCTGTGCCCTGATCGATCCTGATTCTAGTGAGGCCACTGCCGAGGTATGTTCCTGCCTTGCTTGTACCTCTGTTGTTTTGCTGATTCTATCTATAACTTACTTCATCACTTGGATAGGATCAAGGCGTAGAGGTGCCTATTTTTAGTAACAGCAACAGGTCGATTGCATACATGGCATCATCGTCAACCCTAAACTTGGGTATCGACATGCCAAGTCCGTCTGCCGCCATCGATGCCAATCCTGCCGCATCCAGGACCTCCGATCCCCCTGCCAGAAATGGCCAGTTGTGTCGACGATGATCACGATCTCGGCCAAGAAGAAGAAGTAGGCCCCAGTTGCTCCCCTTCCAACTCAGCCGATTTCTTCCCCTTTGTTTCGTTCTCTGACTCTTGCTTTTTTTAGTCTAAGGTGGCTGATCTGTCTGCTACTCTTGCCATGGATGTTGAGGCCTCGGTATCCCTAGCACAGCCGACATCTCCCCTGCTGATCTCCCCTGTTCTCCCTGCCGACACCGGGGTTGTTGATTCAACCACGATTGCTTCTGATCCTGTCATAGTTGAGAATCAAGTGGCAGGGTCTACACTGGCAGCTAATATTGAGGCTAGAACGGCAGAGGAGGCTGCCACTCTTGATGCCGGTGATGCTGTCCTTCTGGATCCTGCTGATCCAACTGTGGCTGCCGATCTCCCCGAGGTATCATATTGTCGACGATGCTTGTTTCTCTTTTGTCCTCTAACTTTTCTTACGAGTTTGCCATTTATTGCAGTCTTTCGCCGATTTACTTCCCTTTGACCTCGGCGAATTTGTTGGTGATGATACTGCGGCCCAGTTCGAAACCTCTATCGTTGAACCAATCTCCATGGAAGTTCGTGCTGCCCTGCTTGACGTTCTGCATCAGCTTAAGGCACCGATTGATGTCCTTATTACTGACTCAGAGCCTATCAGGGCATGGCTCACCGATGTGGTGGTTGTACTTTCTTGGCAGCTTATGGAGGACTTAGCCCAAGGATCCTATTTTGAAAGCCATCGGTTCCGCTACCGACGCCTTCAGGAGCAAATGGCTGCCCACGCTGAGCGTCGCTCAAAGTGGTAGAACTTTCAGGCTAGCCGGGAAGGACTCAAGAAGAAGAAAGCTTTGCTTGATGCCTTGGAAGCCGAGCCTGCTGAAGTTGAGGGTGAGATCGCTGAACTTCTGGTTGAGGCTGATCTTGCCTCCTATTTGGAAGCTGTCCGCACTCACATTGCCTCTTCCTGGTAAAGGTTGGCAGAGCTACTCGTGAAAATTGAAGCTGAAAGGCAGGAATTCGCTGCCTCTGCCAAGGAGGTACTTTCGTTGCTATCAGGATTCAAAGCCAATCCTGGGGAGCGATGACGAAGGCCTTCAAGAGCTAGCTACCATCAGTGCCATCCGTGATCGTGTCATTGCGGTTCTTACTGTCTTCCTTAGTGCAGACGGTCTTTGAATAATTGTTCTGTTGTGGTGGTATTCCTAAGACGCTTGTATGATGATGACTTAAACTTTTCTTTGTAACTTCTTGTGCGATATTCTAGATATTGGTTGTTTGACTGTGATGTTTTTTGTCTAAAGGCGATACACTTGGCATCGGCTATTTGGTTATTTCTAAATACGATACTCTCGGTATCGGCTATTTGATGGTTACTCTTATTCCTCGCGTATCGGCCTTCTTGTCGATTAGGTCTCGATGTAGATGCTCGGGTGGTATTTCTTCAAGTATTTACCACTGAGCGCCTTCACGAACCCTTTCCCCTCTAGTGTCTTCAATATGTAGGCGTTACTTGGTATGACTCAGCTTATCCGATAGGAACCTTCCCAATTAGGAGACTATTTGCCAAAGCGATTGACTTTAGTCTCGATCAGTAGCACGAGTTTTCAAACTAAGTCATTTTCTTCAAATGTTTGGACCGATACCTTCTTATTATAATGCCTCACCACCCTTGCCTTGTTCTCCTCTACCTTTCTGAGCACACGAAGCCGATTCTGCACTAAATCTTCTAACTCGTCGGTCATCAGCTTGTATTAATCATCGGTTGTTAATTCATTCATGTACGCCGCACATCACGACCTTGACTTCCTCTGGATTTAGGCACTTTAATAAAACCCCATCAATCGTCTGATAATATAACTCCTCATCTAGTAATACATATTTCAGTGCCATGTAACGGAGCTTTCGTGAGGCTGATTGGGATGGATCCCGTAGGTAGCTTACTATTTCGACCCTCCAGTCTTCGGCATCGATATCGGCTATTTCTGCTTCAATGATTTTGTCCATCGGCCGATACCTAGATGTGGCTTGGGCTAAGTCATTGGCTTCTAGGTTTTGATTCGTTGACACGTGCGTCAGCGACACCATCTTGAACTCCTTCAATAATTCTTGACATTTTTCAAAATAGGCTCTTAAATTTTTATTTTTGCAGTCATACTCCCTAGAGAGCTGCCTAATTACCAACAAGGAATCCCCTATAATTTCAATAGCATCGACTTCTATTTTGGCTAACAATTTTGACCCTTTGAGGACCGCCTCGTACTCCGCCTGATTATTGGTAAGGTAAGGCTTAATTGTATAAGCGAACTCGAAGCTTGCCCCCCGAGGCGATATGATTACCAGCCCGATGCCACATCCATGCCTACATACGGATCCATCGAAGAAAAGCATCCATGGTATCGGTTCCACATAGTCTGTCATTCTATCTCTGTGCTGCACAATGAAATCGGCGATGGCTTGACCCTTGACCATTTTAGCCGATTCATATTGTAACTCAAATTCTATTAATGCAATTACCCATCTGCCAATCATCCCCTTTAAAATTAGAGCTAATAGCTTGTACTTAATGACATCGGCTTTACACATGACTGTGCGTTGTGCCGATAGCATATAATGCCTTAATTTGGTGCAAGAGAAATAAAGACACAGGCATAACTTTTCAATTGTGGGGTACCTTGTTTCGGCGTCTAATAATCGTTGGCTTAGATAAAACACGACGCGTTCTTTTCCTCTAATTCCTGAATCAACACCGATCCGATGCTCATGTCATTGGCTGACAAATATAACTTGTATGGCTTACCAGGCTATGACGGGCTCAGAACCAGAGGAGAGCTTAAATACTTCTTGATCTCATCAAATGCTTTTTGATGTTTATCGGTCCAAACAAATTCCTCCCCTTCTTTTGTCCTTAGCAAAGGTATGAATGGCTCCAATCGGCCTGATAAATTTGATATAAATCACCAGACAAAATTAATCTTGTCGATCAGAGATTGTAGTTATGTCTTATTTTCTAGCGGTATCGTTTTCTTGATGGCTTGAATGATGTTTTGACTTATTTCGATTCCTCTTTCATGAACCATAAATCCCATAAATTTTCCATCCGATACGCCAAAAGCACACTTCTTTGGGTTCATGCGAAGACCATACTTCTTTGCCCTCTCTAGTACTCTTCTTAGATCGGCCAGATTTCTGTCGTCGTCCTGAGACATAACAACTACATCATCGATATAAATTTCCACCAGTGAGCCAATCAAGTCATGAAATATATAATTCATAACTCTCTGATATGTTGCTCCGACGTTGCTTAACCCAAAAGTCATAACTACACGCTCAAATAAGCCGATGGTGTTGGGGCACCTAACAGCGGTCTTCGGTATGTCTTGTTCTGCCATGAATATTTGATTATATCCAGCATTCCCATCCATGAAGCTAATAATCTTATACCCTGATGCCTTATCGACTAGCAGATCAGCGATCGGCATCAGGCACTCATCCTTTGGTGTGGCCTTATTCAGGTCCCTGAAATCTACACATACTCTTAGCTGGCCACTTTTTTCCATACGGGAACTATGTTTGACACCCATTCTACGTATCAGCATGGCCTTATGAAATTCGCCTCATAATTTTGGCCTTTATATGGGGATACATCTCAGGTTTGAACCTTCTCTAACTTTGGTTCACTAGCCAAAATCCTATTTTTATAGGAAGCCGATATTCTACTATTGATCGGCTAAGCTCGGGCATCTCATGATATTCCCATGCAAAACAATTCTGAAATTCTTTCAATAAAGCAATCAATTTTTCCTTTACAGAATAAGGTAATTTAACACTAATGTACGTCGGCCTATCTCCTGGTCCGATATCTACTTCTTCTAGTTCGTCGACCAATGTAAACCCTTTTCTGAGTTTTCCCTCTTCATCACCTATCTCTTGAGATACGGATCCTAGCCCAAAAACATCTCGTTTATTGGTTGGAGGCCAAGATCTGATACCCTTAAAAAATCCACTTCCTAAACACGTCCGAAAAGGCAATCCATCTTCTCAAAGTCGGGCACATCGGCCATTGACACATCAACCGATCTATCAGCCTAAATGACTTTGACCTGATCACCTTGCCATTGCATTAAGCTTTGATGAATAGTAGAAGGAACGTAGCAGTTGGCGTTTATCCAATCCCTTCCCAACAAGAGGCTATACGAATCTTTCCCATCTATCATAAAAAATATAGTCGACAGTGTCTTACTTCTAACCATGAGTTTGACGTTCAAGGTGCATTTGGCATTTGACAAATTGCCACCAAAGTCCTTTAATACCATGTTGGTCTTTACTAGATCTTCGTTTGTTTTGCCAAGCTTACGAAATGTGAAATATGGCATTAAATTGATGGTGGCTCCTCCATCGACCAATATTTTTGCCATCAGCTTTCCATTGGCATGCCCCTTGATATACAGATGTCTTAAATGCCGATGTTCATCATCCCCTGGCTTCTCAAATACTGCTGATTGCGGCTGTAGGAGCAACTGTACAACCGATTCCTCTTCGTTCTCATTGTCCGATGGTGGTGCCTTGTATTCTACTGGCAAGATGAAAACCATGTTTACCTTCATCGGCTTGTCTTCTGTATCAGTCTTTTTCTTTGGACGCCACTCCTTCCTGACACAGCATTTACTTTGCTAATATTTCTCGTATTCCCCCACTAACTGCTCCCGATGCCTCTAATGCTGAAGCCTTCTTTTCTGACTCCGTGTTAATTCTTCTGGGCACCATTGAGGCTTTTGGATGGGTCTCTGGTTGCATTGACACCTATCTTCATTCTGAACACGCCGATGATCAACAATCTCTGGCCCTTGCTCGGGTGACCCCAACCGATCTTTCACAGAGACTCGCTTCTTTGGAAGTTGATCGTAGGAACTATCGTCAACCTCGTGGATCTTTTTGGTGCATTCTGGGTAGTCTTTAATAGATGGGAGCCTCATATTATTTTTCCAATAGAAACAAAAGAAAATGCACTCCCAATGTGGGTCCGTTTTCTCGTTCTGCCCATATGGCGTGGCTCGTTGCTCTCTCTCTTATCGCCAATGAGCTTTGATATGGTGTCATAAAGTTCAGCTTTCCTCAATGTGAAAACTTGTCGAGCCGACATGCACCAAATTCACTGGAAGAGGATTCCTGTCTATCTTCATCGGCTTTGCTGTCTCGTCAAACTTTATCCTTCCCTGCTCGACAGTGGACTGGATCTGCTAATGGAAGACCTTGCACTCGTTCGTGTTATGGGAGCCCGTATTGTGCCACTTGCAATATTTCCTTTTCTTCAACTCTTCCACTGATGGAATCACATGATTCAGCTGGAGTTGGATCTGCTTCTCCTTTAGTATCAAGTCAAAAATCTTATCCGCCTTGTTAATGTCAAAGTCATACTTTGGCTCTCTCTCGGTGGCTTTTACCCATAGACAGGTTACAATTTTCTTCAATCTGGCCCACTCTGCTAGGGTGACATCACCATCGAAGTCCTCTTGCTCTGATTCCGATGAATAAAATTGCACATGTGCTACCCGCTTTTGTGTTTTCTCTTTACGCATCTCTTGAAATAGGCTTTCATGTGCTGATACCCTTTGTGCTAGGTGCGCTAAACTATCAAATTCTTGGGAGAAAAACCTCTCTCTAATCGGTGGCAGAAGGCCTTGAAAAGCTAATTCAGTCAACTGAGCATCGGTCAGGTTGAGGCTATAACATCGGCTCCTTACGTCCCTGAAGCGTTGAACATATTCTAGAACCGATTCATCAAGGTGTTGCTTTATAGCCATCAAATCTGTCAACTTCATCTCCTGAATACCGGCGAAGAAATACTTGTGGAATTGCATCTTTAGATCGGCACATCCCTTGATTGAATTCGGAGGGAGTGAAGAAAACCAAGTGAAAGCTGATACTGACAAGGACAATGGAAAAAATATAACCTAAAGCACTTCTTCAGCTGATGCTTCTCTGCATTGTGCAAGAAAACGACTGACGTGTTCAACCGTTGAAGTGCTATCTTGGCTAGAAAACTTTGAGAAATCTAGAACTCTGTACCTATTTGGTAGCGGCACTCTATCGAACTAATTTCGATACCGATGCCGATATATGTAACTCTGTTCCTTTGGCTTGAGCCTAAACTGATCTCTCATAATCTCTACGATCTTGAAGGTAAAATCATATTCTTTTTGTGTCGGATAATACTTTATCAGCATCACTGCCCTCTCTTGATGTTGATAATTACTCTAGGAGAGTCTGCTTAGCTCCAATGCAGGTCCTAAATAACCTAGAGGTGTACAGAGCATGCCAGTCAATTTGACCTTGAAATTGATAAGGAAACAAACGTGAGATGTCCTAACGCTATCGACAATAGACCATCGGCACCGGCTTCGATAGCACGCATGAAAAACTACGATGCATCATGAAAAGCATATTGAATATAACAAGTTCTGGCAATCGGCTCAGATGCTAGTATTCTATACATCAATCTCTATAGTTCAAATTAAACCGATACAGCGTAAAGATATCGTATGAGAACTACCATGAATAAAATCAAACCGATCTGTAAGATATTAAATAATCCATCAGGTAATACTCCGATGAACGCCAGACTAATAAATTAGATCAAACCAACTCGTATACATTCCTGCCAATGCCATGGATCAGACTCAACCGAGATAGCATCGCGTTGACAGTCAGCATACGATCTAATATGAAACAACCTACTAACTCGACGTGATTGGCAAACGCATGAATTCAAGGAACAAAGCACATTGTGAAAAAGCGAATCAATGCATTCAACCGATAACTAGCAGACCTACTCAATCTAACCACAGTATCGGACTCAACTGAGAAAGACATGAATAGATCAATCAGTCTACCAAATAGGCTATTTTCGTCGTGATTAGAGATCAAACTCAATTGACGCAGCCTTATTCGGGCAGGGAATCGCCCTAATGCTATATACATAAAGTTGACGATGCGCCGAATGGTTGATTGATTGGTTGTGTGAACTCCTTTACAATGGTCGAGGGTCTATCTATTTATAGCCAGGTGGATACGCTATCCGCGGATAACACAGAATCTTAACTGACTCTAATTATTTGCTAACTAAAAGACAAACACCACGAATCATTAGCCTACATCACGTGCAGCCCTTCTTCGCCCATTAACGTCCTATTGGTGGCACATCAGCCTAGCCGCTGGTTTGCCATGCTGGTGGTGCGCTGGTCTATTTTCTGCTGTCAACAGGTACATGTAAAATACAAATTAAAACATCTAAATTCAAAAATTATGTATTGATATAAACTATATTTAAGAATACAATATCAACAATCAATAAAAATCATGATATACACTAAATACTAGATATCACACT
>KE372048.1:18329-57089 GCA_000418225.1 Zizania latifolia
CTGCCACCACGATGGTGGACTGCTCGGTTACTTCTGCTAAAGTGGCTTTGGCCAAGCGAGATGAAGCCAAGGCTAGGGAGGAGAAGGCCAAAGCTGCGGCCGCTGACCTCTAAAAGAAGATCAAGGCGGCCGAGGAGAGGGCCGATAAGGCAGTCGGTGAGTATAAAAGTACGCTCCGTCGACTTGCCTTTTCGTTTATCTTGCTTGATGAAATTTTTTCTAAAACTTTGTTACGTTTGCAGAACTTCATCGGTGAGTGAATGCCCAGTTCGCCGATCTGGAGTTGCGTCTGAGCAATACTCAGGCCCAACGTGACCATTATCGGGCTGGGGCTGAAACGCTAATCAAGATGATTGATGGCGAGCCGGCCAGCGCCGAGTGGTCGGTCGAACATTTTATGGAGCGTCTTCAAGGGTCGGCAACACGTCTGTGGGAGCAAGCCCGAGACAGCGCGCATGGACTACATCCGACAGGGGTGGCCGGCGAACGTAGAGGAGTCCGACGTGGAGCACATCTACTCTGAAGTGGAGGAGATGGTCAACGTCCTCGTCGAAGACTTGGAGACGTATCCGGCTGAACCTGCCGAGTAGAAGGAAAAATAGTGTAGAAGAAAGTAATTGTACATATACTTTTTAAGTAATGAAGCAATATTTCTTCTTTATAAGTGTGTCCTATGCCCGACTGCTTGTTGTGCATTTCCAACTATTTGTTATAGCTTAGGTCCATAGCGCAGGGAAACTTGAGCCGCATGCACGCTGTTTGGAGTCATTAGCGCCACATGTAGTCGGAAATAACACTTAAGATTGATCGGGTAAACAATAGGAGAAAAACCGAGCCCCCGAGTGGGCAGAAAGATCAACGATAACTTGACCAAGCTAGACCAAATCATAAACTTTGAGTTAAAGTGATAAAAATGTGAGCACTCAGGGTTGGGCAGAAAATAAAATATGACAAGATCAGAAAAAATCGAACATCTTTATTAATCCAAAATAAGAACTTAGCTTATCATGTTAAGGATAAAAGTGTCGAAGATATTCAATGTTCTAGGAGTTTGTGACATGCTAACCATCTTCGCGCATCAAGCGATAAGAGCCTGATCGGGTGACCTCCGAGATGATGTATGGACCCTCCCATGAAGCTGATAGCTTGTGGGCGCCGACTACAAATTGTACTCGGTGAAGGACCAAATCTCCAACTTAAAAGGACCGACCACACACATTGCGGTCATGATATCAGCGCAGACCTTGCTGGTACCGATCAGATTGAATGGCTGTAGCCAAATGAGCTTCTTCGAGACTATCAATATCTTCTTCTCTTGTTTGCTCGGCTGCACCTTCTTCATAGTGCTGAATCTTAGGGGACTCGTGTAGTATGTCCACTGGTAAAATGGCCTCCGATCCATAAACGAGGAAAAAAGGAGTCCAACAAGTGGCTCGGCTAGGCTGAGTGCAAAGGCCCCAAAGAACAGCTGGCAATTCTTTCATCCACCGACTGCCGTACTTGTTGAGGGGATAAAAAATTATAGCTTTTAATCCTTGGACTATCATGCCATTGGCTCGTTTGACTTGTCCATTTGCTCTTGGGTGTGCAACAAAAGCATATTTGACTTCAATACACCAATCTTCGCAGAATTTCCAAATATCGTTGCCGGTAAATTGGGTCCCAAGATCTGTAATAATCTGATGAGGGACTCTATATCGGTAGACTATGCCTTGAATGAACTCTGTGGCTTTCTTGGCTATGCTTGTCCTTAACGGCATGACTTCTATCCACTTGGTGAACTTGTCAATGGCAACAAAAAGACGATCATAACCCTAGGGGGCCTTTGGAAAAGGTCCGACCAGATCAAGCCCCCAGCACACAAAAGGCCATGAGGACAGGATGGTTTGGAGGGCTTGAGCAGGGAGATGATGCTGCTTGGCAAAAAAATGATAACCTTGGCAGCTGTAAACTAGGAGCTTGGCATCTTCATTAGCAGTCGACCAGTAAAAACCTAACATGAAGGCCTTGCCGACTAGTGTCCGAGCACCAGCATGATTCCCATAAATACCCGAGTGTATCTCTTTTAGGATTTCTGACCCTTCTGGT
This sequence comes from Zizania latifolia, assembly GCA_000418225.1. Classification (NCBI taxonomy): domain Eukaryota; kingdom Viridiplantae; phylum Streptophyta; class Magnoliopsida; order Poales; family Poaceae; genus Zizania; species Zizania latifolia. Next base: position 20,418 of record KE372048.1, read on the forward strand.
CAGCTGACAAACTTCATGAGCACTCGGGTTGAAGCAGCTCTTTTGTATAGCTCCGATCCCACCATAACATACTGTTTGCTCCTTCTAGAAAGGCGAATTGCTGCATCTTTATCTTTTGGGAGCTTTGGTAGTGAGGATGAAGTCAATAATAGGTTATCGCCAGTCTTCTTCATTATTGGTAATGACCAAGATAGATGGAGCTTTCTCGGCTTCCGAAGTTCAGCTTCATCGGTTTGGATCGATGGCTTCGGGAGCTCTTGAAGAAAAACACCGCTTGGCATAGGGGCTCTTGATGAGCCTAGCTTGGCCAAGAAATCAGCAGCCGAGTTCTCGTCCCTTAGGGCATGATGGAACTCGAGGCCACTAAACTTGCCTTCTAGCTTGCCGATCTCCTTGCAATAAGCGTCCATCTTTTCATTGGTGCAGGACCAATCTTTGTTGACTTGGTTGATAACCAACTTGGAATCTCTATATACCATCAATCTTTGAACCCCAAAGAAAATGGCGATTCACAGACCATTGAGGAGAGCTTCATACTTGGCTGCATTGTTAGACGCCATGAATAATAGATGAAGAGCATATTTTAACCTTTCACCTTGAGGGGATATAAGAAGAATTCCTGCTCCTGCTCTATCAATGCTGAGCGAGCCATCAAAATACATGGTCCAGTGCTCTTGAAATTCGACAGTCGGCGGGAGTTGGATCTCGGCCACTCGACAACAAAGTCGGTGAGAGCTTGGGACTTGATGGCCGTACGGGGCTTGAAATTGAGGGTATATTCACCCAACTCGATGGCCCACTTCATAATTTGACCAGTCGTGTCCTTGTTCTGAAGAATGTCACCGAGTGGAAACTCAGTGATAACCTCCATCGAATGAGCCTGAAAGTAATGCTTGAGCTTCCGGGCGGTGATGAGGATGGCATACAGGAGCTTCTGAACCTGAGGGTATCGGACTTTGGATGGCCTGAGTACCTCAGATATAAAATATAGCAGCCTTTGAACCGGATAGGCGTGACCTTCCTCTAGGCGCTCGATGACCATGGTAGTGCTGACCACGTGAGTCGTGGCAACAATGTAGAGGAGCAGCATTTCACCAGAGGTCGGTGCAACCAGGACCGGCAAAGAAAAAAGGAACTTCTTGAGGTTGGCGAATGCCTGGTCGGCCTCCGGCGCCCATATGAAATCACCTTTTTTTTGCAATTTGAAGAAAGGCATCCCGCGCTCGCCGAGTCAGGAGATAAATCGCCCGAGTGATGTCATACAGCCTGTGAGGCGCTGAATGTGCTTGACACTGCTGGGCTTCGCCATGTTCAATATTACAGAAATCTTCTCTGGATTGGCTTCAATCCTCCGACTGCTGATAATAAATCCGAGCAGTTTTTTAGTCGGCACCCTGAATACACACTTATCCGGGTTGAGCCTCCACCAGAATTTGCAGAGGTTGTCCATAGTTTCTTGGAGGTCAGGAATTAAATCTTCTGGGCTTTTGGATTTGACGACGACATGATCCACGTAGGCCTCTACATTGCGCCCAATCTGATCAGCAAGGCAGCGTTGAATAGCACACCGGTATGTAGTCCCCGCATTCTTCAGCCCAAAAGACATTGATGTGTAGCAATATGCACCAAATGGGCTGATGAATGATGTCTTCTCTTAATCTTCTTCTTTTAGACTGATTTGATGGTAGCCTGAATAGCAATCCAGGAAGCAGAGAAGGGAGCTGCCGGCCATTGAGTCAACCACTTGGTCGATGCGTGACAGCGGGAAACGATCTTTAGGGCATCTTTTGTTGAGATCAGTATAGTCAATGCACATTCTCCATTTCCCATTTTTGTTTTTTACAAGGACTGGGTTAGCTACCCAGTCAGGATGATACATCTCTTTGATGAACCTTGCCACTAGTAGGTGGGTAACTTCTTCTTTGATGGCCTCTTTACGCTCCTGGGCGAATCGGCGCATCTTCTACTTGACCATCTTGGTGGTCGGGAAGACATGGAGTTCGTGCTCGATCAGCTCCCGTGGTACTCCTGGCATGTTGGAAGGTTGCCAGGCGAATATGTCGATGTTGGCACGGAGAAAGCTGACGACCACGCTTTCCTACTTATGATCTAGCGCTGTCCCAATCAGCGCCATCTTGGAGGGGTCGGCGTCTGAGAGCTGAATACTTTTGTACTCAGCCGGCGAGGGCGCCAAGCTTGATGTCGATGGCGTAGCGGTTGGGATCTCCATGCTTGTGGTCGGCATCGTCTTGGCCGTCTGAATAGTCTCCTCCATTCGGACAGAGATGTCCGTGGCCTCACCTAATGCGAGGCTGTCTTGCTAACATGCATGCGAGGTGGCAACATCCCCTTTATTGAAAAGGCCCCACCCGGTCCTGAAATTTTGAGGACCAGGTAAGCAAAATGGGGTACCACCATGAATTTGGTGAGGGATGGCTGCCCAAGCATGGCATGGTAGGCAGTCTCGAAGTTGGCGATATAGAACTTGATGTGCTCGGTCCTGTAGTTGTTCCGAGTGCCGAACGTCACTGGCAGGGTGAGCGTGCCGAGTGGAATGGATGCCTTCCCTGAGACAATCCCATAGAAAGGTGTGTCCGTCTTCTGGAGCATGGACTTATCGATGCTGAGTGCAGCAAGAGTCCCTTTGAACAGGACATCGAGCCCGCTGCCAACGTCAATCAACACCCTCTTAAGGCGCACCTTAAGGATGACTGGGTCGACGATCAGTGGGAATTGTCCTGGCTTGAGGACGTCCATCCACTGGTCAGCTCGGCTGAAGGTGATCGGGATCTCCGACCAGTGTAGGCGTTCAGTCGCCATGGTGCTGATGGCGTTGACATAGCGAGCTAGCAGCTTCTGCTGGCATTTGGACTCGGTGGCGATAGCTCCACCAAATATCATGGAGACCATCCGAGCGGGCTCTTGAACATCATTTTCCACCGGGGATGCCTCAACGTCTTTATCATCCTCTTTGGATTTCTTCTTCTTGTCGTCCCGGCGATGCTTGTCTTGCCAGGGATTTTCTACCGCATCTTTCACCATCTAGTTCTGCAACTAATAACATCGACGGGTTGTGTGGTAGCTGTTAGGATGAATAATGCAGGGTTTATCTAATACCTCCTGCAATGCCGAGTTCTTTTGACCCTGAGGTCCTGAGTTTTTCTCGGTGATCATGACTTCTTTGCACTTCCTCTTCTTGTTCTCACGCCGAGAAGGGGACTCGGGCTTATCGCGGTCAACACGTTGGGGTGAGCGGCGACAATCCTTTTTTTCTTCTTGTCCTTGCCATACTCTTGAGTGCTCGGGTGCATCTGGTCCCGTTCAACATCTTTGACGTTGGCGAACTACTCGACGACGGTGATCATGTCGCTAGGATCAGTCAGCTTATTTATGACTAGATGACGAAACAACTTCGATGGCTTTCGCATACCATCTTGAAAGATGGACATGACGTCTGCATCGGAGATGCTAGCGACGGTGTTCCGGCGCTCGGAGAAGCGATGGATGTAGTCCCTGAGGGACTCACTATCTTTTTGGCGCATCTGGCGCAGGTCGTACCGTGAGGCCAGCCTTTGCCCGGTTCCTTGATAATTGGCGATGAAAACATTACATAACTCCCACTAGGTGTTAATGGAGTTCTCTGAGAACCCGATCAATCAACTGATGGCGGCTGAGGATAGCATGATGGGGAGGTAGTTAGCCATGACATCTTGGTCCCCTCTAGCTGCACGAATGGCAATGTAATATAGCCGCAACTCCCATCGGGCAGAAGTTTCGTGGCCATACCACCGATGAAGATGCTTGGAGAAGGCTGGAAAGCCGTCATGGCATGATATGTCGGTATTGGGCCGGCTAACCCCTGGTGTGCCATAACTCCGGTCGAATCGATCTCGACGATGGAGCTCGTTGCGCTCGTGTTCACTACGGCGGCGAGAAATGACGTTGCGCACAACACGCACTTGGTTGATGAATTCTCAGGCATCACCCGAGTAGGAGCTCCCGTGACGCTCACTTGTACATGAGCGTGTCGGCCGCCGGGACGGTCGGGGAGATGAGTTACGGCCCAGAGACCGTGACTTCTCAGGTGGCGCCACGTCAACAATTTGAGCGGTGGCAGCCTGAGTCATGGCCTGAGCCCTTTGGAGCTCGGGTGTATCAGAAAGTGTGGCTAGCGTCCTCTCGATAGCGACCAAATTTGTGGTCGATGTGCAGTACACGGCATGACCTTCAAAGTCCACCGTGAAGGCATCTTGTGCGCTCTGCCGCGAGGTCCCGGCAGCCGCACGGGCCCTCGAGCGGCGAGCTGATCGGACGGCGTTCCGCCTGTGGCGATCACGCCGATGAGTGGTAGACTCAGCAGCGTCAGAGGGCTCGTCATCTGAGACAACCCCTATCTACATCATGATGACATTTGGAGAAGGTGTCGGCTTAACCGACATGGCTTGTTAGTGGGGCCGCGTTGAAGCAACCCTAGTGAATTAACGCCAATGGACAATCCGTCCGCCTAAATTGGCGAAGATGACAAAGTCAGCAGGCGAGTCGGTGGTGATTTGTGGGTGGGCCCTAGGCGGAGCTGGTCGCTCTGACACCTGGGGAGCCAATAGGAGAGCCCTGGGCAGAGCTGAATGCTCGGACGCCCGGGGGGTCAGAGCCTTTGCCCTCTTTTGGACGAAGGTGGTCAGAACAAGTTGGCACATGGAATCACCAACAAAGGTCAGGTTTTCGATTGATCATAGATCTGACAGGAACCTGAGTGTCGACCTTGCAAACAACTACCATCGAGTCAGTCGGAAAAACACAGACGAGCCCCTACCTGGCTCGCCAGTTGTCGTTGTGTACGAACAACAGTATACCACGGGGGTACCCGCAGTAAGGATTTGGTTAGGTTTTAGGGAGTACTGTGGATGAATCTCGATGGTTATCTCAAATTATGAGACAGAGGATGTTTTTAGATAGATTTGGGTCTCCCGGAGGATAATAGCCCTACTCTTGTGTGTGTAGTATAAGCTTAAGGGCTGAAAATGGCCTTAAGCATATGAATTGAGTATTCTTAGCTAGGAGAAATCATGTGTTTGTCTCAGACCTCATGCCTATAACAGGCTCCCCCTGGTCCCTTTATATGAGAGGGGCTAGGGGTTACAATTTGCGATTAATGTGCCCCACTAATGACCAATTATGAGGATAAACGGTCAGTTCGTGGGTAATAACTCCCAACGATAACAGCCATATTAATTACACAATTATGCATCGTGGAGTTTAATGGGTGGCCTGATTCTTGATGGTGACCGTTCGAGTGCCTGCAGTCGGGAAGGCCTCCCGAGTGCTGGACTCGGAGAGTCTTCTGATCCCCGACCGCTGTCTGGCTGGATAATGTTGACCATTGACTGGTCGTCTTTAATGCTGCCTCTGTTGACCCCTCCTCCACTCGGGCATTATAAATCCACTCGGGATGTAACCCAGGATTATATTCCCAACACAGCCTGATCTCGCACAGGGAATCACCATAATGCTACATACCTAGGGTTGTGGATGTGCCGAGAGTTGTTTGTTTGGGTTGATTGAATGTGTTTACAATGTTCTCGAGCATAGCGATTTATTACCGGGAAACTAAACTGATATGTACATGGTTCGAAGTAATCGGGATATAGAATCTTAACTAACATTAATCTAATAATTACTAAAGATAAACCAAGCCCATTTAACATTAGGCCTGCTCCATGGAAACTTCATTCTTGCCCATTAAGCACTAATGGCAGCATATCGGCCCAGCCAAAACCCCTGACGGCCAACACCATATTGGTCCAAATCCTGATGTCAACACATGTCCCCCGAGTTTGGAATGCGTAGGGTCATGTTTTGAAATCTTTCACTTGGAAAACCCAATCGTCGGTACATTGTTCCTTCACCTTTAAAATCTTCCACTACCACAGAAATAGTGTTTAGTGACTAAGCTTTACTGACAGATAAATAATACGCGTCAGTAATACACTTTTAGTAGCTGACTATTTTACACCCGTCAGTAATGTAGCATTATTAGTGACAGGTCGTAGTGTGGCCCGTCACTAAAGAGGGTGCACCACTATTAGTGACAAGTCACATTACGACCCATCACTATAGGGTCGAAGCACTAGTGACGGGCGGTAGCTACTGCCCCTCAATAATGATCATGCCGATCATTAGAGACGGGCGGTAGCTATAGCCCATTAGTAGTGCTTGTCGCATGTATAAAAGGGCAAGCAAAATCTCGAGCAGGCCCACACTCTCATTTTGCTCGAACCCGCACCCTAACCATACCGTCTATTGTCGGGGATGTGACCGTTGGGTACCCCACATTGGGCTTATCAGTCTAGACCGAGAGCAGGTCAAGCCCAACATTAGAGTTCGGTATAGCCCATGAAGGGGTTTGGTCCCGATAAGGAAGATTAGGTCCTTATTTCGGAACTTAATCCTTGATCCGCTATAAAGAGATGTGCTTGTACTAGAATCCTTGTAATTAGAGAATCTTGGCTCTTGTTTCCTAGAGTTGACCATTGGGTTCGAAAGCGCTGTGCTTCCCTAAACATCTATTCACCACCTCGGGTATCCCTTGGGTGGACTGCTCGGTGATTCACTGATAGTTGGCACGCCAGGTAGAGGATCGTGACGATTTTCACTAGAATCCGATAGCATTCCACTTAGAATTTTCCATGCCCGCTGACTCCATCTTCATGTTTGGAAGCTCGACGTTCACTAGGGATTTAGCAGGGTGGCTTGCCCTATCGCAGCCCATGTCAAGCATCATCCTTGAGCCGATTAGCTCGGGGGGATTGGCTCCCCCATTGATCTCAAAGCAGGCCAGCCAATCCATCTATAGTTAGGCTCTGGCCAGCTCTGAGCACTATGTCATCTTTTCCAACAAGAAAGGTCAGGTCATCCAGCACCGATGGGTGGAGGTCAGGACCAATGGCAAAACCGAGGATGATCATTGGCTGAACATACCTCGGTTCCCGACCAACCTCATCATGATGGCTGACGGCGATGTGTCTTCTTCCAGTAGCGACCGACACAGGCATGCCACAGCAGCAAGGGCCATATAGGATGACGGGGTCCATCGCAATCTCGATGATGAATTCACCTTGGAGTTCGATAGTTCGAGAGTCTTCATGTCCCTGCCGCCAATTTGGTGGCAATCGAGACAGCCCTCGGCTCGCTCCTCGACACCCCAGACTTGTAGCGAGCCAAGGCTTTAACTCAGGCAGCAATAATGCAGATCACTACCCCAACACTGGCTCCAGTCCAATCTCGCTCTCCCTCCCCACAAGAAAAGGAGGACGACAGCTTTGGTCGATAATGACCGTCGTGTGGATGGACCCCTTTGAGCAATGGTCCGTGTAGTAATCGAAAGGATCATCCGATGGTACCAACGAGATGGAACAATAGAATACATTCAGAAATCTACAACGGGTGGACGACGACCATAATACTAGTGGTGGCAGCAGTAGCACCACCAGCAACAGTTCTAGCAGTGGTGGGAGTCGACAAAACCATCACAATCATCGGAGACATGGGAGTCAAAGTGATCACGGTGGCTTCCCCGTGTTCACGGACTACCACAGACGAGTGTGATGGCTTAAAGGGTTCTGTCTGACCAGAATCGAACCTTACAATGGCAAGATGGACTCCTCATAATGTCTGCGGGTCTATTATACGGCCGTCCATGCGGCTGGCAGCGACGAGAAGGTGATGGCAAATTATCTGCTGGTCATACTCTTGCCCTCCGCTAACAACTGGCTCTCTAGTCTACTGAGGAACTCCATCGACTCTTGGGCACAGCTTCGCACGGCCTTCATCGGCAACTATCAGGGACATGGCAGAAACCTGGCACCCATTATGATTTACAGCAACTACGATAGGAGGACAAATCTCTTTGAAGCTTCATACAAAGATTATCTAAGAAAAGGATCACCATTGTGGATGTCTAGGAACATGATATAATCAACTACTTCATCGATGCGTTGCACCACCATCCGAGGTGCACGGGGTCCTTATAAGGAAGAGACCAACCATGATAGCACACATGATCTCCATTGCTAAGAAATACGCGGATAGTGAAGATGCCCAAAGAGAGAAGATAGAACGTCCTCATCATGAAACTCAATCTCGATGAACAAAGGACAATCACCTGTAGTCCCCCCGTCGGGAAGACGATCGACCAAGAACCTCTCGACCCAAGCAAGATCGGAAGTGGAAAACAGAAAGGTCTGTTGTCGTGGCCTACAAGTCAAGACGTCGATAGGATGGATCGATGCAGGGAGAATTGGACAAACCCAATCCATTTCACCCTAAGGGAAATCACACGATGCGCAAATGCTACTCCCTACTTGATGCACTGGTTAAGGAGGCACAAAGCAACCCCCGATAGGATAGATGGCAACAGGAAGATGACGACTGTCGCAGAAAAGTCAGTCGACACTAGAGTGATAACGACTTCCAAGAGCCTCAGAAGACAGTCAATATCATCTTTTGGGGACCCTCCTTGACCAAGACAAAGCAGCAGCAAAAAATCCTAGACCAACGGGTTAATGCAGCCGAGTTCGAGGAAATCCAACAATTGTGATGGTCAGAAGCCTAGACAGTGGCCACTAGTCATCGATCTGGTGATCTTCAAAGTACGCATGAAGCGGGTCCTGATCGATGGTGGGAGCAGTTTGGATATCCTTTTCAACAAATCCCTCATCGACCTCGGCATCTTAGTCGACAACCTTCGCAAGGAGAACACCACGTTTTATGGTATAATTCTCGGAAAAGGGTCAGTGCCCCTCAGCTCGATCACCCAGCCAGTGATCTTTGGCTCTTGGGACAATTTCAGGATGGAGCATGTGACGTTCTGGGTTGCCCACTATGATATTCCGTTCCACGCCGTTCTCGGAAGACCCTCTATCTCAAAGTTCATGTCTATCGGACACTATCCCTATCTCGTGCTCAAGATCTCGGGCCCCAGCAGAGCTATCTCGATACGGGGGAACATTGGTACATCCGTGCTTGCAAGAAAGACAGTGTCGCCCTAGCTGAGTTTGTCAACCTATTGTCTCAGATGGAGGAGACCCTCAGGCAAGTCAAGAGGGATCCCCTGAGGTCTAGGAAGTCCTAACCAAAGCTTCCTCACCCTATGGGATTTCTGCCTCACCATCGAGTGCAAAGAAGAACATTCTCTCCGACGCCGACCCATCGAAGACCGTGGTCATTGGGGTAGGGTTCAACCCCAAATAGGAAAGCAGGCTCATCAATTTTCTACGCTCTAACATGGACATCTTTGCATGGGAGCCCTCTGATATTCTAGGGGTTCCACGAGAGCTGATTGAGTAGGAACTCCATGTATTCCCAACCGCAAAACTATCCAAGCAGAAGTGTAAGAACGAAATGCACTAACCACGGCAACCAGAGGGGGGTGCATTGTTGCAGTACCCTAAAATTGATAACTAAAACAAAATCAGCAACCCAATTCCTGACCAATCAGAAAATCCCCGCTAGACCAAAATTTCTGAGGACTTAAGAAATTTCCCGTGGGCTTTCCCGAGTGGTTTCACTCAAATCCGAGTCTCCAATCAAAAGTTATGATCCTCAGGAGTTGCTGTAGTGTTAAAATAGAGCATATCTGATCTGAAAATTAAAACCTTAATTACTCCTAAAACACGAGGAATAAACCAAAGAAACTTTTCAGATCTCTTTCTCAATGTCCTAGCAAGGTTTTGGATGAATCAATTCGAATTACATCGGAAGTAAAAGTGAAATCAAAGAAAAAGCCAAAACGATGCAAACCGATGAACATTAAGAAGAAAGAACGCAATACCACACTCCTTGATGGTTGAAGATGAATCTTTATTGCATAAGAGTGTTTACAAGGTGCATCCAAAGCACCCCTCACCAAATCACGAACAAAGCCCTAGATGGAGAGCAAAAAGGCTAAACCCTGATTTTTCTCTCTTGACCGTGGTACCTATTATGCTCTCCCCTATAGTCTATTTATAATCCTATCACATGGGCCATGGCTGCCACCATGAGCCACGACATTTACAACTTTTGGAATCCTAATCCAACTAGGAATCCATATCTCATACGAATCCTCAAATCCTTACTCTCTTTCCATATCTGCACACATCACGCTAGAGCCAGAACACTGGTCGACAAAGCCTTCCGATCAGGGTTCCACTGGCCATCGGCCAACATTGATGCCAAGGAATAGGTCAAAAAGTACGCTGGATGCCAATTCTTCGCAAAACAAAACCACTTGCCGGCACAAGCTCTTCAGACAATCCCACCAACTTGGCCCTTTGAATGCTAGGGGCTCAACATGGTCAGGCCTTTCTAGAAAGCTCCACAGGGGATCAACCAACTACTCGTGGCAATCAACAAGTTTGCCAAATGGATTGAAGTAATGCCATTGAAAAATTGCACAGCCAAAAAAGCAGCAAAATTTATCGAGGGCATCACATACCGGTTCGGGGTCCCAAATTAGATCATCACCGACCTCGGGACCCAGTTCACCGCAAACTACTTTTGGGAATTCTACGAGGAACGGTCAATTTAAGTCAAGTATGCATCAGTCACACATCCACGAGCAAACAGACAGTGCGAGCACGCCAACGAGATGATCCTTCAAGGGTTGAAAGCTCGAATCTTCAACTGCCTAAAGAACTCTGTCGGGAGGTGTCTACAAGAACTATCTGTAGTACTTTGGGGGCTCTGCACATAGCCAAATAGAGGAACAGGTCAGACTCCCTTCTTCCTCGTGTACGGATCCAAGGTAATCCTTCCGGTTAATATGTTACACAAGTCTCCTTGTGTCCAGCACTACAAACAGACTGCTACCAGCAAACCCTTCGATGGTACCATGACCGCAACATACAAAGCAGGAGTTTCAAGGTCGGTGACTTGGTGCTTCACCGAGTACAATTAACCGTCGGGATGCACAAACTTTCTGCTCCTTCAGAAGGTCCCTTTATCATGGCAGAGGTAACAAGACCCTGGGCCTATAGGCTAATGTGAGAAGACGGACAAGTAGTGCCCAATTCATGGAATATCGAGCACCTTCACAGATTTTACGCCTAAACTTTTTATTGTAAAAAGCTTCTTCTATTTTTGTCAATAAAGCGAATATGTTCTGGCACTCAGTGACCCTAGGACACTTCTTCTTTGACCCTACTGACTACTTCCTCCCCTAAACATGCCACTAGGCTAGGAAGAGGTAAGCTTTATATCTGTACACCCGTAGTCGAGTATTTTTTTCACCGACCACACTGACTACTTCCTCCCCCAGACATGCAACTGGGCCAGGAAGGGGTAAGCTTCAGAGTCGAGCATTTTTTTTGCTGACTCAAGCCGACTACATCCCCCTCCAAGTTGGGCGCTAGAAGGCTGTCGTGCATACAACTAGACCAGAGAGAGGGTAGGCTTTTTAGCCATACACCCGTAGTCGTGCATCTTTACCGACCTCGCTGACCTCGCCGACTACATCCCCCTCTGAGTTGGGTGCTAGAAGGCCACCGTGCATGCAACTGGACCCAGGAGAGGGTAGGCTTTTTAGCCGTACACTCACAGTCACGCATTTTCGCTGACCCCTCCAACCTTGCTGACTAAATCTCTTGCCAGGTTGGGCACTCATCGTGTCACCATGCATACAACTACCAGTTGGAGATGTGACCCCCGGATGCCTCACAATTTGGCTTATCAGACCGGACCAATGGCAGGCCAAGACTAGCATTGACCGTCTGGTATGGCCCATAAATAGGGGTTTGATTTTGATAAGGAAAGTTAAGTCCTTATCAGGTAGTTAAGCGCTGGATATGATATCTAGAGGTTTATTTGTACTGGAATCCTTGTAATTAAGGATTTAGTACCTGAGTTTGGTAGGCAATCCAAGTCCTACTCGAGATAGAGTCCTGGATTATTAGGCTCACCTCCTAAGTATATAAAGGAGGCGAGACCCCTCCAGGGGACAAGCTTTCAGCATTTTTTTCTTGCTTTCAATGCCCCAAGCCTCTATAGCTTAATTGCATTGTATTGTAAGATCCACCATCAGAGTACACACCAAAACACTAGGCGTAGGGCTATTAACCTTCGGGAGGCCTTAACTAGTATAAACCTTGGCTCTTGTATTCCAGAGTTGACCATCGGATTTGAAGGCATTGCGCTTCCCTTACACACTTCTAATCACCTCCTCGGGTACCCCCTTGAGTGGACTGATCAGTAATTCACCGATAGTTGGCGCGCTTGGTAGGGGATCGCATCACTTTCACTAGGATCCGATGGCATCTCCATGTCAACTTTCAGCCAAGCCTGGCATGACGCTCGTCCTTGGCAACATAATGTACGTGGCCGATTCACTCAGAAGGTTGATCTCTTTCGACTCGGCTCCAACTTTTGAGTGGTCGTCAAGCTAGAGTCTCGATCCCTTTCTCCCACGGAAGGACGATCGAGCTGCGGAGCACTTGGCCGACACCATGCAAGAGTTGGCTCTGGGCTAGTTCTCTGATCAGGTAGCTAAACAAGTCATCCGACGTCTCCGTCAGAGCATTAGGGAGTCACCTCCTCGAGGCTCCCAATGTCAAGAGGATTTTCCCGAACATGCTGAAGGTCATCTCACCGGACGACTCACTAGGACCTAGTCTAGGTCCACCAAAGATTATTCCATGGCTCCTGGATCTAGTTCCTCCAGTCACACCGAGTCGACGAGGCGACGACGCAGAGGGCCTAGGGAGAACAACTAGAGGCCTCAGAAGGACAGGTGTAGGTTCGAGCACTCGGAAGAGGATGGCGCAGAGGGCCTAGGGAGAACAACTGGATGCCTCAGAAGGACAGGTGTAGGTTCGAGCACTCGGAAGAGGATGGATGGGACAACGCCAAGGGCCAGAGGGACAACGCAAAGGATTGACCATGAAAGCGCCGACCCAAAGGAAAGTATGATGCAAGAAGACCCACGAGGACACCATAATGCATGAAGACTAGCAAGCTGAAGCCAAAGAAACAATGGACCAGCATGGAACGATGATGAGACAAGCCACTATCAAAGGTCTTCGACACGACTCCACTCCCAATTTTGTCGAGGGTCATGAACACCGTCAATCGAACTTCCTCCCTTCTTTTTTCAGCTATGTACTCTCTACCTCATATGAAATAAAGTTCAAGTTTTTCACTAAGTGAAACCATGTTCTTTATCTTTGTTGACCACAATCGCTAAGGCTCGAGCCCTATAAGGGTCAAAGCAAAGCATCACGTGCCTAGCTCAAATGGTTGTGCCCCTGTAGATTTGCTCTAGGTTTGGCATCAGCAACCGGGCGAGCAAAAAAGAGGTGGCATTTGTGCCCTCTCAGTGTCCGACTAATAGCTAAGTCCCTCGGGGGCTCAAGTCCAGAAGCCTTAACTTCAAGTCCCAAGCGGTTTTGAGAACTCATGATGCTTGATGTCAGGATCAGTGTATAAGCGACATCAGTTCCCCGCACCAAAGACTATATGGCTATACCAGGCATGCGAAGGATTAGTAAAAAACAACAAATCTGTGAATCCCTTGAGGTCTTGTTTGACCTGATGTTGGTAAGCGTGTGTGTAGTCCAAGGGCCACACGCTAAGTACTATATGGCCTAAAGTCTCTCGAGGTGAAAATGCAACTAAGATGTAAAATTGTAAGTGGCAAAAGAAGCCATCCATACTTCATCAAAAGAGAACCATAAGTTCTTAAAGCATGGAGTTATTTTCTAATCGCTACTGACATTTGATGCAGGATATAAACATCACTACTCTTCAGGAGATGACGCGAGGGATCTTGAGCTTAGGGAGATGATGCTGTGGGATCTTGATCTTCGGGAGACGACGCGGCCAGGTTCTAGGCCTCGGAGGACATGGCAGGGCCCTCGGGAGGAGGCAGGAATCAGAGATCTTCAGCGATCATAGCAGCGATGCCCTCCACCTCCTGACGGAGCATCGCAGCTTGATCCTCAGTAACCCTAGTGGGCATTCTGTGCTCTAGCAGCCAAAGATCGTCCATCAAGAAGTGGGCCCGAACATAAACCAAGGCATGTTCATCCCCAGACTTCACCGCCTAGTCGACGAGGAGGCAGAGCTGGGTCTCGAACCCCTCAAGTTTGTCCCAGAACTCCACGTTAACGTCCTCGACCAGAAGCGAATATGCATGCTCAACCACCGCGTGAACCTTGACCACTTCACCCTCGAGCTCTCCGATTCAAGCTCAGTCCCTGCAAACAGAAGATCGATGAAGATTAAGGCAAAGAGATGACAAGACAATAATAAAGGAGTGATCGCCTGGAAAAAGCTTACTCCAATACATAGCCATCGATGACTCCGCTGACTCCTTCACCACGTCAAGGGCCCATCGGATGGCTCTATCGGCGTCCCTCGCCTCCTTGACCGTGGCCCTCAGAGCTGCCGCTTGGAGATCAGCCTCCTCCACCAAATGACTGACATTCTCAGCCATCACCGTAGCATCGGTCGTGGAGGACTTTGTCGTGACAGCCCTCTGTAATAGCTCGGCGTTCCGAGCCAGGAGATTATCACGCTCACGGCAGAGAGATTCAATCTCTGGCACATAATGACGGAAATATGCCCAAGAGAATTCTAGGGGAACCAGAAGTTCTGGCTTTAGGCTGGAAGTTCTGGTGCGATCGGAAGTTCTGAGCCAGCCCCAGTTTTGGTTTCTGGAGAAACCAGAAGTTTCGGTTGGACCGGAAGTTCTAGGCTTGCCTGAAAGGTGAATTCCAGATGAACCGGAAGTTTCGGGTGGAACCAGAACTTCTGGGTCAAAATAAATTCGATATAGAATGTTATTTTCGGAAGTTCCGGTTGAACCAGAAGTTCTGGGTCCAGAAGTTCTAGTTGGATAGGAAGTTTCGGATAGAAATAAATTCGTACAGAAGGTTATTTTTGGAAGTTTCGGGCCTGGAATAGAACTTTCAGGCCAGATGAACAGATTAGATCTGTTGGGCTTTAATACTGACTAAAGGCCCATTAGAGGGCTCTATATAAGGAGAGGAGAGGCTAGGGAAAATAAGCTATTGCTAAGGCTGCTCCACCTCTCCTGGCTACACCGGTTGTGGCCATCTCTCCCCTAATCTCTCGTATGGTACTAGCATATCAGCGTGAGGTGATCCTATCCCTATACGTGTGGATACTGTGGAGGCACCGCTACTACTGCGGTGCTGATCTTCTCGTAATGATCGCAAGGATACATCGACTTTGTCACCGACGATTGGACGGAGCCAGGTGGAGTTGATCGAGGATGTCCTTCCCCAACTCTTCTTCCGCTGCACTAGCACGTCTCGCGTTAGAGGTAACGATCCATGATCCCATTACACGCATGGTTCCTAGGCGAACTGGGTAGAAAATTTTAAATTTACTGGTAGCGTAGCCTCCCATTCCCCAACAGTGGTATCAGAGCATACGTGCGTAGTGTTCGATCTGGATCATGCACACATATGTGATATGTGGTGGAAATAGATTAGATCTATTGTTCTTGCGTTGGATTTTTGAAAGTTCCGGGCTCCAGCCGGAACTTTCGGGCTGAAATAATCCTGGTACAAAATGTGATTTTCGAAAGTCTCGGTTAGACCAGAAGTTATGAGCAGAAATAAATTCCGTATAGAAGGTTATCTTCAGAAGTTCTAGGCCTTGAGCCCGAAGTTCCGGGCCAAAATAAATTCGTATAGCGTAGCCCAAGGCTGTTCTATTGTTGTACGACCTGTGTGTCGACATGTGATGCTTCTCCTCATGTAATTCGTATAGTGCTATTAGATGTAATAGACTGAAACAAGATCATGGAGGCCTGAAGTGTGATGACCTGAAGGACATGAACCATGAAGATATATATCACCATGTGAGAAGGGCCATACTATGTCACAGTTAATATGATTGCCTGTGATATTTCCTTATGTTCCTGTCATACTACTCTTTCATGTTCTGTGTGCGGTAGGCATCATTACCATGTTAGAATAGTTTCTCTCAAAAAATTAAGAGTCATTGATGCCCTTTCCAATAGTTGCACCTACAAAGGTTTTTGATCATTGTATGGTAGGTCTGCCAAAGTAGAGTGCCATCTTTTATCTTAATCAGTTAGGGTGGATGTCAGACATTCACAAGCATAGTATTGGTTTGCTTAACAAAGCTATCAAAACGGTTTTGGGCTTTGGGGCATGGAGTTGGACATCGAGGCATTGGATACCACCCTAACGAAGAAGAGTCACATAGGGATGTGATTAACAAAGAGTTGCTTACCTATGTCACTAATTTTCTAGCAGTGATACCAAAGCTCAATAGAAGTTAGTTGAATATGGAGCTTGTCCCACTACATGTTGTAAAGGGGAAAATAATTGTATATCATGTAGTGGAGCATCTTTTATTTGATAGAAGATTCACATAGCATAGTGCTGAAACTTGCATTTTTGTGGTAGATCATGGCTCCTACTGCTAGTAACACTTCCAGTTTTAATTTACGATCAATTCTTGAAAAGGAAAAGCTTTCTGGAATAAACTTTATTGATTGGCATAGAAACTTGAGGATTGTTCTCAAACATGAGAAAAAGGAATATGTTTGAGAGGAGCCACATTCTGATGAACCAGCTGATAATGCATCTGCCGCGGATCAGAGGGCTTATGAGAAGCACGCGAACGATTTAATTGATGTTAGCTGTCTCATGCTTGCCTGTATGTCCTCTGAGCTTCAGAAGCAATATGAGAACAGGGATGCCTATGATATGATCGTGGGACTCAAAGGCATGTTTGAGAACCAAGCTCGGGCCGAGAGGTACAACACCTCAAAGTCCTTGTTTGCGTGCAGGTTGGCAGAAGGCAGTCCAGTCAGTCCTCATGTGATCAAGATGATTGTAACATTGAGAGCCTAGAAAACCTTGGTTTTCCCCTTGGCCAAGAGTTGGCTACGGATGTAATTCTTCAGTCGCTCTCTGCGAGCTTCAAGCCGTTCATTTTAAACTTTCATATGAATAGTATGGTGAAAAGCATGGCTGAATTGCATAGGATGCTAAAAACTGCTAAGGAAAGCATTAAGAAAAGCTCTAGTCATGTGATGATGGTTCAGAAGGATAGCAAGAAGAGAAAATGCAAGGGAAAGGCTAAAGCTTCAGATGAGATCTCAAGCTCCAAGCCTAAACCTGTTGGAAAGTCCAAGGTTGGCCCTGTTACTTCTGACATTTGCCACCATTGCCATAAGATAGGTCATTGGCGGAGGAACTGCAAGTTGTACTTAGAAGAACTCAAGAAGAAGAAGGGAAGTAAGACTTCCACTTCAGGTATAAATGTTATTGAAATTAATTTTTCTACTCGTCCAAGTGATTCGTGGGTATTTGATACTGAATCAATGATTCATACTTGCAAATCGTTGTAGGGACTAAATAGGACAAGGAAGTGTGCAAGCGGCGAATTGGATGTGCGCGTCGGTAATGGTGCAAGAGTGGCTGCGTTGGCTGTCGGCGTTTATTCTTTGTCGCTACCCTCAGGATTAGTTTTGAAATTGAATAATTGTTATTACATTCCTGCCTTAGACAGAAACATTATCTCTTCTTCATGTTTAGAGGAAGATGGTTATGAATTCATAATAAAGAAAAAGTGTTGTTCGATATTTTCGAATGGTATGCTCTATGGTACTTGTCCATTATTGAATGAATTATATATTCTGAATCTTGAGGATACACACGTTTATAACATTAATACGAAAAAGCCTTAGCTTAATGATTTGAATCCCACTTTTATTTGGCATTGTCATTTAGGTCATATAAATGAGAAGCGTATGTAGAAGCTCCATAAAGATGGGCTTCTAGAGTCAATTGATTTCGAATCATTTGATATATGCGAGTCTTGTTTACTTGGCAAAATAACCAAGACGCCTTTCACTGGTCAAAGTGAGAGGGCAAATGAATTGTTGGCCCTTATACATATAGATGTATGTGGACCAATGAGTTCTACGGCTAGAGGTGGTTTTCAGTGCTTTAGTAGATTTGGTTATATCTACTTAATGAGGCATAAGTTTGAATCCTTTGAAAAGTTCAAGGAGTTCCAGAACGAGGTACAAAATCATATAGGCAAGATAATTAAATTTCTGCGATCGGATCGTGGAGGTGAATATTTGAGCCATGAATTTATTAATCATCTAAAGCAATGTGCAATTGTTCCACAGCTGACTCCACTAGGCACGCCTCAATGGAATGGGGTGTCTGAGCGGAGGAACTAAACTTTGTTAGACATGGTTCGATCAATGATGAGTTAATCTGATCTTCCATTGTCCTTCTAGGGATACGCTCTAGAAACTGCTGCTTTTACATTAAACAGGGTTCCATCTAAATCTGTAGAGAGGACGCCATACGAGATATGGACTGGGAAGCGTACCGGGTTGTCTTTTCTAAAGATATGGGGTTGTGAGTCCTATGTAAAATATTTGACGTCTGATAAGCTCACTCCCAAATCTGATAAATGCTTCTTTGTGGGTTATCCTAGGTAGACCAAAGGATATTATTTCTATAACCGGAAAGAAGGCAAAGTGTTTGTCACCCGGAATGGTGTCTTTCTTGAGAAAGAGTTTCTCTCGAAAGGAGTTAGTGGGAGCACGGTGCGACTCGAAGAGATTTAAGAACCACTGGAAAGTGTTTCAGCTCCTATTGAACCACAACTCGATATGTAAGATGTTACAGAACCTGTTGTCGAGACACCAGCCCCACGTCGGTTAGAAAGGGTTAGTCATGCACCCGAGCGGTTTGTGTTTCTAACCACGGGGCAGCACGACATATTATTGTTGGACAATGATGAACCTAAGACCTACTCAGAAGCGGTGATGGGACCAGACTCTGAGAAATGGCTTGGAGCCATAAGATCTGAGGTAGAATCCATGCGAGAAAATCAAGTTTAGAACTTGGTCGATCCACCTAATGGTGTCAAAACTATCGAGTGTAAATGGATTTTTAAGAAAAATATAGACGTTGATGGAAATATTCATATCTATAAGGCACGATTGCTGGTGAAAGGTTTTAGGAAATTCAAGGTGTTTATTATGATGAAATATTTTGGCCCATCGCAATGCTAAAGTCTATCCGGATCATCCTAGCAATTGCCGTATATTATGACTATGAGATATGGCAAATAGATGTCCAAACGGCTTTTCTTAATGGAAACCTAAGCGAGGATGTGTACATGACACAGCCTGAAGGTTTTGTCAATGCGAAATATGCTCAGAAAATTTGCAAGCTTCAAAAGTCCATTAATGGGCTGATGCAAGCTTCTCGGAGTTAGAATCTTCATTTTGATAAAACGATCAAAGGGTTTGGTTTCATCAAGAATGAAGAAGAGCTTTGTATTTACAAAAAGGCTAGTGGGAGCGCACTTGTATTCCTGGTCTTATATGTAGATGACATATTATTGATCGGAAATGATATTCCAATGCTCGATGCTATTAAATCTTCATCGCGAAAAAGTTTCTCAATGAAAGATCTTAGAGAGGCAGCATACATATTGGGCATAAAGATCTATAGAGATAGATCGAGAATGCCAATTGGATTAAGCCAAAGCACGTATATTGACAAGGTATTGAAATAGTTCAATATGCAGAATTCCAAGAAAGGTTTTTTGCCAATATCACATGGTATTACTCTCAGTAAGAGTCAGTGTCCTTCGACACCTAATGAGCTAGAGAAGATGAGTGTAATCCTGTATGCTTCCGCAATCAGGTCCATCATGTATGCCATGCACTATACACGCCCAGATGTCTCCTATGCTCTAAGTGTTACGAGCAGATATCAATCAAACCCGTGTTAATGTCACTGTGCGATGGTAAAGAGTATCCTCAAGTACTTGAGAAGAACTAAAGATATGTTCCTAGTCTATGGAGGTGCGGAGGAGCTTGTTGTAAATGGTTACACCGACGCTAGCTCCCAAACTGACAAGGACGATTCGACGTCGCAGTTTGGATTTGAGTTTAGCCTTAATGAAGGCGCAGTGATATGGAGATATCAAATCAGTAATGTGGACACATGTTAGAGAATATGGTGTTGGATAGACCCACCTTAAGATACTGCTAGGATTGTTATTCTTGATATGCCATCAGTTGTCATCTCAAATGGTGTACCTGCAGAATCCTTTGACCTGAGATCGTCATTGATTCCAGAATGTGTAGTAACACACTTAAAGACTTTCAAACGCTATTTCGTAACTAGGTAGTTATAAAGGATGCTTTTGGGTATGTTATGAAACGCTATTTCAGAATGTGAGCGATCAAGATGAAATTTACCCCTCCAAAATAATGGGAGAGACGTCTCTTGGCCCCTCGAGATAGTTGGATTGGAAAAGTGCATGGCCATGCCACTATGATTAAAGAGTTAATCATGATTACTCCACTACTTGATCGAGTGAAGTGTCGAGCTATCACAAGGGTGGCATGAATCTCACCTTGAGCTTGACTGATGTTGTGTGGTAAAGGGATTGGTGCGTGAGTATATCAATATGTACTACTAGGTACCGCTATTGATTTGTGATCCAGAAAGGGTTTTTGGATAGCGGCTGTTTGCATATGAACCTATCGGGTCACACGCTTAAGGGGATGGAATTTAAATCTTGCAAGAATTGACTGTTGTGCTAGTGGGAGATTGATGGAAATATGCCCAAGAGAAATCTAGGGGAACCAGAAGTTTTGGGTTCTGGAGCAACCGGAAGTTCCGGTGAGACCAGAAGTTTTAGGCCAGCCCCAGTTTTGGTTTCTGGAGGAACCGGAAGTTCTGGTTGGATTGGAAGTTCTGAGCCTGCCTGAAAGGTGAATTCTAGACGAACCAGAAGTTTCGGGTGGAACCAAAACTTTCGGGTTAAAATAAATTCGATACAGAATGTTATTTTTGGAAGTTCCGGTTGGACCAGAAGTTCTGGGTCCAGAAATTCTGGTTGGACCAGAAGTTCCGGACAGAAATAAATTCGTACAGAAGGTTATTCTCGGAAGTTCTGGGCCTGGACTAGAACTTCTGGGCCAGATAAACAAATTAGATCTGTTGGGCTTTAATATTGACTAAAGGCCCATCAGATGGCTCTATATAAGGAGAGGAGAGGCTAGGGGAAATAAGCTATTGCTAAGGCTGCTCCTCCCTAACCCTAGCCGCCACCTCTCCTGGCTACACCAGTTGTGGCCGTCTCTCCCCTAATCTCTCGCGTGATACTAGCATACCGACATAAGGTGATCCTGTCCCTGTACGTGTGGATACCGTGGAGGCACCGCTGCTACTGCGGTGCTGATCTTCTCGTGAAGATCGCAAGGATACATCGACTTCGCCACCGACGATTGGACGGAGCCAGGCGGAGTTAATTGAGGATGCGCTTCCCCAACTCTTCTTCGCTGCACTAGCGCGTCTCACGTTAGCGGTAACGATCCATGATCCCATTACACGCATCGTACCTAGGCGAACTGGGTCGAAAATTTTGAATTTACTGCTAGCGTAGCCTCCCCATTCTCCAACACATAATGCACCTAGAACATCTGCAGAACACAAGTAAATAGTCAAAACAGCAATCCAAGACAAAGACAACCCAAAAGGAGAAGCAGGAATTACATCGGCGAGCTGCGATAAAAGAGGAGCGGCTGCCCCTGGCACCAGGCCTAGGGCCGACGCAGGAGCTGTGATCTCCATGCCAAGGGCTCTTGAGCCAGCCCTTGCCTTGAGGCCATCCACTAGCATCAGGGCAGGGGCTGAGCCTCTAGACTGGCACCCTCAGGGAGATTGACAACCTCCTCCTCGACCACCGCACCTTTGACTGTGGTGGTTGACTCATCAGCTGGAGGATTAACGATCGCCACCGCCGCCACAGCAATGTCCTTGCCCCTCGGGGCTGAGACTAGGCCCACGGCGCCCGCATCAATGAGGTCCGCGTTGCCTTCCTTGACCGCTGTAGCCATAGCCTCCTCGGTGCCCGACGTCGCAGCATAGTACTGGCGCCTCGGAGCAATGGGGTCACCAGCGGTCCTAGCGAGAGGTCGACCCCCTCCACCCTGCAAATTGAGATAAATGCAAGTCAGCAATAGAGACAAAGTGCTATACATGTGCACCAATTCCGACCTTACCATGACATTAGGCGAAAAGATACGAAACACGCCTGCTTGGGTACATTCAACGGAACGGCACAGGGAGAGGCCAGCACTGCCTCAGAAATCATAGCGTCCTCCCCATCCTCGGGCTCCTCATCATCGAGGATCAGCCAGTGTCGGCCGATTGCCGGGGCTCCGTCCAACCTAACCTCGGTAGGTTTTGAGCGTTTGCTCATCCCACCGAGTTCAATCCCCTTCCACTGTTAGCTGTCGACGAGATGGGTCGACCCCTCGAGGGTGCTCAGGGAGTAGCACCTGTGAGAAGTACACAGCATTAACCTGCGGCTAGGCACATCACACTACGTGGGTGGTCAAGCATCAATACAACATAACAACAAAAGACAAAACGGACCAAAAAATGGAGAGCGAAAGGTCATAGGCTCACTCGGGGTCATGGGTTCGAGACGCCGTACGGCACAAACCCAAGATCATCCGGGAAGCTTGGCTTCCCGGTGAAGGAGTTGAGGTATTTTGCAACTTTAGCCCAGGGGCATCCAACCAGGCTCTAGAGCTCGTGGGTCAAAGGACCCAACCACCTCGTAGGCCGGCTTGCCTCGGGCCTACAGTGGGAATATCCGCCATAGCAGGAAATAGGCTACGACCCTGATCCTGGTCAGTCTGCCTTCCCAGAGCCCCTTCACCACGTCCACCAGCTCCTGAACCTAGTCCTCATCGCCCGAGAAGCACTGGTCACCCCAGCTCGTCAATGGCGCCGGCTTTGGGCCGATGTCTGTCCCGATGGTCGGAGGATGGTTCACCCCATAGAACAACTCCAACTTCTACCCCTTGTTCAAGGAGGTGATGGGCATCCGTAGATACTCACTAGATCACCCAGTGCGGAGGAGGAGCGTCACCCCTCTGATTGCATTATTCCCTATCGAATGGTGGAGAACGTAGTAGTACCGGAAGAGGTTCTAGTGTGTATCCACTCTCAAGTATGCTTCGCACAAATGCACAAAGACAGTGATGTGGAGTATCGAGTTGGGCGAGAGGTGACCGAGGGAAATCTGGTAGTGGTGAAGAAGGCTTCAGAGAAATTGATGCGCAGACAGGCCTAGCCCCCGCTCCAGGAAAGACATGAACAAAACAATCTTGTGGGTGTTCGGCGTCAGGAAATCCTCTCCCTTCGCCGAGCGCCACCCCGACACCACTTGCTCTGGCAGGAACTCGATCATCACCAGATCCCGTAGCTTGTCCTTGGACATCTTCGACTTCTCCCACCCCATCAATGGAAGCAGTGAAGCCAGAGAGGGAGGCAGGCTTGCGGACACCATTGGTTTGAACTAGAATAGCCAGCAAGCCTTCTTGTAACAGACGACGTAGCCATAGTGATGGCCTGGGCGATGAGGAGCCAGACAAACAAATGAAGGAGAGGAAAGCAGAAGGGCTGGTGGTTGCGAGCTGAAGAGATTCAAATGGATGGCATGCACAACAAGTGAGTGGAGAAATTGGCTTAAGTGTCTCCACAGTCACCGCATGGATAAGGGGCGTGGTAACCACGATTGGGACACCACCTCAATCGTCATGCCTGCAGCGATCGAAGCAATCTGACGGTTCCACTCCTCTGCCCCCTGGCCGCCCTCACGCGTGATTCGGTTAGGATTAAAGTGTCTCTTCGGTCGTTTCACACGTAACACGCATTAAATGCAAGCACGGAGTCATTTTAGGCATATCAGGCGGAGTCCGCGATGATTGAGGTCCTCTGTGCTATTGGGACCCACACTTGGGGGCTCACACACGCTCTTAGATCTTCGTGCCTGGGGGTTTGCACATGCTCAAAGTATGAGTTCTCGTGGACAAAAAGTCCTCGAGAGCTTACAAGCTCAACAGGCCTCGACCCCTTTGTCGTCTAGATGGATTCCAAACAATAGGACATCAATTTATTCAAAGATTGAAGACCAATTTTCTTCAGTTCATCACAAGTTCAAGATTTCAAGCATGACCTTTTTTAGCAAGGTTTCAATGATGATAGAAGACAGGATTGTGAAGCAGAAGATTACCATTTGCAGGATATTCTTGGACCCTCGAGCAAAATGTTGTAATTACCTCGAGGCTTGGACGCTACACCCTGTGGGTGCACCTATGCGGTGCACCTCACACAAAAGAAGGAGAACAAAGGGATTTTCAAAGACATCAAATTTCGACGAAGATGTTGAAATTTTAGATTAAAGAGAGAGTTCCTCTTAGCTTGTTTTTGCCGAAGATTTCTCGAACCAAGTTGAGAAGAGCTCGGGGGCTGCTATTGAGCTAGATGCCTGGATGCCTGACAATTGGGCTTATCAGACGGGACTAAGGGCAGGCCAAGACCAGCATTGACTATTTGGTATGTCCCATAAATAGGGGTTTGAATCTGATAAGGAAAGTTGAGTCCTTATCGGGTAGTTAAGCTCCGGATATGATATATACAGGTTTATTTGTACCGGAATACTTGTAATTAGGAATTTAGTACCCGAGTTTGGTAGGCAGTCTAAGTCCTACTCAGGGTAAAGTCCTGGGTTGTTAGGCTCACCTCCTGAGTATATAAAGGAGGCGAAACCCCCAAGAGGACAAGCTTTCAGCATATTTTTCTTGCTTTTGATGCCCTAAGCCTCCATAGCTTGATTGCGTCATATTGTAAGATCCACCATCATACTACACACCAAAATAATGGACGTAGGGCTATTATCCTCTGAGAGGCCTGAACTAGTATAAACCTTGGCTCTTATATTCTAGAGTCGACCATCGAGTTTAAAGGCATTGCGCTTCCCTTACACACATCAAATAACCACCTCGGGTACCCCCTTGGGTGGACTGATCAGTGATTTACCGACACTACCCTAGGGAGAGGGTAAGCTCTTTTGCTAAACACCCACAATTATGGCGCTGCAAGGTATGCCCTATATCATTGAAATGCAGGACTCTGCCTCACCGTGTGGGTGAAGAAGCAAGGCTCATGATGCCTATGACTACACGGCCGCACCGGGGGCTCAGGACTTGACCTCAGCTGTGTAAAAGACTTAACTATTTTCAGGGTTTGAAAGCCCTCAAGTTCGCACGTCACCCGACATCAAGTCCCTGCACAGCAATACACTACGACCAAATAAAAGCCTCTTTGAGGCGCCATCAACTCTGGCTCACAGCAATTCGATGACAAAAGATAACTCCACCAGCTAAGAACAAAGTATCTCCTTACCAATTAAGTCTAACTGATCGCTTTTTATAGAAACTATACTACTCCGAAGGAGAGGATGGCAGCCTCGGATCTTCCTTAGAAGGAAAAATTTAGAGGCCTGCAGCCATCACCGTAGCAAGCTCCTCCACCTCTCGACGAAGCACAAGGATCTCACTCGGGGATGCACCTCCGGGAGGCCCATAAGCCAATGGCCTGAGGTCCAAGCCAGGATGATGTGCCTGGACGTAAGCAAAGGTGTACTCGGCACCATTACGTGCCGCATCGCTAATGAAGACATGAAGTATCTCCTCAAAACCTTCAACCCTCTCAGGAAGATTCTTGCTCAAGTCGCCCGGACGTAAAACATCATCCCCCAGAAGAAAGTAAAGAAGGTGGATCATCAACCGAGCCAGGCTCCCTTCTGCTTTTAGTCTCGCCACCTCAGCTTCGAGCTCCGCGATTCTCACCTAGGGCTGAGCGTGGTGCCCTTCTCGGGAAGAAGAAAAGAAAGGGGTGGAAACGTCAACATCCATGCATAGCTTGGGGGTGAAGAAAAAGATGAAGAGCGTACCAGCCTGACGGGCAACAGCATTCAACACCACTACCTCGGTGGCCTTGAAAGCATCCTACAGCATGTCCATGGCATTCCAGGCCGGTAGATCTTCGACAGTCACCACCGCCACCGATGCCGGACCGATGACCTTTGCCACCGAGGTTGCAGCGTCTCCTGCTGTAGCAGCTCCACCAACCACCGGCGCTATCAGGAGAGACAATGTTGCAATAACCCCCATAAGCGCGACCCCTGCCAAGGTCCTAAAAAGAAAAAGACTCAAAAGTCAAAACACATTCAAGCAGATTACAAAAGCAACAAGAACAGAGGCTTACCTAGCCACGGGTCGATGTGAGCTCGTGAACCGATGTCGCACCGCTTTCTTCACCGAGGGCAAGGGCAGGGCCACTACAGCATCGATAGTCACCGCTAGCTTCCCACGCTTGCCCGGCCTAACCAGTGAACCACCCGATTGCTTAAGCATCGGGGTAGGCAGTGCAGAAACACCCAAAGGCAGAGCACCATGAGGATGGATGGCACCTGATGAAAGCTCAAGGCATGGCAGTCCCAAGAAGAACATGACATCATCCTGTGACATGGCCATGGCACACAGTGTGGGTGATCAAGCATCAACCAAGAAATCAAGCAAGCAACAACAATACGACAAAAGGGACTAACCTGCAGTCATGGGTTCAAGGCATTATAGACAGCAAACCCCATAGTCGGTGGAAAGGCAGGCTCCCCGCTAAAAAAGTGGTGAAGGAGCCCGATGACCTTTGACTTCATCATCCAATCCACCACAGGATCAGAAAGATCCCAGGGGCCAAACGCCTCGTACGCTAGCAATGCCCGTCCCTTCAGTGGAGGGATTCGCCATGTTAGGAAGCTCACAGCAACACCAACCCCACTCAATCCCTCGCTCTAGAGCCATGACACCTCAGCTGCTAGCTCTGGTCTACCCAACGCTAGGAGACCTTCGGACGGTGATCAATCTTAGGGGAAAGGCCTAGTGTGAGATTTGTGGCATAAAACTAGTATGCGCTCTAGTCGTTGCATGGAGCTACGAGTGGCATCTCCAAGTACTCAGCCACCCTTTCCCCGTGCAGATCAAGCACCATGCTACAAATCACCCCCTGCTCTATGGCCGAACAGAGGTGGAAGAAGTGTTGGAAGAGGTCCCAGTGGGACTCCATTCCTAGATACGCTTCACAGAAATGAATGAAGACTAAGATTTGGCGGATGGAGCCTAGGTCTAGGTTGGAGAGGGTGATCTGGTAGTAGTGGAGGAGTCTGTGGAGGAAAGGGTGAGTAGGGAACCCAAGTCTATGGACGACGGAAGACACTAAAAGCACCACCTCACGAGCTACCGGTGCCAGGTAGCGCTCTCCCGCCGCCACCCATCATCTCGAAACAGATTGGGCTGGTAGAAACCATAGCGCCTTAAGGCTGGAGAGCCACTCTGACAATGACAATGACTCTCGCCAGCCGGCAGGATGATCCAAGACACCGAAAGCCATAAAAGGTGGAAGGAGAAAGACAGTAAGAAGGAGAACGATGCGCGCTGGGGAAATCTTAAGCGAAAGCTTTGAGCTGGAGCTTTTGAGAAGAAGCAAAAAGGAGGCTAGCAGTTTAAACAAAAGTACCATCGTCGCCATGATGTCAGCCACGATCACCATAGGATGGCGTCACTTCGATTACCGTGTGCGTCTCATGGTTGCACGGACATGACAGTTCCACCTCTCTGTCTACGCCTAATGCCTACACCTAGCCCAATCAGAGCAGAGACACCTGCCTGTCCCCTCAACTACAACACATTAATTATGGGTAGAGTGGACCAAAAAGTAGCTTTTTGCATCAGCTTCAAAGGCAACCAGCGAAGCTCATGACGTTTGGGATTCCTGGGAGCCCGAGGGCTCATGCGCCCGAGGCCTTACACGCTCGAGGGCTCAAGGCTCAAGAGTTGAGCGCTCGATGGCTGGAGCTCAGGGTCGGTTGCGCCCGAGGTCTCATTCACTTAGAACCTCAATAGTCGACTCTTCCCAACAGGCAAACTTTGCCCGAGCACCAGTAGTTCTGAGGATAGGACATGTATGCGGTTTGTTCTCCCATCATCCGAGAACTTCAAAGGATTACCAAAATCAAGGACTTCAAAAGATTTCAAACCTTAGATGTTCCATTTAACTTGAGGCTCAGGAGCTACACCGTGTGGGTGCACCTATGCGGTGCACCTCACACGAAGAAGAAGACTAAATTTTTTCAAGATTATCAAATTTCAGCAAAACACAAAGATTCAAGTTGAAAGATGAGCTCCTCCTAGCTTGATCATCCGAAGACTTTCAACTAAGCTAAGAAGAGCTCGGGGCTACTGTTGGGGATGTGACCCCTAGGTACCCCATGTTGGGTTTATCAGTCTGGACCGAGAACAGGCCAGGCCTAGCATTGGAGTCTGGTATGGCCCATGAAGGGGGTTCGGTCCTGATAAGGAAGATTAGGTCCTTATTTAGGAACAAAATCCTAGATCCGGTATAAAGAGATGTGCTTGTACGAGATTCCTTGAAATTAGGAAATTAGCACCCGAGTTTGGTATGTGTTCTTAGGAAACCGACTCAGTGTAGAGTCCTAGGTTATTGGGCTTGCCCCTTAAGTATATAAAGGGGGCGAGACAGCCCTTGAGAACAAGGGTTTTTAGCATCCATGTGAGCTATTCTTCACGCCTTTATGCTTTGTAACCTTAGACACCATATAATATACCAAAACACTAGACGTAGGGCTATTATCCCTCGGGAGGCCTAGACCAGTATAAATCTTGGTTCTTGTTTTCTAGAGTTGACGATCAGGTTCGAAAGCGCTATGCTTCCCTAAATATCTATTGACCACCTCGGGTACCCCCACGGGTGGACTGCTCGGTGATTCATAGACACCTGTGCTCCCATGTCCTCAGCACCGCCACTGTCACCGTGTCCTGCTCGTCGCCTCCGCCTTCTCTTCTTTGCCATCCACCTCCTCTCCTTCCTCATCTGTCTTTGTCGCCATGACCTCCTCATCATCATCGTCATCCTCATCACCGCAACCTCATCATCGTCTCCTCTACCTGAAGGTAACTAGCTGGCCGACCCTCTTCATTGTTGCTAGGGTTTCTACAATTGTGATTGCTATAGTTTCTAAGTATTATTTTAGAGTCATGCACAACATATAAGGAAGAGAAATATTTTGTCTTATATAGTTTTCTGGCTCTATATTGAACAGGTTTTCACGTAAAATATGTATCTATTTGCATCTAGTTTTTATGAACATGTGGATTGGTGTGTGTGAGATCATGTGTATGATCATTGATTTATGATGAACAAATTGGTTTTGATCTTGACATGTGTTGAATGACTTGGTATTGATTGGTTTGAGTGATCGAGTATTTTAATCGAGTTGTCAAGCACTCTTGTCGGGCACTCAACACATAGCACTCGAGAGAATTCAGCTCTTGAGAGGTTTTTAGCACCCGAGAGACTTCAAGCTCGGGATTTTGGATCGCTCAGATTTTGGATCATATGCGTTAAATTATTTATTCAATAAATACATAATATTTATGATTGATTGGAATGTTTGTGTTAGGTTAGAAAGAATTGATTGGACTAATTGAGTCAAGTTCGGAAGAACTTATGCTCGAAAAAAGGGTTTCTTAGTTTGTTCATGTGCAGGCATTGCTTGAGGGCGAGTTGTGGTCGATGACGGGATCAGAACTAGGCTTAGGGAGGAGCTGAGGTTCAGAATGGTCGAGGATGTCATGTGGGATGCTTAGGCTAGAGGATGCGGCATGTGAAGATGAGGTTTCCAAATGGCGTACATGGGATATGTGGGAATATGGAAAGGATGCGAGGTTTCTATATGGCATACGTGGGATGTGTGCAGATATGGAAAGGAGACAAATTCGAAAGGAGTTAGAATTTGATAGATTCGTAAGGGATATGGATTCCTAGTTGGATTAGGATTCCAAAAGTTGATAATTTCGTGGCTCATGGTGGCAGCCATTATGGGACTATAAAAAGACTAGAGGGGAGAGCAAACAAGGCATCCTGGATGTACGAGGATCAAGAGAAAAAGTAGGTTTTAGCCTTTTGCTCTCCATATAGGGCTTTGTTCGTGATGTGGTGAGCGGTGCTTTGAATTGAACCTTGTAAATACTCTTGTGCAATAAAGATTCATCTTCAAGCATTAAGAAGTGTGTTATCACGTTCTTTCTCTTAATGTTCATCGGTTTGCATCATTTTAGCTTATTCTGTGATTTTGCTTTTACTTGCAATTTAATTCTATTTGATTCATCCAAAACCTTGCTAGGACATTGAGAAAGAGATCTGCAAAGTTTTATTGGTTAATTCCTTGTATTTTAGAAGAAATCAAGGTTTTAATTTTTGAATCGGATCTGCTCTATTTTTACGCTGCAGAAAATCTCGGGGATCACAACTTTTGATTGGGAACTTGGATTTGAGTGAAATCTCATGAGAAAGTTTCGTATTGAAGTCTAGTTTCTTGTGTTAAAATTTTAGAACAATCCGAGTTACGGCTTTAAAGTTATGCTCATTTTACTGAACATTGGTCAGGATGTGTTCTGCCCTCGGGAAGCTATCGAGAAAATTCTAGGGTCCTCGAGAAAGCCCTCGCGAAATTCGAGAAACCCTCGGAAATTTCAGTCTCCTCGAGAAATTTGCAGATTGGTCAGGAATTAACTTTCTGATTTTTTTGTGTCAGTTTTTAGGGTACTGCAACCATTCACCCCCTCTGGTTGCCGTGGTTAGCATATTTCAATCTTACAATTGGTATCAGAGCTTGGTTTCTGTTTTGTTTTGATCTTAATCGATTTAATCAATCACTATGGCATCCAAGAGGTTTTCAACTAAGCTGTATATTTTTGATGGAATTGATTTTCAGTTTTGGAAAACTAAGATGGAGGCTTATATCATGTCACAGGGTTTTGACATATGGGAAAAGATTTCTAGACCCAATGATCCACCTTCTGATAATGAAGTTAATGACACAAATAAGGCTGCTTTTGAAGCAAATTGGAAAGCTCGAAACTTGATTATCAATGGTGTTGGGTGTTCTGATTTTGATCATATTTCTCATTTTCTTTCAGCGCATAAGATGTGGAACACTCTTTGTGCCTATCATCAAGGCTCCTCCACAATCAAGGAAGTGCGCAGAGACGTGTACAAAAAGAAGTACATGAAATTTGTGATGAAACCTGGTGAAACCTTCGATGAATATTTTGCTCGCTTTAACAAAATTCTTAGCAATCTTCGTTTAGTTGATTCTTTTTATGCTATTAATTATACTGATTGTGAAATTGCTAGACATTTACTTAGTGGGATTGATATGTCAGTTTGGGAGATGAAAGTTACTTCAATTCAAGAGTCGGTGGATATGACTATTCTCACTCTGGATACTCTTTATTCAAAATTAAAAACTCATGAATTGAATGTATTTTCACGTAAGATTTCTCCCAAGTCAATGGCTTTGGTTTCTTCGTCCTCAAATGAGTCTTCTTCTTTTGTATCATCTTCGAGTGTTTCTTTATCAGCTTTAAATGTCTTATCTGATGAACAATTTAAGTAGTTTGTAGAGGAAGACTTGGCTTTGCTTTCTAATAAAGTGACTAAAGCTTTGAACGATGTAAGAAACAGAAGAAGATGCGGTCCTGTTCGGTGCTTTGAATGTGATGAGGTCAACCATATTCACTCTAACTGTCCAAAGCTCAAGAAATCTTCAAAAGAAGACAAGGAGGACAACAAGCGCCCATCCAAGGAGGGAAAGATGAAGAACCGTAACTACAAGAAGATGTTGCATCGAGTCCTTACCGCCCTCGATCAAGTTGATATGAGCGATGTGGACTCAGTGAGCGATAGAAGTGAAGTTGAAGGTAGAGGCAGAAAGAATGACCTGACTAGAATATGTCTCATGGCATGTGATATAGTAGGCTCCAGCGAGGATGAACTTTACAGCGACGAAAATGAGGTAAAACCTACATACGATGATTTAGCTCGTGTTGTTGTTCATCATCGTGCTAAATTGAGAAAAAGCACTAAGAAAGCTAAGAAACATGAACTTGTTGTTGAATCACTCAATTATGAAATTGATAGTCTCAAGTCTCTTATTCCTGATGATGATTCATGTAAATCATGTGATTCTTTATAATCTGAAATTATTGCTTTGAGGGATGTTCATGCTTCTACTCTTCATAAGCTTAGTGATAAAATTATCAAGAATAAATATTGTTTTGCTATTGGTACTACCATGCTTTCTCGAGTTGTTGATGAACTGTTTGTTACCAAGAACTACATGAAAAAGATGAAAATTATTTTATATGCTAGTTCTTTGGTAAATGCTTTGTACTGTAGCAAATTCAAATAACTTAAGAATGTAAAGAGATCAAGCATTGTGAAACATGATTTAACTTCTTGTTCAAACTGTTCATTACTTGAATTGAAACTAAAAGATGCTTATGGTAGAGTTGAACTTTTGCAAAACGACTTGCGTACTTATGAGGTGTTGTCTTGCTCAAACTGTCACAAACAAAAGAGCATTACTGATGTTTGTAAAAATTGTGTTGCTTTGACAAAAGAAGTTGATTATCTGCAAAGATCGTTGCAACGCTTTTCAACTGGTAAAATGAACATCAACATGTTATTGGATACATCTAAAGTAAGCACAAATCATAGAGGACTAGGTTTTGATGCTCGTGCATATTTTACTTCTCATCAACCTACTGCTGTCAAGGTTATTAAAAGTGGTAAGTGTGAGGTTAAATCTGAATCGAAGCAAACTATTTTTAAATCTGCTGAAACATTGTCAAACTTAGCAACATCAAGTGCAATTGCTTTTACATCTAAAACAACTAAACCTGTGAAGTATAATTGTACATATTGTGGAAAAGATGGACATTTGGTTCAGTTTTATTTTAGACTTGTGAGACAACAAAAAAAGAATAGAGAAAAATCATTTGCTAAACATAAGTGGCAACGGTCATTTGTGGAATCGAGTAGAGCACTTGGGCCACAACACTTGAGGCAGTCGGGCCGACATTTTGCAGTGGTCGGACCTCGGGCTAATCGATGGGTTGACCAATAGCGCCCTATTTTGGTAAGAGGTAAAAATGACACTGGTTGTGCTCGATGATTTTTGCCTGCTAGTGTTTCTAGTCAGGTGTCTCAGTGCCGGATTCCAAAATTTCTTTTAACTAACCCCAGTACTGAGACCTTGACATCTTCTCATGTGTAGGCCTCAAGAGCGAGGAAGGAGAACATATGGCTAGTAGACATCAGATGTTCACGCCATATGTCCCATGACAAAAATTGGTTCTCCTCCCTCACACGCGCATCTCGGTCTGAATCAGTGACTTTTGGGGATGCTTCTACTAGCGCCGTCATTGTTAAAGGTACAGTCAAGGTAAGTGACAAATTTATGTTCAAAGATGTAGCTCTTGTTAACAATCAGAAATACAACTTGCTTTCTATATAACAAATGATTTATGATGATCTTGAGGTGTGTTTTAAAAAATCTGGTTGTAAAGTTATTGATGTCTCCAGTGATCTTGTATTTGAGATTTCATATTTTGGAAGAGTTTTTAAAGCTGATTTTGATTCACCTTCATCTTCACCTTCTAGGCCCAACAAGTAATCTACTTGGATCTCTATCCGATCTGTTTGGATCTCCATCCAAACCCGTTTGGATCTCTATCCAAATAGAGCCCAATTCGAATCCTATTCGAATCCAGTGTTTCAACCCGTTAAGTATGCGACCCTGTAGGTTCATGTATAGCTTGGTTAACGTATGGAAACTCCTTTCTATACTCTGTTAACAGTAGCCTCTAGCAAAGTATATTAACCAAGTATACGTAAAGATCATATTGGCTGAACAATGTAATGTATCTCATGTTCATGTCTCTTTGCCTAACAATATTGATCGAGCACGAGGTGAAATTTGTGCCATCCTATCAATAGCTCGATCTCTCTCTAGATCTCCATATTGGATTATAACTTGTGATTAACTCCTTAATCATGTTGGCTTAGCCATGCACTTTCATAATCCATTACATCGAGGGGCCCAGAGATATCTCTCATGTTAAGGAGGGGTAAATCCCATCTTGATCACTCACATCCCGTTACATGTTTTATGGTAGACCCAATGACTACTTTTATAACTACCTAGTTACGGAGTAGCGTTTAGTAGTCCCAAAGTAAGCCACTATGCATGTTGGGAACCATGGAGATCTCAGGTCTAAGGACTTTAGATAAACACTAACGAGACCTACTGATGACACATCTAATCTCAGCAATGTATCGTAGCGGGTCTAGCCAACATATGTTCCCTAACATACGTCCATGCTATTGAGTTGGTATCTCCATACCCATAATCCATGAGACATGATCATCAATCAATAAACATGCTAATCTCATTCATATCTGTTCCATATATGACTTAAACCGATCAGAGATCATTTAGAAATAATCACATTATGAGTCTTATGAACAAATCACACATTTGTTGATCCATAACGACAATCTATTTCAAGGAACAGTATAGTGTATCGTACACATAGTATGCCTCGACGACATCTCCATGTTGACTCTAAGGGCATAATGCTAACAATCTCCTGCTTGCACTAGAGGCAACCATGTATATATCTAATACCCATAGACCTAGTGTGCATCTCATGCTTTTGCTATGAGAGGGGCTTTGTCAATGGATCTACAACATTCAGATCTATTAGCGCTTTGCATATCTTTGCATCTTCCTTATCCACTATCTCGTGGATCAGATGATATCGCCAAAGTATGTGTTTAGACTTCTAGTATGATCTAGGCTCCTTGGCTTGTGCGATAACACCACTATTATCTTAATAGAGGTCTATCGGACTAGAAACAAATTTCTTGATCCAAATAGCCACCTTACCAGCTTCCAAAGCAGCTATGTACTTGGCTTCTGTTATAGAGTTAGCTACCATCTCTTGCTTGGAACTCTTCCAGCTCACCGCTCCACTGTTTAAGGTAGAAAGCGAATCTAGATTGTGATCTGTAATCATCCTTGTTGGTTTGGAAGCTTGCATCAGTGTAACCACTTACAATAAGCTCTTCCTCACCTCCACAAACTAGGAACACAACTTTAGTCCTTCTCAAGTACTTTAAGATGTTCATTATGGCTATCCAGTGACTCTCACCTGGATCAGATTGGTATCTGCTCGTTATGCTCAAAGCATACGAGATATCTAGGCATGTAGATAACATGGCATACATTATGGATCCAATTGCTGAAGTATATAGAATATCATTCATCTTATCTAGCTCATCAGGTGTACTCGGACACTGAGTCTTGCTGAGATTTATGCCATGTCACATTGGCAAGAATCCTGCATGTTGAACCTCTTCAACACTTTGTCAATGTACATATCCTGACATAATTAAATTAGCCTTCTCGATCTATCTCTATAGATCTTGACACCTAGAATATATGCTGCTTCTCCTAAGTCCTTCATAGAAATACTATTTTTCAATGAAGACTTAATAGACTCCAGCATATGTATATCAATTCCAATCAATAATATGTCATCTACATATAAGATCAGAAATATAAGTGTGCTCCCACTAGCCTTCTTGTAAACACAAGGCTCTTCTTCATTTTTGATGAAACCAAATCCTTTGATCACATCATCAAAATGAACGTTCCAACTCCGAGATGCCTGCTTCAATCCATAAATGGATTTCTATAGTTTGTATACCTTTCTAGCTGATTCCGATCGGTTGTGTCATGTACACATCCTCACTTAGATTTCCATTAAGGAAAGCTATTTTGATATCCATCTGCCATATTTCACTATCAAAATATGCAGCATTCGCTAGAATGATCTGAATAGACTTTAGCATTGCGGTGGGTGAAAAAGTTTTATCATAATCAACACCTTGAATCTGCTTGAAACATTTTAACGCTAATCATGCTTTATAGATGTGAACATTTCCATCTATGTATATCTTCTTCTTAAAAACCTATTTACACTCATGGTTTTACACCATCGAGTGGATCAACAAAGTTCCAAACTTGATTGGATTACATGGATTTAAGCTCGGATCTCAAGGCTCCAAGCCATTTCTTAGAGTCTGGTCCCACCATCGCTTCTTCATAGGTCTTGAGCTCATTGTTGTCCAACAACAATACATCCTAATCCTGAGTGGTCGAGAACATGTACCTCTCAGGTGCATGCCGTACCCTCTTTGACCTACGTGATACAATAGGTTCTTCAACACCTTGATTATCCTGTCGTGGTTGTGTGGGAGTTGAAACATTTTTAGGTCTTTCTTGAACTTCTTCGAGATGCACCGAGCTCCCACTAACCCTCCTCAAGAGAAACAATTTCTCCAAGAATAAACACTTTACTGAGCTCCTTGTTATAGAAACAATATCCTTTGATTTGCCGAGGATACCCGATAAAGAAGCACTTGTTGGATTTGGGAGTAAGCTTATCTGATTGTAAATGCTATACATAAGCTTCACAACCCCAAATTTTAAGAAAAGACATATTAGGACGACTTCCTGTCCATATCTCATATGGAGTCATTTTAACTGACTTTGATGGAATCCTATTGAGTGTGAGAGCGGCTGTCTGTAGGACCGTAAAGGCGACCAGAGGGGGGGTGAATGGGCGCAAATTAAAAATGCACTGGAAAATACAAATACCCCCAAAACTTCAAACAATGAGAATATCAGCCTTGCAAGTGACTCAAGAAAGCTCAGCACAAGATTGTGCAATAAAGATCACACCAGGCAAGCTGATATCTCAAAAACCTCCTCAAAAGCACTCTTCAAGAATAACAACAAGTA
>KE372048.1:58274-68623 GCA_000418225.1 Zizania latifolia
CGGTACGCCTTCGCGACCCCTCTGTCCGACCGACGTCCGTCCGTGTACCTGAGTCACGTGCGAACTCCATCACGGTCGAGGCTTCTTCATCTCTTTTCCTCTTCTCATCTTCTTTCCCCGTTGACAATCACTCATCATCCCCATGGTATACACCATGGCTCCTCACTGTCTCGAGACCATATCCCTAGAAGGATAATGAAAGATCACTTTGGTTCATCATCAATCGAACCATATCCAATAGGGTACGATTTGTCCACTCGGACACCCTATTCCACTGTGGTGTTCCGGGTGGAGTCAATTATGGAACAATTCTACAATCCTTTAGATGATTACCAAACTCAAGGCTCAAGTATTCTCCTCCACGATCCAATCACAGAAACTTGATTGCCTTTCCTAAATGATTCTGTGCTTCATTCTGGAATTCCTTGAACTTTTCAAAGGATTCCGACTTATGCCTCATTAGGTAGATATACCCATATCTACTAAAGTCATCGATAAAAGTTATGAAGTACTGAAAATCACCTCTGGCAGTTGAGCTCATTGGTCCACGCACATCAGTATGTATGAGTTCCAATAAGTCACCCTCCCTCTTACTTTGACCTATGAAAGGCGCCTTTGTCATCTTGCCGAGTAAACAAAATTCACATGTCTCAAATAATTCAAAATCAAAGGAGTCGAGAAGACCATCTCTACGGAGCTTCTCCATGCGTCTCTCATTTACATGGCCCAAACGATAATGCCAGATAAATGTGGGATTCAAATCATTAAGACATTGCCTTTTAGTTTTAATGTTATAGATAGGTGATCCTTCAAGGTTTAAAAAGTATAATCCTTTCTCCAACGGAATATGACAATAGAACATATATCTCTAAGATATATTGAACAACCATTGTTCATTGATCTAAAATCATAACATTCTGCTTGCAAACATGAAGCAGAAATTATGTTTTTACATAGAGATGGAACCCAATAACAATTATTTACTTCCAAAACTAGCCCTGAAGGTAGTGACAATAGGATGGTTCCCGAAGCAACCGCAACAACTCTTGCCGCATTGCCATGTGAAGATCCACTTCACCCTTCATCAAACTCTGACTTCTTCTTAGATCCTGCAACCCATTGCAGATGTGAGCAACTGATCTGGTATCAAATAACCAAGAATCAGAAGATGAAGTAGCAAGTTTGATTTCTATAACTGTGAGATCATGTGTATGATTATTGATAAGTGATGAATAAATTGGTTTGATGTTGATATTTAATGAACAAATTGGTTTTCATTGGTTTAAATGGTTGGGCACTTTGGTCGAGTTGTCAAGCACTCTTGTCAGGCAATCAGCACTTAGCACTCGAGGAATTTTAGCCCTCGAGAGAATTCAGCACCCGAGAGATTTCAGCACTCGGGATTTTGGATCACTTAGATTTTTGATGTTCAAGTCGGATCATATGCTTAAATTGTTTATTCTATAAATACACAATATTTATGATTGATTAGATTGGTTGAGTTAAGTTAGAAAGAATTTATTGGATTGATTGAGTCAAACTTTAGAGAACTTGTGCTCGGGAAAAAGTGTTTCTTGGTTTGTTCATGTGCAGGCATTGCTTGAGGGCGAGTCATGGTCGATGATGGGATTAGAGCTTGGCTTGAGGAGGATCTGAGGTTCAGAACGATCAAGGATGTCATGCGGGACACTCGGGCTAGAGGATGTAGCACGTAAAGACGAGGTTTTCATACGGCATACGTGGGATACGGGCGAATATGGAAAGAG
This sequence comes from Zizania latifolia, assembly GCA_000418225.1. NCBI lineage: Eukaryota > Viridiplantae > Streptophyta > Magnoliopsida > Poales > Poaceae > Zizania > Zizania latifolia. Next base: position 60,041 of record KE372048.1, read on the forward strand.
AGGTTTTCATATGGCATACGCAGGATGTGTGCAGATATGGAAAGAGGAGAATTCGGGAGTTTGGATTTGAGGATTCGCATGGTATATTGATTAAAATTTGTTAATTTCGTGGCTCACGGTGGCAGCCATGGACTATAAATAGGCTAGAGGGAAGAGAAAAAACAACGTATCAAAGAAGAGAGACAAAATTAGGGTTTAGCCTTTTACTCTCCATCTAGGGCTTTATTCATGATTTGGTGAGGGGTGCTTCGGATTGCACCTTATAAACACTCTTATGCAATAAAGATTCATCTTCAAGCATCAAGGAGTGTGGTATCACGTTCGTTCTTCTTAATGTTCATCGGTTTGCAATGTTTTGGCTTATTCTGTGATTTTACTTTTACCTATGATTTAATTCAAAATGATTCATCCAAAATCTTGCTAGGACATTAAGAAAGAGATCTAAAAAATTTCATTAGTTAATTCATCATATTTTAGGAGTAATTAAGTTTTTAACTTTTGGATCAGATCTATTTTGTTTTTACGTTATCGCAAATTCCGAGGATCATAATTTTTGATTGGGAACTTGGATTTGAGTTAAACCACTTGGAAAAGTTTCGTATTGAAGTCTAGTTATTGTGTTAAAATTTAAGATCAATCTGAGATACGGTTATAAAGTCATGCTCATTTACCGTTGCTTAGTCAGGTGTTTTCAGCTCTCGGGAAGCCCTCGGGAAATTTGCAGAGCCCTCGAGAAAGCCCTCAGGAAATTCGAGAACCCCTTGGAAAATTTCCTAGGTCCTCAGGAATTTCAGTCTGGTCAGGATTTTTGCTGATTGATCGGGAATTAGCTTTCTGATTTTGTTTTTGGTGTCAGTTTTGGGGTACTACAACCATTCACACCCCTCTGTTTGCTGTGATTAGTGTATTTCGATCTTACAATTGGTATCAGAGCCTTGTTTCTGTTTTGTTTTGATCTTAACCGATCTAAACAATCACCATGGCATCCGAGAGGTTTTTAACTAAGCCTTATATTTTTTATGGAATTGATTTTCAGTTTTAGAAAATAAAGATGAAGGCTTATATCATGTCATAGGGTTTTGACATATGGAAAAAGGTTTCTAAACCGTATGATCCACCAACTGATAATCAAGTTAATGACACAAATAAGGCTGCTTTTGAAGCAAATTGTAAAGCTCAAAACTTGATTATCAATGGTGTTGGCGTTCTGATTTTGATTGTATTTCTTATCTTTTTTCTGCGCATGAGATGTGGAATGCTCTTTGTGCCTATCATCAAGGCTCTTCCACAATCAAGAATGTGCGCAAAGACGTGTACAAGAAAGAGTACATGAAATTTGAGAAGAAACCCGGTGAGACCTTGGATGAGTACTTTGCTCACTTTAACAAAATTCTTAGCAATCTTCGTTTAGTTGATTCTTCTTATGCTATTAATTAGTGGGCTTGATATGTCGGTTTGGGAGATGAAAGTTACATCAATTCAAGAGTCGGTGGATATGACTACTGTCACGTTGGATAGCCTTTATTTGAAATTAAAAACTCATGAATTGAATGTATTTTCACGCAAGATTTCTCCTAAGTCAATGGCTTTGGTTTCTTCGCCTTCAAATGAGTCTTCTTCTTTTGTGTCATCTTTGAGTGTTTCTTTATCAGCTTTAAATGCTCTGTCTGATGAATAATTTGAGCAGTTTGCAGAGGAGGACTTGGCCTTGCTTTCTACTAAAGTTACTAGAGCTTTGAACAATGTAAGAAACAGAAGAAGAGGCGGTCATGTTCGGTGTTTTGAATGTGGTGAGACCAACCATATTCGTGTGAACTATCCCAAGCTCAAGAAATCATCAAAAGAAGACAAGGAGGACAACAAGCAATCATTCAAAGAGGGAAAGATGACAAACCACAACTACAAGAAGATGGTGCATTGAGTCCTTGCCGCCCTCGATCAAGTTGATATGAGTGATGTGGACTCAATAAGCAATGGAAGTGAAGATGAAGGCAAAGGCAAGAAGAATGACCTGACTGGAATATGTTTCATGGCACGTGACATAGTAGGCTCCAGCGAGGATGAACTTTACAGCGACGAAAATGAGATAAAACCTACTTATGATGATTTAGCTAAGAAATTGAGAAAATACAATAAGAAAGCTAAGAAACATGAACTTGTTGAATCATGAACTTGTTGTTGAATCACTTACTTCCAGATAATAAATTGAGAAAATGCAAGAAGAAAGCTAAGAAATATAAACTTGTTGAATCACTTAATTCTAAAATTGATAGACTAAAGTCTTTTATTTCTGATGATGATTCATGCAAATCATGTGATGTCTTACAATCTGAAATCATTGCTTTAAGGGATGTTCATGCTTCTACTCTTCATAAGCTCAATGATAAATTTGTCAAGAATGAATCTTGCTTTGCTATTGGTACTACTATGCTTTCCTGAGTTGTTGATGAACTGTTTGTTACCAAGAACTATGTGAAAAAGATGAAAGTTGCTTTATATGCTAGTTCTTTGTTAAATGCTTTGTACTGTAGCAAATTCAAACAACTTAATAATATGAAGAGCTCAACTATTGTGAAACATGATTCAACTTCTTGTTCGAATTGCTCATTGTTTGAATTGAAACTGAAAGATGCTTATGATAGAGTTGAACTTTGCAAAATGATTTGCTCACTCATGAGACGTTGTCTTATTCAAATTGTCACAAACAAAAGAGCATTGCTGATGTTTGTAAAAATTGTGTTGCTTTGACAAAAGAAGTTAATTATCTACAACGATCCTTACAATGCTTTTCAGCTGGTAAAAATAACCTCAACATACTATTGGATACATCTAAAGTAAGCACAAATCATAGAGGACTAGGTTTTGATGCTTGTGCTTATTTTACCTCTCATAAACCTACTACAATCAAGGTTACTCAAATAGGTAAGATTGAGGTTAAATCTAAACCAAAGCAAACTATTTTTAAATCTGCTGGAATATTGTCAAACTTAGCAACATCAAGTGCAATTGCTTCTGCATCTAAAACAATTAAACCTGTGAAGTATACTTGTACACATTATGGAAAAGATGGATATTTTGTTCAGTTCTGTTTTAGACTTGCAAGACAATAGAAAAAGAATAAGGAAAAATCATTTGCAAAACATAAGTGGCAACAGTCATTTATGGAATCTAGTAGAGCTGTCGGGCCACAACATTTGAGGTGATCAGGCCAACCTTTCTCAGTGGTCGGACCAAGGGCTAATCGATGGTTTGATTGATAGCGCCCTGTTTTGGTAAGAGGTAAAAGTGGCATTAGTTTTGCTCAAGGATTTTTCCTGCTGGTGTTTCTGGTTGGGTGTCTTAGTACTGGATTTCTAAATTTCTTTTATCTAACCCTAGTACTGAGACCTCAATATCTTCTCTTGTGTAGGTCTCAAGAGTGAGGAAGGAGAACATATGGCTAGTCGACTCTGGATGTTCATGCCATATGTCCGGTGACAAAAATTGGTTCTCCTCCCTCACACGTGCATCCTGGTCTGAATCGGTTACATTTGGGGATGCTTCTACTAGCACCGTCATTGCTAACGGTACATTCAAGGTAAGTGACAAATTCATGTTCAAAGATGTAGCTCTTGTTGATAATTTGAAATACATCTTGCTCTCTATATCACAAATGATTGATGAGGATCTTGAGGTATGTTTTAAAAAATCTAGTTGTAAAGTTCTTGATGCCTCCAGTGATCTTGTGTTTGAGATTTCATGTTTTGAAAAAGTTTTTAAAGCTGATTTTGATTTACTTTCATCTTCTAAGATTAAGTGTCTAGTTTCCAATGATTCTAAAGATTTATTCTTCTGGCATCATAGACTTGGCCATGTTAGTTTTGATGATCTCACTCGTGTTAGTGGTTTGGATCTTATTCATGGCTTGCCAAAACTTAAAGGTGTTGGTGATTTGGTTTGCTCTTCATATCATCATGCCAAAATAGTTTCTAGCTCACATGCTCCTATTACCTTGGGTTTATGACAACTGCACCTGGTTAAGTTTTACACATGGATACTGTTAGACCTGCTCGAGTTCAATCTGTTGGGTAAAAGTGGTATGTTCTTGTCATTGTTGATGATTTCTCTCGATACTCTTGGGTTTTCTTCATGGCATCTAAGAATGAAGCTTTTGGTCTTTTTTGAAACTTGGTTCTTAGACTTTCTGTTAAACTCCCATTTGCACTTAGAGCAATTAGAAGTGACAACGGTATTAAATTTAAGAATTCATCTTTTGAGTACTTTTGTACTGAAAAAGGCATTGAACATCAGTTTTCCTCACCAAGAGTTTCACAACAGAATGGTGTTGTTGAAAGAAAAAATAGAACTTTGGTTGAGATGGCTAGAACTATGCTTGATGAACATCAGACTTCTAGGAAGTTTTGGGCTGAAGCAATTTCTGTAGCTTGTTATATTTCAAATAGAGTTTTCTTGTGATCAAAGTTGCGCAAAACTTCTTGTGAGCTTCGTTTTGGACATAGACCTAGTGTTTCTCACTTGAGAGTTTTTAGGTACAAATGTTTTGTGTTAAAATCTAGAAATTTGGATAATTTTGAAGCAAGATCTCAAGATGGCATTTTTCTTGGTTACCTTGCTCATACTCGTGGCTACCGTGTACTTGTGCTAGAAACTAATAAAATTATGGAGACTTGTGAAGTCACGTTTGATGAGGCTAGTCCTAGTACTAGACCCGACATTATAGGTACAGGTGCATAAATTTAGGAGAACGATGAGAGCATCTTTGTCAAAGAAAGTGATGATGAAGATGTTGATGGGCTTGGTGGTCAGACCAACGTCCAGGTCAAGTCCGACCAGCACTCAGAGGTAGTCAAGGAGCAATACTGACCATAAGGAGATGAAGTCTCGATAACTTCAAATGTTCCTCAAGAGACCACTTCGTCACTTGAAAATGTTGTACAAGAGACTTCTCAAGATGTTTCTGCTCCTTTGCACATTCAACGTCAACACCCTCCTAAATAAATAATCGGTAATTTATATGAGCGTGTCACTCGTTCCAGGTTTTCATCTCCCGACTCTCATGCTCATTCAGCTTTTGTTGCTTCTTTTAAACCCAAAGATATTTCTCATGCTCTAACTGATGAATCGTATATCAATGCCATGCATGAGGAATTTGAAAACTTTGAATGCAATAAAGTATGGAACTTGGTTGAGCCTCCTCAAGGTCATAACATTATTAGAATTAATGGGTTTTTTAAAATAAATGGAATGAGCATGGTTTAATTGTTAGAAACAAAGCTAGACTTGTTGCTCAAGGATTTACTCAGGTGGAAGATTTGGATTTTGATGAAACAAAGCCATTAGACTCCTTTTAGCCTATGATCCATCTAAAGGTTTTAGGTTGTATCAAATGGATGTAAAAAGTGCTTTTCTTAATGGTTTCATCAATGAGGAAGTTTTTGTTAAGCAACCACCTGGATTTAAAAATCCTAAATTCCCGAATCATGTTTTCAGGTTGTTTAAAGCTTTATATGGTTTGAAACAAGCTCCCCAAGCATGGTATGATAAGTTAAAATCTTTTCTGCTCGAAAAAGGTTTTGTTATGGGAAAAGTGGATAAAACTTTGTTACTTTTCAAGCAAGGCAATGATCAACTTTTTGTTCAGATTTATGTGGATGATATTATCTTTGGTTGTTCATCTCACTCTATGGTTTTTAAGTTTTCTGAGACTATGTGTAGAGAGTTTGAGATGAGTATGATAGGCGAGTTGACGTACATTTTGGGACTACAAACCAAACAAACGAAAGATGGCACTTTTATTCATCAGAGTAATTACACCAACGATCTTCTTCGGTGTTTCGACATGGAAAATTACAAGCCGATTTCTATATCGATGGGAGCTACCTCTACTTTGGATCCTGACGAAGATGGTGAGCCTGTTGATCAAAAAGAATATCGTAGCATGATTAGCTCACTTTTGTATCTCACTACATCGAAGCCAGTCATTCAATTTTCTGTTTGTTTGTGCACTTGGTTTCAAGCTTCTCCTCATGCTTCACATCGTCAAGCTATCAAGCGTATACTCAGGTATCTCAAGTTTACTCAAGAATTTGGCATATGGTATCCTACTTCTTCAAGTGTTAATTTAAGAGCTTTTTCTCATGCTGATTTTAGAGGTTGTAGAATTGATATAAAAAGTACTAGCGATACATGTCATTTCTTAGGTACATCACTTGTTGCTTGGTCATCTAGAAAACAATCTTCTATTGCAGAATCCACTACTGAAGCTAGATATGTTGCTGCTGCTAGTTGTTGCTCATAAGTTCTTTGGCTTATTTCTACACTTAAGGATTATGACTTAACTGTGATCGTGTTCCACTTTATTGTGATAACACAAGTGCTATAAATATCGCTAAGAACCTAGTGCAACACTCTAGAATAAAGTATACTGATATTCGATATCATTTTCTTAGAGATCATGTGGAGAAAAATGATGTTGTGCTTCTTTTTGTTGACACTGAGTTACAATGGCAGACATTTTTACTAAACCTTTGGATTTTTCTCACTTTGCTTTTCTTCTAGGGGAGTTAGACGTTGTTCGTCCAATGGATTTGTTTTAAGGGGGAGTTTGCTTTTTCATTTGTATCATAATGCATTCATGTTTATTTTTGTGCATTGTTTATATGCAAAATGAAAAATACAAACCGAAGAAAACATGGAGCTTTGATTTTGACCTTTAGTTAATCTTTGTGCTTGCTAGCAATATCTTGTGAATTTGTTGGATCACTAGTCTTGCTTTCATGTCTTTTAGTCTTTTTATGAGCCTTTGACCTGGTTTTTGAGGGATATGATGCATGACACATAAACATTCAAGTGAAAGAGAAAGAAATATGTTGTGCTGATCTAGTGGCTAGTTTGAGCTAAATATGCTTACATATGTTCTAGCTGTGTTTATTTTACCATGATAATGCTTTAATTTTAGTACTAGCAGTACTATAGCTCGTGCAATATCAAAAACAATGAAATCTGAATAAAAAAAGAAAAGAAAGTGTGCAAAAGCACAGGAAGTTAAAGAAGAAAAGAAAATGTGCAAAAGCATAGAAAATTCTTCAGTCATGAAAAAATATTTTGCCTAGGTTGTCTCACAAGACTACTTATCATTCCACTTTGATATAAACTTGGAGACGATCATAGATAACTAGACCATTGAAATGGGGACTGCTTGTATGTGCAAGAACCTCACAATAGGTCATGTGACCAAGCTCAGGTGGCACCATCTGTCTCTGGATCAGTGGTCGCTATGCTGAGATAGGCACTTGTGAAAATTTCATACAAAAGTTGCATATATCAAATCTAAAATGACTATGAATTGTACTTTTAAAAGCACTAAGCGTTGTTTTGATTTTGTGGACGTGGCTGAATTGTGTTTGAGTTATTTCTCTTTAATTGGTCTAAGTGAAAGCCACCATTATAAATCATTGAAATCATTTAATTTTAGTGCTGATTTGAACTTGAGAATTATAGCTTAGTTTCATCTTGAGGCTTTTAAGCTTGATTGTTAGCTGGTTGGTCTATTCATTTCATTTGTGTTGTAAACCTGGTCATGTGGATTTCTTTAGGTACACTTCAAAGCTCTCAAATCAAGAAATCAATAAGTTGGTGTTTTCATGATAATTTCTCTTTTGCTTCACTTGATGAAATCATTGTCAAAGGGGGAGAAATACTTAGGGTGAGAAATTGGTTTTTGATGAAAACATTGTCTTTTGCAATCAATTTTCGAGGGAGTTTTATTTATTGTTCTTTGAAAAAACTTTGAGGGATAAAAACTTGTGCATGTGCTTTTGAGCTTTCAAAAATCAATAATTTCTTCGTGCTTTTTAATGGTGTTGCCAATATGTCCATCGAGGGGAAGATTGTGAGATCATGTGTATGATCATTGATAAGTGATGAACAAATTAGTTTGATGTTGATATGTAATGAACAAATTGGTTTTCATTGGTCTGAGTGGTCAGGCACTTTGATCGAGTTATTAAGCACTCTTGTTGGGCACTCAGCACTTAGCACTTGAGGAATTTTAGCCCTCGAGGAATTTCAGCCCATGAGAGAATTCAGCACCTGAGAGATTTCAGCACTCGGGATTTTGAATCACTCAGATTTTTGATGTTTGAGTCAGATCATATGCTTAAATTATTTATTCTATAAATACACAATGTTTATGATTGATTGTAATGGTTGAGTTAAGTTGAAAAGAAGTGATTTGATTGATATAGTCAAATTGGAGAGAACTTGTGCTTGGGAAAAAGGGTTTATTGCTTTGTTCATGTGCAGGCATTGCTTGAGAGCGAGTTATGGTCGATGACAGGATTGGAGCAAGGCTCGGGGAGTAGCTGAGGTTTAGAATGATCGAGGATGTCATGCGGGACGCTCGGGCTAGAGGATGCTGAGGAGTCATGGTATGAACCATGAGGTGATGAGTGCTTGTCAACCGGGTGATGAAGATTGGACGATGAGGATGAAGGAGAAGAGGAGGAGATGACTCGATCGCGACGGAGCTGTCACGCGACTCAGGTACACGGGAGTCCGACCGCGGGGCTGAAGAGGAGCTGC
>KE372048.1:79388-92709 GCA_000418225.1 Zizania latifolia
CCCATGGTATACACCATGGCTCCTCACTTGACTCTAAGAGCATAATGCTAATAGCCAAACCCTAAAGATGGATGTACGGATTCGTACCTGAGGGTCTTAGCGGCCAAGGGCTCAGATTGGGAGATTACAAGCATTGGTCATTCTATCGGCTTGTCACTGGCCGATACTAAGAGAAATGAGCCGATGATTGCTATGGCCTGCTCCTTCTGGCTTGATTCCGTTAATGCCTTTATGTTTGCCAATGGCCCTATGTCGCTGACTTTGTTGGATGTGATAATGTTGACATCGCTCAATGTCACCGACCTTGATAGTGAAATCGACTTTTGATCCAAGCCCTCTTATGATCTAGAGGTGAAGAAGCTTGGAGGTTGGGGTAACTACATCTTTTATCATAATCGGAAGGCAGGGCCAGTAGTAGAACATTTTGTGTTCTGTGGCACTACTCTTTGTCCCACCAAAAACTGGCAATACCTGGCTGAACATCTTGTGCAGAACAATCAGCTACCATTATGCCGATTGTTGCTAGGCTCAGCATATTGGCTTTTGTTGATGCCGAAAATTTGGCTAACGTGTTCTGAATTGTTAGGCCAATAGGCTGGGCCGATAGGCCACCAGAAGGAGTTTAATAAGCGAAGTCGAGGTGCACACAAAGTGGGGTCGAGCTTGGCAAAACTTTATCTTTAATTATTAGATAATAAGTTAGTTTAGATTCTGTACCGAACATAGATTAATTATCTCACTAGCTAAAAATAGTCGTGCCGGGGGTCATTGTAAACATGTTTAGTCAACCAACCAATCAACTCTTGGCGCATCGCCACTCTAGGTATGTAGCATTAGGGCAATTCCCTGTACGACATTAGGCTACATCGGTTTGGTCCGATCTCTGATAATGCCAGTGATAGCCTCCTTGGTAAACTTGTTGATTTGGTTACAGCTTTCTCGGTTGAGTCTGATACTATGATTAGATCGATCAAGTTTGCTAGTTATCAGCATAATGCATTGATTCTTGTTCTTGCGCTATGCTTTATGGTTTAGATCAATGTGTTCACCAATCACATGGGCCTCGTAATCTAAATCGGACAAAATCATATGTTGATCATCGGCTTTGTGCTATCTCAGTTAAGTTCGATCCATTATGTTGGTGTGATGCATGCGAGATGGTCCATTATGGTCCAATCAGAGTTTTAGCTGATAGGTTACTTGTTATGTTATCAATTCGACTTTTTCCTGTTCAAATCACCCGTAGCATTATGTCTTTCCGCTATATTAGTTAAGTTGCAACCGTAGAGATTAATTTGCAAGGATAAGCTATCTAAGCCGATTGGTAAGTCATGTCGATAAGATTTTGTTAAAGTTAATGGTGAATAGCTGATATATTAGCATCGAACACGTTCACACGATGCATCGTAGTTATTTCGTGTGCTATCGGAGCCGATGCCGATTGGCCATCGTCCGATAGCATTAGAACAACTTACATTTTCTTCCTTGTCAATTGCTGGTCAAATTGACTGGCACACTCTATACACCTTCGTATTTTTAGGACCTACACTGGAATTAAGCAGACTCTCCCAGGCCTTCCAGTGTGAAGGTGCAAGTATCCCTGTGTTATTTCTTGGCATGCCTGGTGGGACCATCATCATGAACTTCAGCAAGTCAACAATTCAAAAACTATTCTTGGAATCATTTAGTAAGACTTGGCATGGGCCGATTCAAAAAAGACAACTCCTGGTGCCAGCTCCACCAAGAGAATCCAGTAACCAGAGCCCGAACAGCCCAAGAAGACCGTTCCAAGAATCAGTTAATGTGGCTATCCATCATGCATGAATAAATCAGTCTAGTGTCTTAGTAAACACCTTACATGGATTAATCAAGAAAATAGTGGATGGAACCATCGCTCAAGAGCCGATTCATGGACCGGTATACTTCTATAGAGGTCATCAGCACCTACTGTCCTAAGCTCATCACCATCGATGGCAACTCTGTTGCCGTCAGTAACTTATGGATTAGAGCACAGCGTGATCCCGAGCCTAATGCAACCACAACCTCATAAGCCTCATATGGGTGCACCTCCACCGGGATACCATCATATAGCATATTATGGACCACAACAGTTCTAGATGGGATATGATGGTAATTTGCCCCGAGGAGACTATCACCAGCAAGAAAGGGCGACGATGCCAATTCAACATTATCTGGCACAACATGAAGACGACTTCGCTTTCAAGATTGTTGAGATAATGAGAGATCAGTTTGGGCTTCAGCCAAAGAAACAAAATTTTATGTATCAGCATCCATACCTGACTGGTTCGATAGGGTACCGTTACCGAATAGATATAGAGTTCTGGATTTTTTGAAGTTTTCTGGTCAGGATAATACTTCAACGGTTGAACATATCAGCTGATTCCTTGTGCAATGTGGTGAAGCATCATCTAAAGAAGCATTATGAGTTAGATTCTTCTCGTTGTCTTTATCAGGATCAGCTTTCACTTGGTTCTCGTTGCTCCCTCCAAATTTGATCAAGGGATGGGTTGATTTGTGAAATAGTTTCACAAGTATTTCTTTGTTGGTATTCAAGAAATGAAGTTGATAGATTTAACAGTTATAAAGCAGCATTTGGATGAATCGGTTCTGGAGTTTATTCAGTGGTTCTGTGACGTCAAAAACTGATGCTAAAGTCTCAATTTAGCAGATGCTTAGTTGGCCGAATTAGCCTTTAATGCCCTACTGACGTCGATCAGAGAGATGTTTTCTTCCCAAGAATTTAACAGTCTGGCACATCTTGTGCAAAGGATTTCAGCGCTTGAGAGCTGATTCCAAGAAGCACGAAAGGAGAAGATGCAGAAGCGAGTCGCGCAAGTGCAATTTTACTCATCGGAATCGGAACGAGAGGATTCTGATAGAGAAATTGGCCTTGTAGAGTGAGCCAGATTAAAGAAGACGATAACTTGTCCATAGGTAAAGTATACTAAAAAAGAAGAGAACTATGATTTTGATATCAATAAGGCAGATAAGATTTTTGATTTATTATTGAAGGAGAAACAGATTTAGCTCCCGCTGAACCACGTTATTCCATCGGCAAAAGAATTAAAGAAAAGAAAATACTGTAATTGGCATAACACGGGCTCCCATAATATAAACGAATGCAAAGTATTTCGATAGTAGATTCAGTCAGCTGTTGAACAAGGAAGGATAAAAATCGACGAATTGAAGAAGCCGATGAAGATAGATAAAAATCATTTCCTAGTAAATATGGTGCATGTTGGCTCATCATGTTTACATATAAAGGAAAGCCGAACTCTCAGACATCATGTCAAAATTCATTGGCGTCACAAAAGGGAGCACCTTGCCATGCCATATCAGCACCGTGATGAAATCGATCCACATTAGGAATGTGCTTTCTTTCGTTTCTGCTAGGAAAACAATATGAGGCTTCCATCAATTGAGAATTATCTAGAATGTGGTGAGAGATCATACCAAGACGATCATGATTTTTGCAATCAGTGTTATAGGAATCGGACTCCCATAAGGGATCGGTTGGAGTCACTAGAAGAAGAGTTAGAAGAAATCATCGGTCATCATTAAGTACGAAATGAAGATAGATGGTAGGGCAACAAAAAATCAATTCAAAAGCCCCGATGGTGCCCAGAAGGATTAACTTGGAGTTAGAAGAGTAGGCTTCAAAGACAGAGACATCAGGAGCAGTCGATAGAAGAATATAAAGAATATCGGCAAAACAAACGCCAACCTAGAAAGAAATGGTGGCCTAAGAAGAAAGCTGATGAGGTGGAGCGACCGATGGATATAAACATGGTGTTTATCTTGCCAGCAGAATATAGGGCACCTCCATCAGACGATGAAGGTGATGAAGATTTAGTGGCCTAGCTACTTTTGCAACCACAATCAGCAGTTTTTGAAAAACCAAAGGACGATGAACATCGACATTTGAGACCCCTATATATTAAGTGTCATGTTGATGGGAAGCCTATGGCTAAGATGCTAGTCGATGGAGGGACAGATGTTAATTTAATGCCATATTCAATGTTTTATAAGCTGGGGAAGGCAGATGAAGATCTCTTGAAGACAAATATGGTATTACAAGAGTTTGGTCACAATTCTTCAGATGCCAAAGGTGCCTTGAATGTTGAGCTTACAATCAGAAGCAAGATACTACCGACTATGTTTTTCGTGATAGATGGAAAGGGTTTGTATTGTTGGGTTATGGGGAGGCTACGCTAGCGCTTAATTTCAAAAATTCACCCCATTAGCCCAGGAACAATACGTGTAATGGGATCATGGATCGTTACCTTCTAACGCAAGATGCGCTAGTGCAGCGAAAGAAGATGTTGGGGAAGCGCGTCCTTGCTCAACTCTATCCGTTCGTCGGCGATCTAGCGATCTCCACGGGAAGAAGATGAGCACCACTATTGGAGTAGTGCCTCCACCGTATCCACACGTCTGGGGACAGGATCACCTCGCGCCGGCGTGCTAGCACCACTCAAGAGATCTAGGGAGATCGATCACAATAGTTGCAATCGAGGAGAGAAGAGAGGTGGCGGCTAGGGTTCACAGCCAGAAGCAATAGCAGCAACAACCTTTTCATGCTAGCCCCTTCTCTCTTTATATAGTGCCCTGTCACGAGCCTTTAATCTGTATTAAAGCCCAATAGATTTAATCTATTCCCCTAGATCGGAACTTCTGGTTCTAACCGAAACTTCCAAAAATAACCTTCTGTATCGAATTTATTTCGACCCGGAACTTCCGGTTCGTCTAGGTAGGCCCGAAACTTCCGGTCCAACCGGAACATCCGACTCCTCCAGAAAACCAAAACTAGGGCTGGCCCAGAACTTCCGGTCTAACTGGAACTTCCAGATGCTCTAGAACCCAGAACTTCTGGTTCCCCAGAATTCTCTTGGGCACAATTCTATCAATCTCCCACTTGCACAAGAGCCAATTCTTGCAAGCTTTAAAATCCAATCCCCTTAAGCATGCGACCTGATAGGTTCATATGCAAATGGCCGCTATTCTCGGAAACCCTTTCCGAATCACCGATCAATAGCGGTACCTAGCAGCACATATTGACCCCTGAAAGCATACAAAGTCAAAATCATACTTTCTAAACCTTGATATACTCACACACCAATCCCTTTACCACACAACATCAGTCAAGCTCAAGGCGAGATTCATGCCACCCTTGTTGACAGCTCGACACTTCACTCGATCAAGTAGTGGATTGAATCATGATCAACTCTTTGATCATAGTGGCATGGCCATGCACTTTCCAATCTGACTACCTCGAGGGACCTAGAGACGTCTCTCCCGTTATTTAGGAGGGGTAAATTTTATCTTGACCGCTCACATCCCATGACATGTTTCGTGACACACCCGAAAGTAACCTTTATAACTACCCTGTTATAGAATAGCGTTTAGAAGCCCCTAAGTGTGCTACTACACATTCTGGAATCAATGACGATCTCAGGTCTAAGGATTCTGCAGGTATACTATTTGAGATGACAACTGATGGCCCTTTTAAAATAGCAATCCCAGCAGTATCTCAAGGTGGATCTATCCAACTCCATGTTCACCAACATGAGTCCACATCACTGATTTGATATCTCCATGTCTATGATCTATGAAACATGATCATCAATCAGAGAGATGTGCTAATCTATAAATCATCATTGTCCCATATGACAATATGAGATTAGGGATCGTTTAGAATAACATCGTAACACAAAGAGTCTCACAAACAAGTCACGTACTTGCTGATCAATGTAAAAGACATTTATTCAAGGAACAAGATAACCAATTATCCACATGTACACTAGCATAGACAAGACACTTTCTCTCACATACACTGGACTCACTCACGCAAGTATCTACTACCCATGGAGCTCAAGTGCGCCTCATGCCTGGCTGTGAGAGAGGCTTCGTCAACGGATCATCCATGTTCAAATCCGTGTGCACCTTGCATATCTTCACATCACCTCTATCTGTAATCTCACAGATCAGGTGATAGCGCCGTAGTATGTGCTTGGACTTCTGATGTGACCTAGGCTCCTTGGCTTGCGCAATGGCACCACTATTATCACAATAGAGGCCCACTGGACTTGACGCACTAGGGACAACACCTAGCTCAGAAACAAACCTTTTGATCCAAACTGCCTCCTTCACAGCTTCCGAAGCTGCAATATACTCGGCTTCTGTCGTTGAATCTGCAACCATTTCTTGCTTAAAACTCTTCCAACTCACTGCGCCTCCATTGAGGCAGAACACAAATCCAGACTGCGATCGTGAATTATCCTTGTTGGTTTGGAAGCTAACATCGGTGTAACCATTTACAATGAGCTCCTCCTCACCTCCATAGATCAGGAATATATCCTCAGTTCTTCTTAAGTACTTAAGGATACTTTTACAACTGCCCGGTGACTTTTACCTGGATTTGACTGATATATGCTCGTAACACTTAGAGAATAAGAAACATCTAGGCGTGTACAAAGCATGGCATACATGATGGATCCGATTGCGGAGGCATACGGGATCACACTCATCTTCTCCAGCTCATCAGGTGTCGAAGGACACTGACTCTTGCTAAGAGAAATACCATGTGACATTGGCAGAAAATCTTTCTTGGAATTCTGCATATTGAACTGTTTTAATACCTTGTCAATGTACATGATTTGGCTTAATCCAATTAGCCTTCTCGACCTATCTCTATAGATCTTTATGCCCAAAATATATGCTGCCTCTCTAAGATCTTTTATTGAGAAACTTTTTCTCAACAAAAACTTGACAGCATCTAGCATAGGAATATAATTTCCGATCAACAATATGTCATCTATCTACATATAAGACCAGAAACACAAGTGAGCTCTCACTAGCCTTCTTGTAAACACAAGGCTCTTCTTCGTTCTTGATTTAGCCAAACCCTTTGACTACCTTATCAAAACAAAAGTTCTAACTCCGAGAAGCCTGCTTCAGCCCATAAATGGACCTTTGCAGCTTGCAAACTTTCCCAGTATTCTCAGGATCATCAAGACCTTCAGGCTGTGTCATGTACACATCCTCACTTAGGTTTCCATTAAGGAAAATCATCTTGACATCCATTTGCCATATCTCATAGTCATAAAATACGGCAATCGCTAGGATGATCTGAATAGACTTTAGCATAGCGACGGACAAAAACATTTCATCATATTCAACACCTTGAATCTGCCTAAAACCTTTCATCGCCAATCATGCCTTATAGATGTGAATATTTCCATCAACGTCTATCTTTTTCTTAAAAATCCATTTACACTAGATAGTTTTTACACCATCAGGTGGATCGACCAAGTTCCAAACTTGATTCTCTCGCATGGATTCTAACTCGGATCTTGTGGCTCCAAGCCATTTCTCAGAGTCTGGTCCCATCACTGCTTCCATATAGGTCTTGGGTTTATCATTGTCCAACAATAATATGTCACGCTGCCTAGTAGTTAGAAACACAAACCGCTCGGGCGCATGACTCAACCTCTCCGACCGACGTGGGACTGGTGTCTCGACAATAGGCTCTACAACATCTTGCATGTCGAGTTGCGGTTTAGTAGGAGCTGAAACACTTTCTAGTGGTTCTCAAACCTCTTCAAGTTACACTGTGCTCCCACTAGCCCTTTTCGAGAGAAACTCTTTCTCAAGAAAAACACCATTCCGGACGACAAACACTTTGCCTTCTTCCTAGTTATTAAAGTAATATCCTTTGGTTTCCCTAGGATATCCCACAAAGAAGCATTTATCAGATTTGAGAGTGAGCTTATCAGACGTCAAACGCTTTACATAGCCTCACAACCCCAGATCTTTAGAAAAGACAACCCGGGACGCTTCCCAGTCCATATCTTATATGGTGTCCTCTCTACAAATTTAGATAGAACTCTACTTAGCGTGAAAGCAGCAGTTTCTAAAGCGAATCCCAAAAAGATAATGGAAGATCAGTTTGACTCATCATCGACCAGACCATGTCCAACAAGGTTCGGTTCCCCCGCTCGGACACCCCATTCCACTGAGGCGTACGAGGTGGAGTCAGCTGTGGAACGATTCCACGCTGCTTCAGATGATTATTAAACTCATAGCTCAAATATTCAACTCCACGATCCAATCATAGAAATTTAATTATCCTGCTAGTATGATTTTGTACCTCATTCTGGAACGCCTTGAACTTTTCAAAGAATTCCGACTTATGCCTCATCAAGTAGACATAACCATATCTACTAAAGTCGTCGGTAAAAGTTATGAAGTACTGGAATTCACCTCTAGCCGTGGAACTAATTGGTCCACATACATCAGTATGTACAATGGCCAACAATTCATTTGCCCTCTCACTTTGACCAGTGAAAGGCGCCTTAGTCATCTTGCCAAGTAAACAAGACTCACATGTGTCAAACGATTCAAAATCAAATGACTCCAAAAGCCCATCTCTATGGAGCTTCTGCATGCGCTTCTCATTTAAATGACCCAAACGACAATGTCAGACATAGGTAGGATTCAAATTATTGAGTCGAGGTTTCTTCGTATTAATGTTATAGACATGTGTATCCTCAAGATTCAGAACATATAAGCCATTCAACAATGGACAAACACCATAGAGCATACCATTCGAAAATATCGAACAACACTTGTTCTTTATTACGAATTCAAAACCATCTTTCTCTAAACATGACGAAGAGATAATGTTTCCGCCCAAGGCGTGAATAAAATAATAATTATTTAACTCCAAAACTAATCCAGAGGGTAGCGACAAAGAATAAACGTTGACGGCCAACGCAGCAACTTTTGCACCATTGCCGACGCGAACATCCAATTCGCCTCTTGCGCACTTCCTAGTCCTTTTCAGCCCCTGCAATGATTTGCAAGTGTGAATCATTGATCCGGTATCAAATACCCATAAATCACTTGGACGAGTAGCAAGATAAATTTCAATAACATTTATACCTGAAGCGGAAGTCGCACTTCCCTTCGTTTTCTTTTGTTCTTCCAAGTACAACTTGCAATTCCTCCATCAATGGCCAGACTTATGGCAGTGGTGGCAAGTATCAGAGCTAGCAGGGCCCGACTTGGACTTTCTAGCCGAATTAGACTTAGAGCTCGAGATCACATCTGGAGCTTTAGCCTTTCCCTTACACTTTCTCTTCTTACTTTCCTTTTGAACCATCATCACATGACTAGGATTTTTTTTAAGGCTTTCCTCGGCTATCTTGAGCATCCCATGTAATTCAGCCAAGGTTTTCTTCATGCCATTCATATGATAATTCATGATGAACGGCTCGAAGCTCGCACGGAGCGACTGTAGAATCATATATGTGGCCAAATCTTTATCAAGTTTAGAGCCGGGCTTCTCCAGGTTCTCAACGTAACCAATCATCTTGATCACATGAGGACTCACTAGACTGCCTTCCCCCAACTTACACGCAAACAAGGACTTTGAGACATTATACCTCTCAGTCTGTACTTGGTTCTCAAACATGCCCTTCAGCCCCACGATCATATCGTAGGCATCCCTGTCTTCATATTGCTTCTGAAGCTCAGAAGACATGCAGGCAAGCATGAGACAGCTGACATTAATTTTTATCACTGGCGTGCTTCTCATAACCCCGCCTTTTAGCAATTGGTGTATTATCCATTGGTTCATCAGGGTGGGGTTTCTCTAGAATGTAATCTTTATTCTCCTGTTTGAGAATGATTCTCAAATTGCTGTACCAGTCTATAAAATTTGTTCCAGACAATTTCTCCCTTTCAAGGATAGGTCACAGATTAAAAACAGAAGTGTTCTGTGCAGTAGGTGCCATGATCTACAACAACAATGCAAGATTCAACACTATGCTATGTTAATCTTCTATCAAATAAAAGATATGCCACAATATGTAAAATAATCGTTTTCCCTCTAATGATACATTGTGGGACAAGATCCATATTCATCTAATTTCTAGTGAGCTTTGGCATCACTGCTAGAAGATTAGTGACATAGGTAAGCAACACTTGCTAATCACATCATATGCGACTCTTGTTCGATGGGGCAGCATCTAATGCCCGACTCCCAACTCCATGCCCCAAAGCTCAAAACCGTTTTGATAGCTTTGTTAAGCAAACCAAAACTATGCATGTGGTGTCTGACATCCACCCTGACTGGTCAAGATAAAAGACGATAACCTGCTTTGGTAGACCCATCATCAATGATCAAGAACCTTGGTAGGTGCAGCTATTAGAAAGAGCATCAATACTTAATTTTCTGAGGGAAACTATTCTAACATGGTAACGATGCCTACCGCACACGAAACATGAAAGAATAGTATGACAGGAACATAAGTAAACATCACAGGCAATCATATTAACTGTGACATAGTATGGCTCTCTCATGGTGATCTCCATCTCCATGGTTCCTGTCCGTCGGGTCATCACGCTTGAGGCCTCCACTAACTTGAATCGGTCTATTACATCTAATAGCACTATACTAATTACATGAGCAGAAGCATCACATGTCGACGCGTAGGTCGTACAACATTTAAACAGCCTTGGGCTGTAATCAACCATGACACGTAGGCCATGTAATTACAAGCGAGTATCATATACTATGCAAGGCCATACCAGTCACAACATTCCCTGCAAAAACAAGTTAGGCGGAATCTAGACGTGACTGTACTGGACCCGGAAGTTCTGGCTCAGAGGCCCAGAACTTCTGGTCGAAGGGCCTGGAATTTCCGACTCAGGGCCAGAACTTCTAAATCAACCTTCTGACTCGAATTTATTTAGACCCGGAACTTTCGGGTCATACCCGGAACTTCCGAAAATAACCTTCTGTATGGAATTTATTTCTGTCCGGAACTTCTGGACCTGAAACTTTTGGGTCATACCCGGAACTTCCAAAAATAACATTCTGTATCAAAATTTATTTTGGCCCGGAACTTCCGGTCCAACCAGAACTTCTAGAAAATCCAACGACAAAAACAATAGATCCAATCTATTTCCATCACATATCACCATATGTGATCGATCCAGATCGAACACTACGCACGTAGGCTCTGATACCACTGTTGGGTTATGGAGAGGCTATGCTAGCGCTTAATTTCAAAAATTTACCCCGTTATCCCAATAACCATGCGTGTAATGGGATCATGGATCGTTACCTTCTAATGCAAGACGCGCTAGTGTAGCGAAAGAAGATGTTGGGGAAGCGCGTCCTTGCTCAACTCCGTCCGTTCGTCGGTGATCCGGTGATGAAGACGACACGGTCCTACAATCCAGCAATCTCCACGAGAAGAAGACGAGCACCATTATTAGAGTAGTGCCGCCATGGTATCCACACATCTGGGAATAGGATCACCTCGCGCCGGCGTGCTAGCACCACTCATGAGATCCATGGAGATCGATCACAACAGTTGCAATCGAGGAGAGAAGAGAGGTGGCGGCTAGGGTTCTCAGCCAGAAGTAATAGCAGCAACAACCTTTTCGTGCTAGCTGCTCCTCTCTTTATATAGTGCCCTACCACGGGACTTTAATCTGTATTAAAGCCCAACAGATCTAATCTGTTCGCCTTGACCGGAACTTCTGGTTCTAACCAGAACTTCCCAAAATAACATTATGTATCGAATTTATTTCGACTCGAAACTTTCAGTCTAACTGGAACTTCCGGTTCGTCCAGGTAGGCCCAGAACTTTTGGTCCAACCAGAACTTTTGGCTCCTCCAGAAAACCAAAACTAGGGCTGGCCCAGAACTTTCGGTCTAACCGGAACTTCTGGATGCTCCAGAACCCAGAAGTTCTAGCCCTAGGCCAGAATTTCCGGTCTCCAGAATTCTCATGGGCACAATTCCATCACGTATAACCTCTTACTTGGGAGGGATTGGATACATGCCAATTTTTGTGTTCCTTCCACAATGTATCAGAGTTTAATGCAATGGCAGGATGATCAGGTAGAAATTATTCAAGCCGATAGGTCAGTTTGTGTTTCAACAACCAGTTTGCCTGATTTTGAAAAGATAGATTGCCTTTCCAGACACGTTTGAGAAGGGAATTTTTTAAGGGTATTGAATCTTGGTCTTCACCAATGAATGAGATAATATCGGACTAGGATCCTTAGCATAAGAGATAGATGATGAATAAGGAAAGCTAGGAAGAAGATTTACGTCGGCTGATGAATTAGAAGAAGTAGACATCGGACCAGGAGATAGGCCATGGCCGATGTATATTAGTGTCAAATTACCTTCTCATGTAAAAGACAAATTAATTGCTTTATTAAAAGAATTTTGGGATTGTTTTACATGGAAATATCACGAGATGCCTGGGCTTAACCGATCGATTGTGGAACATCAGCTCCCTATTAAGTCAGAATTTCCGCTAGTAAAGCAGAGTTAGAGAAGATTCAAACAAAAAAACTATCCCGATATAAAGGCTGAAATTACAAGACTTAACAATAGTAACATTATAAGACCTGGTCGATACGCCGAATGGGTATTAAATATAGTCCTAGTATGGAAGAAAAATGGCTAATTAAAAATATGCGTTGATCTTAGGGATTTAAATAAGCCACACCTAAGGATGAATACACAATGCCGATCGTGGATTTATTAGTTGATGCAGCGTCAGGACATAAAATTATTAGTTTCATGGTTGGTAATGCCGAATATAATCAAATATTTATGGCAGAACAAGACATTCCAAAAATCGCATTCCGATGTCATGGTGCCATTGGCTTATTCGAGTGGGTTTTATGAATTTTGGATTAAGAGCAATGTATCAAAGAGCAATGAAGTACATATTCCACAACCTCATCGACTCATTAGTAGAAATAAATATTGATGATGTAGTAGTAATGTCACGCCAGAAAATTTCAACCATTTCCTTACGATTTATTGTGCGAAAAGTCTCTCCTCTAGGAATTAGCCAAGGCACACAATAGATAATTTATTGGACGTCATAAGCATTATTGTTCACGACGAAGTAAATAAAGTACTTATTACAGAGGTGGCATTAGAACCTCAAAACAATAATGATCAATATAAATAACTCCTAATAACTTTATTGATGCAACGGCGACTCCACTCCACAGGCAGACTTGACTGGGCAACAACTCAAAAGGCGCCACCTTCATCTTCGCTGACGAACTCCTCTTTTGGTGGTGGGGGAATGCAAGGGTGAGTATTTTCAATACTCAGCAAGCCATCCAAGTGGAACAGTTATAATGCACAGGGGATACAAAGGACGGCATAATATGGTTTATTTGCATAAACAGAGCATTAAAGAGAGATAGAATTTAAAAGGTAATTCTAATTAAGTTGGAACCTTAAAATAATATT
>KE372048.1:99356-127496 GCA_000418225.1 Zizania latifolia
GATTGTGGATCAACAAAACTGGTCGGCTGTGTTATGTACACATCCTCACTTAAGTTTCCATTAAGGAAAGCTGTTTTGACATCCATCTGCTATATTTCATAATCAAAATATGCAGTAATCACTAGAATGATCCGAATGGACTTTAGCATTGCGATGGGCGAGGAGGTTTCATCATAATCAACAACTTAAATTTGTTTAAAACCTTTTGCCACCAATCACGCTTTATAGATGTGAGCATTTTCATCTATGTCTATTTTCTTCTTGAATACCCATTTACACTCAATGGTTTTTATACATCAGGTGGATAAATCAAGTTCCAAACTTGATTGGTGTACATGGATTCAGGCTCAGATCTCATGGCTCCAAGCTATTTCCCAGAGTCTGGTCCCACCATCGCTTCTTCATAGGTCTTGGGTTCATCATTGTCTAACAATAATATATCTCGTTCATGAGTGGTCAAGAACATGAACCTCTCAGGTCCATGCCGTACCCTCTCTGATCTACGTGGTGCAACAGGTTCTTCAACAACTTGATTATCCAATTGTGGTTCTATGGGAGTGGAAACATTTTCAGGTGTTTCCCGAACTTCTTCGAGATGCACCGAGCTCCCACTACCCCTTCTCGAGAGAAACTCTTTCTCCAAGAATACACCATGTCGGGTGACAAACACTTTGCCGAGTTCCTTGTTATAGAAATAATTTCCTTTGGTTTCTCGAGGATACCCGATAAAGAAGCACTTGTCAGATTATGGAGTAAGCTTATCAGACCGTAAATGCTTTATGTAAGCTTCACAATCCCAAATTTTATGAAAAGATAGATTAGGATGATATCCTATCCATATCTCATATAGAGTCTTTTCAACCGACTTTGATGGAACCCTATTTAGTGTGAAAGCGGCTGATTCAAGAGCATATCTCCAGAAGGATAATGGAAGATCACTTTGGCTCATCATTGATCGGACCATATCCAATAAGGTATGATTTCTCCTCTCGGACACCCCGTTCCACTAAGGTGTACCGGGTGGAGTCAATTGTGGAACAATTCCGCAATCCTTTTGATGATTACCAAACTCAAGGTTCAAGTATTCTCCTCCACGATCTGATGATAGAAACTTGATTGTCTTTCCTAAATGATTATGTACTTTATTTTGGAATTCATTGAACTTTTCAAAAGACTCCAACTTATGCCTCATTAGGTAGATATATCCATATCAACTAAAGTCATCGGTAAAAGTTATGAAGTACTAAAAACCACTTTTGGCTATTGAGCTCATTGGTCCGCACACATCTGTTTGTATGATTTCCAATAAGTCACTTGCCCTCTCACTTTGACCCATGAAAGGTGCCTTTGTCATCTTACCAAGTAAACAAGATTCACATGTCTCAAATGATTCAAAATCAAAAGAGTCAAGAAGACCATCTTTATGGAGCTTCTTCATGCGTCTCTCATCTATATGACCTAGGTGACAATGCCAAATAAATGTGGGATTCAAATCGTTAAGATGTTGCCTTTTCATATTAATGTTATAGATATGAGTTTCTTCAAGATTCAAAATGTAAAATCCATTCGTCAATTAAATATGACAATTGAACATATCTCCAAGATAAACTGAACAACCATTGTTCATTGATCTAAAGTCATAACCTTCTCCTTGCAAGTATGAAGCAAAAATTACGTTTTTACATAGAGTTAAAATACAATAACAATTGTTTAATTCCAAAACTAATCCTGAATGTAGAGACAATGGCATGGTGTTGATGGCAACCGTAACAACTCTTGCTCCATTGCCTATGTGAAGATCCACTTCGCCTTTAATCAATCTTCTACTTCATCTTAGACCCTGCAATGACTTACAGATGTGAGCAACTGATCCGGTATCAAATACCCAAGAATCAGTAGATGAAGTAGCAAGATTGATTTCTATAACATTTATACCTGAAGCGAAAGTCATACTTCCCTTCTTCTTGAGATCCTCCAAGTACTTCTTGTAGTTCCTCTTCTAATGACCCGGCACCTTGCAGTAAAAGCATACTGCATCTTGAGCCACCCCTTTCTTGTCTTTCTTGGTCTTGGAATTGCTCGTGATCTCATCGGTAGACAACTTCCTCTTGATCGCCCATTTCTTGACACTGGTCTATTTCTTGCATTTCTACAGCATCATCACATGACTGTTTTTTTCTTAATGCTTTCCTCGGCGTTTTTCAGCATCCCATGTAGTTTTGTCAAGGTTTTGTCCATGCTATTTATATGATAATTGATTATGAACGGTTTAAAACTCGATGGCATGGATTGAAGAATCAGATCAGTAGATAACTCTTGGCTAAAAGGAAAGCCCAGCTTTTCTAGACTCTCAATAAAACCAATCATTTTGATAACATGGGGACTGATGGGATTCCCTTCAGCAAGCCTGCACGTAAACAAGGATTTTGAGATATTGAACCTCGCGACCCTCGCTTGGTTCTCAAACATGCCACGTAGATCCACAATAATATTGTAAGCATCTGTGTTCTCTTATTGCTTCTGAAGCTCAGAGGACATTATGGTAAGCATGAGACAGCTCACATCAAGGCAATCATTAGTGTGCTTCTCGTAAGCATGTTGTGCAGCCACAGTAGCATTATCAAGCAATTCATCAGGGTAGGGACTTTCAAGAACATACTGTTTTCTTTCTTGTTTGAGAACTATTCTCAAATTTCTATACCAATCCATAAAGTCTGTTCTATTAAGCTTTTATTTCTCAAGGATAGATCGCAAATTAAAAGAACTGGACGTGGTAGAGGCTGACATAATCTACAACATAAGATATACAAAGTTTAGCACCTATGTTTATGTTAATCTTTCATTAAACTATTTAACAAAAGATTCTTTCACTATGTTTTAGAAACCAAAACCTCTCTCTCGGTTACATAGTGGGTCAGGATCCTCATTTCATTAAGTCCTAGTGAGCTTTGGCATCACTGCTAGAAATTAATGACAGGGGGTAAGCAACACTTTGCTAATCACATCTCCATGTGACTCCTATTTGTTAGGTTAGTATCTCTATGCTCCGGCCCCAACCTGATGCCCTAAGGTCCAAAACTGTTTTGATAACCTTATTATACAAACCAAAGCTTCCGCATATAGATGTCTGACATCTATCCTAACTTTTAATGGTAATCACCAGCACTCTGCTTTGGCGGACCCACCAAATGATGAACATTACCGTGTTAGGTGCAGCAATTGAAAAGGCATCGAAAACTTAATTTTTCTGAGGGATTCTATCCTATCATGGCATCATATCAAACAAGATATAGCATGAAAATGAGATAGAAGATATCACAGATAAACACATTTAACTGTGAATTAGTATGAACCAAACAGATGGGGATCTCCATCTCCATTAGTGGTGTAGATAATCTTCATCGTCCACATCACTCCTTCGGGCCACCATGCTTTATATCCAACAATCTCATATCTAAGCTACAATAGCTAGAACAAAAGATTACAAATCAAGCATCTAGTCGACATGCAGGTCACAAATATAGCAGAGACAACTATCACATAGCTAAAGATCATGGCATGCAAGCCATGCATAATAGTTACATGCATCACATACATCTCTTACAATTTATATAGGGCCACACCATTCACATCATTCTCTGCAAAAATAAGTTAGACATAGAATTACATTCTAGCTAATGATGTGAACTAGGACTCTATACAAGGTGTGCACATACGGTGGTCCACCAGAGCCCTGTCCACTAGCGAAAATCAAGAGCCAAGATTTATACTGGTTCGGGTCTCCCGAATGATAGTAACCCTACATCCAGTATTTTGGTGTGTAATATGATGGTGGAGCTTACAAGACGACACAATTAAGCTATGAAGGCTTAAAGGTGTCGAAAGTAAGAAAAATATGGTGAAACTAGATACCTCTAGGGGGTGCCTCGTCTACTTTATATACTCAGGAGATGAGCCCAACAACCCAAGATTCTATCCTGAGTCGATCTAGGATTGCATACTAAACTCGGGTGCTAAATCTCTAATTACAAGAATTCTAGTACAAATAAATCTCTTGATGCTATATCTAAAGTTCGGCTACCCGACAAGGACTGAATCTTCCTTATCGGTGCTAAACCCCTCTCTATAGGCCGTACCGGATGGTCAATGCTGGTCTTGGCCTGCTCTTGGTCCATACTGATAAGCCCAATCATGGGGTAACTAGGGGTTATATCCCCGACAGTAGCCCCTGAGCTCTTCTTAGTTTGGTTAAAGAAATCTTTGACAAAATAAGCTGGGAGGAGCTCTTCTTCAATCTGAAGCTTCAACACTTTTGCTAAGCTTTAATGATCTTGAAAAAGTTTTGATTTCCTTCTTTCGTGTGAGGTGCACCCACATGATGCAGTCCCCGAGCCTCGAGTTAAATGGAACATTTAGCTCGAGGGTCAAAGTATATTCTACAAGAAAAAGCCTTTTGAAACTTCCTGTCTCTTGGAAAAACCTTCGAGGAATCCTCTAAAATTTTGTTTGATGAGCCTATCCTTTATTGGCATTGAGGCCTTGCTGGGAAAAAGGATATGGTTGAGATCTCAAACTTGTGATGATCTCGAGAGAAGTTGATCTTGAATCTTCAAATATGTCGATGTTCGACTGCTCGGGTCCTCGATCACCTAGATGCTCGAGAAGACGAGATCTATCGGACTCGAGGGTCCTTGAGCACACCAGCCCCCTAGTGCTCACATCTCTAGTCAGGCAAGCCCCAAGCCTAGGGGTCCTCGAGCGCACGTGAGCCCCTAGCCAGGCATGGGGCCCATTGGCACAAGTGATCTCAACCATCACGGACTCTGCCTGGTGTGCCCAAAAGGATACTTCCTAATTTCTTCAACCATCCGCAGTTAATGCATGGCAGATGAAAGGACTAAAGATGCCCTATCTCTGACATAGCCACGTGCGACATATAGAGCGCCAGCATAGATAAGGAGGTGAGAGTCATCCTACCCTCCTCGCCGTAAAGCACACAGCTACCGAAGCGGTGCTTACTGTAGCGGCGGGAGTAGGTACTTGAGGGAACGCTTCTATTTGAACTGGCATCCCTCCCCCTCTATCTTCACAACAAAGCACCTCCTTACCTTTGTTTCTTCTGCTTTGCTTTCTGCCAAAGTCTCTTCTACTTAACTTCCGCAAGGGAGAGGTTGTTGATATCGCTTGCTGCTCCATGAATCTACGGTAAGCTGGCTCGGCCATGAACCTAGCTGTCCCGGTTGTGGGAAGTTCAGGATTTCACATTCATTTGGTAAGTTCATCCTTGTGCAAATCTGTTTTTGTCTTCACAGTGTGGTATGTGACTCCTGGCTCAGCGTGTTGCAGGATGTCATGCCCTTCCTGAGGCCCTTCTCTAGCGTAGTTCTTTTCGCTAACGTGCTATCACACGGCGCTTTCATGCTACTTGTCTTGATGTTTGGATGTTAAGGTAGAGGCTCGATCCTGTGGGAGGAACTAGAGATGACCACCGGCGCAGGTGTCTCGGAGGTGGTTTCTAATCCCACCATCGTGGCCGAGCCGCTTTTGCTCTCCCTTTGTGCTGGTCTCTTAGGGTTAGTCACTATCTCCTCCGGTCAAGACGAGGATCACACGGAGTCGCTGCTGCCATAGTGGCAGCCCCCGAGATCCCTAGTGCTCATGGTGATCGTGATAGGCTGATGCTACACCATGGGGAATTGCTGTGAGAACCTTGGTGCTCATGGCCACCGCGTTTGCTTGGCAGAATACTGTCTCTGGCCATCTGTGCGCCTTTTTCTTCTTGTTAATTAGAGGAGGTTGTATCCTCTTCTTTGAAGTAGTCATTGTGGGAGTGTTGTGTCCCCTTCTTTGAAGTAGTCCATCCCCGATAAAAGATTAGTCTTTGAGAAATAAAGGTGATTTTAATTTTGTCTTACACAACTTGTACCGCATGTCATGTGCTCTTTATCACCCACACGGTGTATCTTGGCGGATGCGATGAATATGCAAGACTACGGGTGTATGGCTAAGTAGCCGACCCTCTACCATGTCTGGTTGCATGTACAGCGACCATGTGGCGCCCAACTCGGAGGGGTATGTAGTCTGCATGGGTCGATGAGTTCTTCAAAGATGCACGGTTGCGGGTGTACGACTAAAGAGTCAACCCTCTCCTAGGTTCGGTTGCATGCACGGCGGTCGTCTGGTACCCAACACGAATGTAACCAGCATAGTTTGACGAGAAAAAATGCTCGACTATGGGTGTATAGCCCTAAGGCTGACCCCTTCCTAGCCTAGTTGCATGTCTAGGGGGAAGTAGTCAGTGAGGTCGGCGTGGATAATGCTTGACTACGGGTGTATAGCCCTAAGGCTAAACCCTTCTCGGCCTAGTTGCATCTCTGTGGGGAAGTAGTTGGTGAGGTTGATGGAGAAACAGTGCCATGGGGTCGATGAGTGCCTGAACATATTTCGTCAACAAAAAGTTATTTTACAAAGGATTGTTAGGCGTAAAATTGACAAAGGTGCTCGATATTCTAGGAGTTTGGTACTGCTTGCCTGTCTTCTCGCAATAGCTTATATGCCCCTGGTCTTGTTACTTCGGCAATGATAAAAGGTCCTTCCTAGGGGGTGGACAATTTGTGCATCTCGATGGTTGATTGTACCTGGTGAAGTACCAAGTCATCGACCTTGAAGCTTCTGCTTTATACATTGCAATCATGGTACCATCGAAGGGTCTACTAATACCAATCCTCTTGTTCTGTAGCTGCTATCCGGGCTTCCTCGATAGAGTCGATATCCTCAGCCCTGGTTTGTTCTACCGTTCCCTCATGGTAGTATTGAACTCGGGGGGACTTGTGTAGCATGTCGCTCGAGAGGATTGCCTCAGAGCCATATACGAGGAAGAAAGGTGTTTGCCCCGTCCCTCTATTTGGTTGTGTGCGAAGCCCCTAGAAAACTGTGGGAAGTTCCTAGAGCCACCTCCCAGTGTACATTTGTAAAGGGTCAAAGATTCGAGGTTTTAGGCCTTGAAGGATCTTCCCGTTGGCGTGTTCGCTTTGCCCATTGGCTCAAGGATGCATGACTGATGCATATTTAACCTCGATTAGTCTTTCTTCACAGAAGTGCCAAAAATCATTTGCGGTGAACTGAGTCCCGAGGTCAATTATTATTTGATTTGGGACGTCAAACGGTAGGTGATCCCTTCGATAAACTATGCTACTTTTTTGGCTATACAATTCTTCAGTGGCATTACTTCTATCCACTTACTGAACTTGTCAATGGCTACTAGTAGCCAGTCGATCCCCTGGGGAGCCTTCTAGAAGGGGCCGACCATGTCGAGCCCCGAGCAAGCGAAGGGCTAAGTTGGCAAAGAACTGGCAACTGGTGCACTTTTTAACTAATTCTTTGGTGTCATTGTTGGCTGTTGGCTAGTAGAAGCCTAATCGGAATGCTTTTCCAACCAGTGTCCTAGCCCCAGTGTGATTGCCACACTCTCCCATGTGAACTTCATTAAGGATTTGCAGGCCTTCACTTGGCAGAACGCACTTCTGAAGTATCCTTGTTGATGTTGTGCGCTTGTATAGTTTATCCCCGATGACCACGTATTGCTTGCTTCAGTGTATCAGGCGCTCGACCATGACTTTGTCTTCTAGAGTGGTGCCTTTTAGGATGTGCTCGATGATAGGCTGTCGCCAATCATCAACATTTTCGGCCATGCTGACGATTTTTAGCGAACTAGTGGCCAGGTGTTCATTGTTTTTGATTGATGGCTTGGTAAGCTCTTGAACGAACATGACTTTGGGGACCATCGCCTGAGAGCACCCAAGGCTAGCTAGGGTGTTGGCTGATAAGTTATTGTCGTGAGGGACATGCTGAAATTCTAGGCCAAAATATTTGTCCTCGAGTTTTCGAACCTCGACGCAGTAGGCGTCCATCTTGTCACTGGTGCAAGACCAATCCTTGTTGACCTAGCTGATAGCCAACTTGGAGTCTCCGTAGGCCATTAGCCATTTGACCCCAAGCGATATTGCTATCCTGAGGCCGTGTATCATGGCCTCATACTTGGCCACGTTGTTGGAGGCCTTAAATAGTAGATGTAGTACATAGCGCAGCTCCTCCCCTTTTGGAGATGTGAGGAGAATACCTACGCCAGCTCTGTCTATATTAAAGGAGCCATCGAAGTGCATCATCCAATATTCCTTTTCTTCTCGGCTTGGAGGCAGTTGTATCTCAGTCCACTCAGCGACGAAGTCAGCCAAGGCTTGTGATTTTATGGCAGTATGGGATTGGAATTCCATCGTGTACTCTCCCATCTCGATGGCCCACATTACAATTTGCCCTGTTGCATCCCGGTTGTGGAGTATGTCACCCAGAGGGTATTCTGTGATGACTATGATCTTGTGGGCTTGGAAGTAATGCTTCATCTTCCGTGCGGTGAGCAGGACAACGTAAAGAAGCTTCTATATTTGTGGATACCTCGCTTTTCATAGGCCTAGGACTTCTGATATAAAATATACTATCCTTTGGATCAGGAAAACGTGTCCATCCTCAGGCCTATCAACTACCACGGCCATGCTGACGATGTTAGTCATGGCAGTCTCCTCTGGGTTTGGAGCCATAAGGATTGGAGGTGAAGTTAAAATTTTCTTGAATGCTGAAAATGCCTCGTCGGCCTTGGCCGTCCATCGAAAATCTTCCTCTTTCTTTAACAATTTGAGGAAAGGAGCTCCTCTTTCTCCTAGATGAGAAATAAATCTTCAGAGGGCCATCATGCAATCGGTGAGGTTCTAGATTTTCTTGGCGTTATTGGATTTTTCCATCTTCATTATTGCAGCTATCTTATCTGGATTGGCCTCAATGCCCTGGTTGCTAACGATGAACCCGAGCAGTTGTCCTAACGGTACTCCGAAGACACATTTATCAGGGTTAAGCTTCCATCAGAACTTCCGCAGGTTTGTGAACGTCTCGGCAATGTTGTTGATGAGGTTATCTTCTTCTCTCGACTTTATAACAACGTCGTCGACATATGCCTCGACATTGCGGCCGATTTGGTCTAAGAGACATCGCTGGATGTTTCGTTGATATGTTGCCCCCACATTCTTGAGTCTGAATGACATGGTGGTATAACAGTATGCTCGGAAGGACGTGATGAAGGATGTTTTCTCCTTGTCTTCTTCTTTAAAGCCGATTTGGTGATAATCAGAGTAACAGTCGAGGAAGCATAGGAGAGAGCACCCTGTCATTGAGTCGACCACTTGGTCTATCCAAGGCAGCCCAAAAGGATCCTTCGGGTAATGTTTGTTCAGGTCGGTATAGTCGATGCACATTCGCCATTGTTCTGTCTTCTTTCTTACCAGGACTGGGTTGGTGAGCCACTCTAGGTGATAAACTTCACGGATGAATGTAGCTGCTAGGAGGTGAGCGATCTCAACCTTAATTGCCTCTTTCCTGTCTTGAGCGAACCTCCGTAGCTTCTGCTTTATCGGTTTAGTGGTTGGGTATACGTGGGATTCATGCTCGATCAGCTCCCGAGAAACCCCAAGCATGTCGGAGGGCTTCCATGCGAAGATGTCCATATTAGAGCGCAGGAAGCTGATGAGCGCGATTTCCTATTTGGGGTCAAGTCTTGCCCCAATGGTTGCCATCTTTGAAGGGTCAGCTTCAGAGAGGATGATCTTCTTGGAGCTCGAGGGCGCGGTGGAGATCTCCGAGGGAGTTGGTGCCTTAGTTGAAACTTCTAAAGCTTCGGGAGGATGTGCTCGGGCTTGCCTGAGGGTTTCCTCCATTCAAGTCGATAGGTCGACAGCCTCGGCCAGAGCAAGACTATCGTTTTCGTATGCGTGAGAGGTGCCGATGTTTCTCCACACAGTAATGACTCTGCCATGACCCGGCATCTTGAGCACCAGGTACGGATAATGTCCAATGGCCTTGAATTTGGCTATGGATGGCCTTCTGAGGACGGTGTGGAACAGGATATCGTACTCCGTGACCCAGAAGGTTATGTGCTCGGTCCGATAATTATCCCGAGAACTGAACGTGACTGGCAAAGTTATTGAGCCGAGTGGTACCGAGCTTTGTCCGGGTATAATACCATATAATGGAAAGTTGTCCTCCTTTCGGAGGTTGTTGACTAAAATGCCAAGATCGATGAGGGACTGGTCGAAGAGGATGTTCAATCCACTTCCTCCGTTGATCAGGACTCGCCTCATGCTTACCTTGAATATCACCGGGTCAGCAACCAGTGGCCAACGCCCGGTTTTCTGGACATTGGTCCATTGGTCTTCTCAGTAGAAGGTGATCGGAACTTCTGACCACCGCAGCTATTGAATCTCCTCAAATCCAATGGCATTGATCTGTTGGTCTAGAATCTTTTGTTGCTGTTTAGTTTCAGCAGATGTGGGGCCACCAAAGATGATGTTCACCGTCTTATGAGGTTCCTAGAAATTATTGTTGTCTTGAAGCCGATTGTCTTTTCTAGGGGCGTCATCATCATCCCGGCGTCTTTTGCCTTAGCAGGGATTACCGCAGGACTCCTTGGCGAGTGCATCTTGTAAGGAATATCATTTGCGCATGGTATTCTTGCCTTTTGGATGAAATGGGCAGGGTTTGTCGAGTTCTTCCAATGTGGCTTCGTCTTCCTGGCATCGTGAACTATATGCTGTCACCATAGTTCTCTCCGTCTTCCTTTTCTGCTCCTGTTTACCGCGAGAGGATCTTGATTGATCATCCTTGTTGGGGAACGGGTAGGCTACGCTAGCAAAAATAAAACTTTTTCTACACCATTCAACCCAGGAACCATGCAAGTAATGGGATCATGCATCGTTACCTCTAGTCGTGAGACTCGCTAGGGCAGCGAAAGAAGAGTTGGGGAAGCGTGACCTCGATCAACTCTGCCTAGCTTTGTCCAATCGTCGACAGCGAAGACGATGCAGCCTTGTGATCCTCATGTCGAGATGATCAACACCACAATTGTAGCAGTGCCTCTACGGTATCCACACGTACAGGGACAGGATCACCTCATGCCGGTATGCTAGTACCACGCATGAGGTTAGGGGAGATGTGACCACAGCAGGTGCGGCTAGGGAGAGGTGGCGGCTAGGGTTAGGGTAGGGGCAACAGCAGCAATAGCCTTTTGCACCCTAGCCTCTTCTCTCCTTATATAGAGCCCACTGATGTGCCTTCAATCAATATTAAAGCCCAATATATCTAATCTGCACGTTTGGCCTTGAAGTTCCGGCCGAGGTCTGGAACTTCCAAAAATAACATTCTGTATCGAATTTATTTCGATTCTAAAGTTCTGGTCCAACAAAAACTTCTGAACCCAGAACTTCTGGTCCAACCAGAATTTCTGAAAATAACATTCTGTATCAAATTTATTTTGGCCCAGAAGTTCCAACCGAAGCCCGGAACTTTCGATTTGTCCAGAATTTGCGTCTAGAGTAGGCCCAAAAGTTCTGGTTGGACCAGAACTTCTGGTTCCTCCAGAACTCACCACCAGGGTGGGCCTAGAAGTTCTGGTCCAACCAGTACTTCCGGTTCCTCCAGAATTTGTCTCTAGGGCATATAACCATCAATCTCCCACTTGCACTAGAGCCAATACTTGCAAGCGGTAGCTAGCAATACATACTGACCCCCGAATGCATACAAAAGATCATATCAACTGAACCTTAATATACTCACGCACCAATCCCTTTACCACACGACATCAATCAAGCTCAAGGCAAGATTCGTGCCACCCTTGTGATAGCTCGACACTTCACTCGATCAAATAGTGGATTCATCATGATTAACTCTTTAATCATAGTGGCATGGCCATGCACTTTCCTAATCCAACTATCTCGAGGGGCCCAGAGACGTCTCTCCCATTATTTAGGAGGGGTAAATTCCATCTTGATCGCTCACATTCCATGATATGTTTCATAACATACCCAAAAGCAACCTTTATAACTACCCAGTTACGGAATAGCGTTTGGAAGCCCCTAAGTGTGTTACTACACATTCTAGAATCAATGACGATCTCAGGTCAAACGATTCTACAGGTACACCATTTGAGATGACAACTGATGGCACATCAAGAATAACAATCCTAGCAGTATCTCAAGGTAGGTCTATCCAACACCATGTTCTCATAATCATAATATGCGGCAATTGCTTGGATAATCCAGATAGACTTTAGCATTATGACGGACGAAAATGTTTCATCATAATCAACAACTTGAATTTGCCTGAAACCTTTCACCACCAATCGTGTCTTATAGATGTGAACATTTCCATCAACGCCTACCTTTTTCTTAAAAATCTATTTACACTTGATAGTTTTGACACCATCAGGTGGATCGACCAAGTTCCAAACTTGATTTTCTCGCATGGATTCTAACTCGGATCTTATGGCTCCAAGCCATTTCTTAGAGTCCAGTCTCATCACTGCTTCCGAGTAGGTCTTTCGTTCATCATTGTCCAACAATAATGTCACGCTACACCGTGGTTAACAACATAAACCGCTTGGGTGCACGACTAACCCTTTCCGACCAACGTGGGGCTGGTGTCTCGACAACAGGTTCTGCAACATCTTGCATATCGAGTTGTGGTTCAATAGGAGCTAAAACACTTTCGAGTGGTTCCCGAATCTCTTCGATTTGCACCATGCTCCCACTAACTCCTTTTGAGAGAAACTCTTTCTCAAGAAAAACACCATTCTAGGGGACAAATACTTTGCCTTCCTAGTTATAGAAGTAATATCCTTTGATTTCCCTATGATACCCCACAAAGAAGTATTTATCAGATTTATGAGTGAGCTTATCAGACGTCAAATGTTTTACATAGGCCTCACAACCCCATATCTTTAGAAAAGATAACCCGAGACGCTTCCCAATCCATATCTCATATGGCGTCCTCTCTACAGATTTAGATGGAATCCTGTTTAATGTGAAAGCAGTAGTTTCTAAAGCTTATGCCTAGAAGGACAACGGAAGATCATATTGACTCATCATCGACTAGACCATGTCTAACAAAGTTTGGTTCCTCCGCTCAGACACCCCATTCCATTGAGGCGTGCCTGGTGGAGTCAGCTGTGGAAAAATTCCACATTGCTTTAGATGATCAATAACCTCATGGCTCAAATATTCACCTCCACGATTCGATCGTAGAAATTTAATTATCTTGCCTGTATAATTTTATACTTCATTCTAGAACTCCTTGAACTTTTCAAAGGATTATGACTTATGCCTCATTAAGTAGATGTAACCAAATCTACTAAAGTCATCGATAAAAGTAATGAAGTACTGAAAACTAACTTTGGCTGTAAAACTCATTGGTCCACATACATCTGTATGTACAAGGGCCAACAATTCATTTGCCCTCTCACTTTGACCAGTGAAAGGTGTCTTAGTCATTTTGCCAAGTAAATAAGACTCACATGTATCAAATGATTCGAAATCAAATGACTGCAGAAGCCCATCTTTATGGAGCTTCTACATACGCTTCTAATTTATATGACCTAAACGACAATGCCAAACATAACTAGGATTCAAATCATTAAGCCAAGACTTCTTCGTATTAATGTTATAAACATGTGTATCCTCAAGATTCAAAATATATAATCCATTCATCAATGGACAAGTACCATAGAGCATACCATTCAAAAATATCGAATAACACTTGTTCTTTATTATGAATTCATAACCATCTTCTTCTAAACATGAAGAAGGGATAATGTTTCTGCCCAAGGCAGGAATATAATAACAATTATTCAATTCCAAAACTAATCCTGAGGGTAGCGATATGGAATAAACGCCGATGGCCAACGCAGCAACTCTTGCACCATTGCTGACGCGCACATCTAATTCGCCTCTTGCACACTTCCTTGTCCTATTCAGTCCCCGCAACGATTTACAAGTATGAATCACTGATCCAGTATCAAATACCCATGAATTACTTGGACGAGTAGCAAGATTAATTTCAATAACACTTATACCTAAAGTGGAAGTCTTACTTCCCTTCTTCTTCTTGAGTTCTTCCAAGTACAACTTGCAGTTCCTCTGCGAATGACCAGTTCTGTATGCAAACAAGGACTTTGAGGCATTGAACCTCTCGGCCCGAGCTTGGTTCTCAAACATGCCTCGGAATCCCATAATCATATCATGGGCATCCCTATTCTCATTTTGCTTCTGAAGCTCAGAGGACTTACTGGCAAGCACGAGACAGCTAACATCAAGTGAATCATTGGTGTGCTTCTCAAAAGCCCTCCGATCAGCTAGAGATGCATTATTAGCTGGTTCATCAGGTTAGGAAACCTCTAGAACATATTCCTTTTTCTCTTGTTGGAGAACAATTCTCAAGTTTCTATGCCAATCAATAAAGTTTGTTCCAAAAAGCTTTTCCTTTTCAAGAATCGATCGCAAATGAAAACTGGAAGTGTTACTAGCAGTAGGTGCCATGATCTCCAACAAAAATACAAGTTTCAGCACTATGCTATGTGAATCTTCTATCAAATAAAAGATACTCCACTACATGATAAACAATCGTTTTCCCTCTTATGACATGTAGTGGGACAAGATCCATATTCAACTAACTTCTAGTGAGCTTTGGCATCACTGCTAGAAAATTAGTGACATAGGTAAGCAACCCTTCGCTAATCACATCCCTACGTGACTCTTGTTCGTTGGGGTGGCATCCAATGCCTCGACGAACAACTCCATGCCCCAAAGCCCAAAACCGTTTTGATAGCTTTGTTAAGCAAACCAATACTATGCTTGTGGATGTTCGACATCCACCCTAACTAGTTAAGATAAAAGATGGCACTCTTCTTTGACAGATCTACCATACAATGATGAAAAACCTTTGTAGGTATACCTATTAGAAAGGGCATCAATGACTCTTAATTTTCTGAGGGAAACTATTCTAACATGGTAACGATGCCTACCGCATACAAAACATGAAAGAATAGTATGACAGGAACATAAATAAACATCACAGGCAATCATATTAACTGTGACATAGTATGGCCCTTCTCATATGGTGATCTCCATCTCCATGGTTCCTATCCTTCGGGTCATTACGCTTCAAGTCTCTATGATCTTGTATCAGTCTATTACATCTAATAGCACTATACAAATTACATGAGAAGAAGCATCACATATCGACACGCAGGTCGTACAACAATAGAACAGCCTTTGGCTGTAATTAACCCTGACACGCAGGCCATGAAAATTACATACATGCATCACATGCTACACAAGGCCATACCAGTCATAACATTCTCTACAAAAACAAGTTCGGCATCGAATCTACGCGTGACTGAAAAGAAGACCCAGAACTTTCGGCTCAAAGCCCAGAACTTTTAGCCGAAGCTCGAAACTTCCAGCTCAAAGCCCGGACCTTCCGAAATCACCCTTCTGTATTGAATTTATTTTGGCCCGGAACTTCTGGCTTAAGGCCCAAAACTTCCAAAAATAACCTTCTGTACGGAATTTATTTCTGCTCGGAACTTCTGGAAATAACATTCTGTACAGGGATTATTTCAGCCTAGAAGTTCCGGCTGGAGCTCAGAACTTCTGAAAATCCGACGCAAGAATAATAGATCTAATCTATTTCCACCACATATCACCTATACGTGTATGGTCCAAATCGAACACTATGAACCTAGCTTTGATACCACTGTTGGGGAACGGGTAGGCTACGCTAGCAAAAACAAAACTTTTTCTACCCCGTTCAACCAAGGAACCATGCGAGTAATGGGATCATGGATCATTACCTCTAGTGGAGAGACGTGCTAGGGCAGCGGAAGAAGAGTTGGGGAAGCGCGTCCTCGATCAACTCTGCCCAGCTCCATCCAATCGTCGGCGGTGAAGACAATACAGCCTTGCGTTCCTCACATCGAGATGATCAGCACCACAATTACAGCAGTGCCTCTATGGTATCCACACGTATAGGGATGGGATCATCTCACGTCGGTATGCTAGTACCACGCGCGAGGTTAGGGGAGATCTGACCACAGCAGGTGTGGCCAGGGGAGAGGTGGTGGCTAGGGTTAGGGTAGGAACAACAACAGCAATAACCTTTTGCACCCTAGCCTCTCCTCTCATTATATAGAGCCCACTGATGGGCCATTAATCAACATTAAAGCACAACAGATCTAATCTGCACGTTCAGCCAGGAAGTTCTGGCCGAGGCCCAGAACTTCTGAAAATAACATTCTGTATCAAATTTATTTCGATCCGGAAGTTCCGGTCCAACCGGAACTTCTGAACCCAGAACTTTTGGTCCAACCGGAACTTTAAAAAATAACATTCTGTATCGAATTTATTTTGGCCAGGAAGTTCCGGGCGAAGCCTGAAACTTCACCTCTAGAGTAGGCCCAGAAGTTCTAGTTGGACTAGAATTTCCGGTTCCTCCAGAACTCGCCAACAGGGTGGGTCCAGAAGTTCCGGTCTAACCAGAACTTCCGGTTCCTCCAAAATTTGTCTCTAGGGCATATAACCATCAATCCTCTCATCGAGGGGATCGAGGACGATCATCTCTGCTCCAATCAAATCGACTCTCATGGCGTGATCACTCTATCTTTTCACTTCGAGCACCTTCACAGTCGGCATAGCTTTATGCGATTGAGATTATCTAGGCTATGGTCTTCGACTTCTTCCTCACGAGGGCTCCTTACACCTCAGAAGTCTGGTGCACAGTGTCAATGAAGTAATTAATGATGTCACGCTCCTCGACATCTATAATGGTGGTCCTCTTTTCCAATAACCATCGGATGAAGTTTCAAAGTGACTCATCTTCTTTCTATCGTAGTTGCTGGAGGTCATACCTGGTCCCAGGCTTCTGCCAGGTCCCCTGGTAGTTGTCAATTAAGGTTGAATGGAATTGCGCCCAAGAGCTGATGGAGTTCTTGGGTAGGCTGGAGAGCCAATTATTAGTGAATGAAGAGAGCATGATCGGAAGGTAGTTAGCCATTACCCTCTCGTCACCACTGGCTGCAAGGATGGCTGTATAGTAGAGCCATAGCCACTGTGAGAGATCCATGTTGCTGTCGTACAGTTCGATCCTCATGGGATGGAATGACCTTGGCCACCTGAATCGCCTTAGGTGACTTGTGAATGCGAGAAAACCACCATGATCGTCTCGGCTTCTACTCCTTCTGTGGTTGCAAGGGTTTTGGTCTTCAATTTCATAGGAGTCAGTGTTACTGCCTCTGTCTTGAAGGTTATCCCAAATATCCACTGGCCTATGGATTTCTGA
Source organism: Zizania latifolia (assembly GCA_000418225.1). Taxonomy (NCBI): domain Eukaryota; kingdom Viridiplantae; phylum Streptophyta; class Magnoliopsida; order Poales; family Poaceae; genus Zizania; species Zizania latifolia. Next base: position 116,568 of record KE372048.1, read on the forward strand.
ATGTAGCCTGTTCCGTCCTTCTAGAGGTGGAGGTGGTATTGAGCGATCACTGCGTGGACCATCGATGGGTGGATTTTGGTCCTGCGAGGGCTAGTACCAGTCCGGATTGTCGCCCTCCTTGTCTTTTGGGGAAGGAGACGGTGGCTGGACCAGAACCGGGGCCAGGGCGTTGATTTACGTCGCTGTCGCCTGGGCCAGAGCTTTTGCCCATCGTAGTTCTAGAGTCTCGGGAAGGGAACCGAGAGCTCTCTCGATCACCACCAAATTAGCATGCCCTCGGCCATCATGACGACATTAGCCAGGAATCGAGGGCTGCTCGGTTGTCGACTAGCTTCAAGCCCACGGACTAGCCCGACCTCTGCCCACGGTGCAGGATAGTTTGCCCCTTCTTGCTGGAGAAGATAATATAGTGTTCAGATCCTATCGGGTCTCGAACATGGCTCGATCGATGGCTCCACCTGATGGCCGAGGAGGGAGGTGAACTTCCCAAATTGGCTATCTCGTGAGCGACTATCACCGAGGGGATCAAGAGGACAAGCTGCCCTATTAAGTCCCCGATGAACGCCAAACTCCCGAACATAATCATGGAGCCAGTTAACACGAGGAAATTCAAAAAGAATCCATCGGATCCTAATGAAAGCGACGCGGACCCCTACCTGGCGCACAAACTGTTGGTGAATCACCTAGCAGTCCACCCAAGGGGGTACCCAAGATGATGATTAGATGTATGTAAGGGAAGCACAGCGTCTTCGAACCCAATGGCTGACTCTAGAACACAAGAAACAAGATTTATACTGGTTTGGGTCTCCCAGATGATAATAACCCTATGTCCAGTGTTTTGTTGTGTAATATGATGGTGGAGCTTACAAGACGACGTGATTAAGCTATGAAGGCTTAAAGGCATCGAAAGTAAGAAAAATATGATGAACCTTGATGTCTCTGGGTGCCTCATCTTCTTTATATACTAGGAGATGAGCCCAATAACCCATAACTCTATCTCGAGTCAATCTAGGATTGCCTACCAAACTCGGGTGCTAAATCCCTAATTCCAAGGATTCTAGTACAAATAAATCTCTTGATGCTATATCTAGAGTTCGGCTACCCGATAAGGACTTAACCTTCATTATCAGTGCTGAACCCCTCTCCATGGGCCATACTAGATGGTTAATGCTAGTCTTGGCCTATCATTGGTCCGGACTGATAAGCCCAATCATGGAGTACCCAGGGGTCAAATCCTCTACACCTGTCCACCAGCAAAATCATAGATTCGATCTATGAAGTTGCTTTAGAAAAACTACTCGGGATAAACAATTTACCCCAATCCGAGACAACCGCTTAGGAACCAGCTTTTCCTTAGCCGATGGGGTCGGCTAGGTGGTCGGGCAATGCGCTCGGGAGTCGGCGATAGTGGTCAGGAAGACCAATCGAGAATAGCCGATGCGCTCAGATCCATAACCTACTCAGATAAGGACAAGTGTTTGCATCCGAGGTAGCCAACCAGGGTCCTCGAGAAATAGCAGATGACGTCCTCAACCGATCTCCCAAGAGCCGATAATAGCGTTGATCCAATTAGCGATGCCAATGTTGATGAGCAAAGAAGAATAGCAACGCCTCTACTGGTATCCACACAACCAGGGTGGGAACGTCGGCCGATGGTGTACTAGCACCCAGGTGGTTGGCGAGATGGTTAGGCTCTCAAGAGGTGGTGGCTAGGGTTTGCTCTCAGTGTCTGACAACTTAGCACGAGAATCGCATCAACATGTGAATAGTGGAAGACATAGCTTCCCTATGCCCTACACTCTTATATATATATAGACGTCTTGGCTTGGGCCCTCCTAGGCCCAAGCAGGACTCTACTTAGATCCCCATCCGATCTGTTCGGATCTCCATCCAAACCGTTTAGATCTCTATTCAAACTAAGTCTAATTCAAATCCTATTTGAATCCAATGTTCTAACCCGTTAAGTGTATGACCCTGTAGGTTCACGTATAGCTTGGTTAACATATGGAAACTCCTTTCCATACTCTATTAACAACAACCTCTAGCAAAGCATATTAACCCAAGTATACGTAAGGATCATATCGGCTGAACCTTGTAATGTTCCATATATACATGTCCCTTTGCCTCATGATATTGATCGAGCACAAGGTGAGATTTTTGCCATCCTATCAATAGGTAGATCCCTCTCTCGATCCCCATATTGGATTATAACTTGTGATCAACTCCTTAATCACATCGGCTTGGCCATGCACTTCCATAATCCATTACATCGAGGGGCCATAGATATCTCTCCTGTTAAGGAGGGGTAAATTCTATCTTGATCACTCACATCCCACTACATGTATCATGACAGACCGATGACTACTTTTATAACAACCCAGTTACCTAATAGTGTTTGGTAGTCCCAAAGTAAGCCACTACGCATGTTGGGAACCATGATGATCTCAGGTCTAAGGACTTTACATAAATACTACTAAGACCAACTGATGACACATCGAATCTAAACAGTGTCTCATAGTGGGTCTATCGAACATACTGATGGTAATATGCCCTAGAGACAAGTTCTGGAGGAACCGGAAGTTCTGGTTGGACCGGAACTTCCTGGCCCGCTTTGGTAGCGAGTTCTAGAGGAATCAGAAGTTCCGGGCACGCTCTGGTAGTGAGTTCTAAATGAATCAGAAGTTCCAATTGAACCGGAAGTTCTAGGCCTGCTCTAGAGGCGGATTCTGGACGAATCAAAAGTTCTGGTTAGACCAAAACTTTTGGGCTAAAATAAATTCTATACAGAATGTTATTTTCGGAAGTTCTGGTTAGACTAGAAGTTCTAGGTTCAGAAGTTCCGGTTGGACCGGAACTTCCGGATAAAAATAAATTCGATACAGAAGGTTATTTTTGGAAGTTCCGGTTTTAGGCAGGAACTTCCAGGCCAGATGAACAGATTAGATCTGTTGGGCTTTAATACTGATTAAAAGCCCATGAGAGGGCACTATATAAGGAGAGGAGGGGTTAGGACGAAAAGGTTTTTTTGTTGCTGTTGCTAAGGCTACACCTATCCTAACCCTAGCCGCCACCTCTCCCCTGGCCTCACCTGCTGTGGCTGCATCTCCCCTAACCTGGCGTGTGGTACTAGCATACCGGCGTGAGGTGATCCTGTCCCTATACGTGTGGATACTGTAGAGGCGTCACTGCAATTGTGGCGCTGATCATCTCGATGTGAGGATCGCAACGCTGTATCGTCTTCACTGCTAACGATTGGACGGAGCTGGGCGGAGTTGATCGAGGACACACTTTCCCAACTTTTCTTCCACTGCCCTAGCACGTCTCACGACTAGAGGTAACGATCCATGATCCCATTACTCGCATGGTTCCTTGGTTGAACGGGGTAGAAAAAGTTTTGTTTTTGCTAGCGTAGTCTACCCGTTCCCCAACACATATGTTCATGTTATTGAGTTGGTATCTTCATACCTATGATCCATGAGACATGATCAACAATCAATACACATGCTGATCTCAGTCATATCTATTCCACATATGATCTATATTCGATCAAGGATTATTTAGAAATAGTCACATTATGAGTCTCATGAACAAGTGACGCATTTGTTGATCCATAACGATAGTCTATTTCAAGGAACATAACAGAGTTTCATAAACATAGTATGCTTCATACAACATCTCCATGTTGACTCTAAGAGCATAATGCTAACAGAAACAAGATACCCCATGGTTGAAAAATTATGCCTATGTCCCTATTTCTCGTGTACCAAGTTAAGTCATTATATATTATTGGCACAGTGTACGGTTGTGTGCAAAGCCAATGCAATCAAATACATGCTTTCGGCTCCAATTTTAAAGGGGAGGATTGGTAAATGGGTATTTGTATTATCAGAATTTGACTTACAGTATGAATCGGCCAAGACAGAAATGGTCAGGCTATTACCGATTTTATTGTCTAGCATAGAGATAAAACTACAGACTATGTGGTGCTTATACCATGGACCCTTTTCTTTAATGGATTAGTATGCAAGCATGGATGTGGCATCGGTCTGGTAATCATATTGCCGCAGGGGGCAAGCTTTGAATTTGCTTTTACAGTCAAGCCCTATTGCACCAATAATCAAGCAGAGTACGAGGCAGTTCTCAAGGGGCTGAGGCTATTATCCAAAATAGAAGCCAGTGCAATTGAACTTATGGGAGATTTTTTGCTAGTAATTAGGCAGCTTTCTGGAGAATATGATTGTAAGGATGAAAATTCGAGGGCTTATTTAGAAAAATGACAAGATTTGTTAAAGAAATTTAAACTGGTGTCATTGAAGCACATGTCTAGAGGTTAGAACTCATAAGCCAATGACTTAGCACAGCGGCATCAGAATATCGGCTTATGGATAGGTTCATTGAAGCAAAAATAGCCGATGTTGCTGCTGAAGACTGGAGGCCCGAGATAATAAGCTACTTACGAAATCCATCCCAATCGGCTCTAAGAAAGCTTCATTAGAAGACATTAAAATATGTCATGCTAGATGAAGAATTATATTATCGGACGATTGATGGGGTGCTGCTAAAATGCCTGAACTTAGAAGAAGCAAAAGTCATAATGTGTGAAGTGCTTGAGGGAATATGCAGAGCCCATCAATCGGCCTACAAAATGAAATTGCTGCTACGATGAACGGGTTAATTTTGGCTGACGATGCTTGAAGATTGTTTCAAATATTACAAAGGATGCCAAGACTGTCAGAAATTTAATATCATACAACGAGTTCCTATCGGTGAATCACCGAGTAGTCCACCCAAGTGGATACCTGAGGTGGTGATTAGATGTGTGTAAGGGAAGCGTAGCGCCTTAAAATACGATGGTCGACTCTAAGGAACAAGAGCCAAGATTTATACTAGTTCGGGTCTCTTGGAGGATAATAACTCTACATCTAGTGTTTTGATGTATAATATGGTGGATGAGCTTACAATACGATGCAATTAAGCTATGGAGGCTTAAGGCGTCGAAAGCAAGAAAAAAAAATATGAGGATGCTAGATGATTAGCTGAATAGATGCCTCTGGGGTGCCTCGCCTCCTTTATATACTCAGGAGGCCAGCCCAACAACCCAGGACTCTATCCCAAGTCGATCTAAGATTGCCTACCAAACTCAGGTGCTAATTCTCTAATTACATGGATTCTGGTACAAACAAGTCTCCACATACCATATTTAGGATTCACTTACCCAATAAGGATCCAACCTTCCTTATTGGAACCAAACCCCCCTCTATGGGCCACACCGGACTGCAATTCTAGACTTGGCCTGTTCTCGATCTAGGCTAATAAGACCAATCATGGGATACCCGGAGGTCATATCCCCGACAGTAGTACCCGAGCTCTTCTAAGCTTGGTTGAAAATCTTTCGACTAAACAAGCTACGAGGAGCTCTTCTTCAATATAAACCTTGATACTTCTACTGAATTCTGACGATTTTGAGAAAACTCCTTATTCTTATTATTTTTTGTGTGAGGTGCACCGCGTAGGTGCACCCACATGGTGTAGCCCCCGAGCCTTGAGTTAAATAAAACATTTAGCACGAGGGTCAAAAAATAATCTATAAAGAAAACCTTCTGGAACTTCCAACCTTTGATAAATCCTCTAAAAAACCTCTTCAAAGCTTGTTGATGATCTTGTCCTTTGGAGCTGTCTGTGCTGAAGCCTGGTTAAAAAAAGACTATCGCTGAGGTCTCGGGCATAGCTGATCTCGAGTCCTCGAGGCCTGATCCCTCGATCAGATAAGTCCTCGAGCGCACGAGGTCTCAAGCGCACGAGCCCCTAGGTGTGAGAGCTCTCAAGAACGCAAGTCTTCGAGCACATAAGCGGTCGGGTGCATAAGCCCCGAGCACGCAGGCCACTGGGCGTAGAAGTCTTGGACGCACGAGCCCCCGAGCATACAAGTGGTCGGGCGCACGAGCCCCCAAGCATGTAAGGCCTTGGCCACTCGACCCCCAGGCATGGGTCTCTATGCGTAGATGAACCCAAATGATGTGTCCTCCATTGGCGCACCCAAAAAGTTGCTTTTTGCTCTTCTCCACTCATAATTAATGCGTTGCAGTTGAGGGGACAGAGAAGGCGCTTCTGCTTCTGACAGGGCCACACACGGGCATAGGCTGTGGGCATAGATAAAGTGGTGGAACCATCCTGTCCACCCATAAAGTGCGTGGTAATCAAAGCGTCGCTCCTCCATATTGATCGTGGTTGATGTCATGGCTGGGAAGGGGCCTTTATTTAACCCACATGATGCTCTTCGCCTTCACAACAAAACTTCCCCTCCTTCTCGTATGCCTCTTCTCTCCCTCCGCTGGGTCTTCTGCTATAGTTCGTCATCATCTCCCTTGATCTCTGATGCGCCAGGCGAGGAGAAAATTATCGTTGCTTCTGCCATGTTGCTTGATATTTCAATGACCCATGGTGTGCCAGCCCTTTTGTCGATCACAGATTTTGTAGGCCTTGATGTTTGAAGCTCATGGCTATAGGTTTGTTACTGATCTATTCATCCTTGTTTGGATCTGTTTTGTCCTTATTGCATGATGTGTGATCTTCCGCCTGGTGCGGCGTAGGGTGATATTGTGCCAACCCTAAGGCTTCCCTCAGGTGTCATCTTTTTCATTGATGACCTGCTTCTAGGTACCTCTGTGCTGCTTACCTCAGTGTCTAGATGCCGGAGCAGTGAGTTAATCAGATGAAGGAGGCTGGCGATATCTGCTGAAGTAGGTGCCTTGACCCCATCGTTAGGACCGCCCTATTTTTCCTCTCAGTGAAGAAAGTGGTGTCCCTTTGTGCTGGTCTCTCGGGGGTGGTGGCCATATCCTCTTGTCAATACGAGGGTCACACGGAGTTGATGCTACCTTAGTAGCGGCTCCCAAGATCCTTGTTGCTCACGGTGGCCGAGATTGCTTTGCAGAATGTTGTCTCTGGTAGTTTTTTATGTTTTCTCTTCTGTTGAATGTTTGAAGGACGTTGTGTTCCCTTCTTTGAAGTAATGTAGTCCCTATGAAAGTGCTATGTCTCCTTTCAAGTAATGTAGTCCCTGTAAAAGGTTAGTTTGAAGATAAAGAGAATTCGATATCCTTGCCTTGCAGGATTTATCACCCATTTTTTGCTATACATTGTGCCTTGTCACCAACATGGTGTATTGGCGAAGTCGATAAAGGTGCATGACTATGGTTGTATGGCTAAAAAGCTGACCCTCTCCTAGGTCCGGTTGCTTGCATGGTGACCATATAGTGCCCAACTCGGAGGGGGATGTAGTCTGCATAGGTCGGCTATGTCGGCGAAGATGCATGATTATGGGTGTACGACTAAAGATCCTACCCTCTCCTAGGCCTGGTTGCATGCACAGCGGCCATCTGGTGCCTAACATGAAGGGGGATGTAATCGGAATGGGTCAAGGAGAAAAATGCTCAACTGTGGGTGTACAGCCCTAAGGCTTACCTCATCTCGGCCCAGTTGTATGTCTAGGGGGGAAGTAGTCAACGAGGTTAGCGAGAGAATATGATCGACTATGGGTGTATGGCACTAAGGCTTACCCCTTCCCGGCTCAGTTGCATGTTTGGGGGAAAGTAGTCGGCGAGGTCAAAAGAAAAAAAATATGCTTGACTGTGGGTGTATAGCTCGAAGGCTTGCCCCTTCCTGTCCAGTAGCATGTCTAGGGGGAAGTAGTCGGCAAGGTCGGGGAAGAAGCAGTGCCATGGGGTCTTGGTGTCTGAACACATTAGCTTTATTGAGAAGTCAACAAAAGATATTTTACAAAACATTGTTAGGCATAAAATCGACGAAGGTGCTCGATGTTCCATCAATTTGGTATTGCTTTCCCATTTTCTCATATTAGACTATAGACCACTGGTCACATCACTTCGGCGATGATGAAAGGTCCTTCCTAGGGGGCAGAAAGTTTGTGCATCCTGATGGTTAATTGTACACGGTGAAGTACTAAATCACCGACCTTAAAACTTCTATTTTGTATGTTGCAATCGTGATACCGCTAGAGTGCTTATTGATATCGATCTACTTGTACCATGGCTGCTATTCGGGCTTCCTCGATGGAGTCAATGTCTTCGGCCCTGGTTTGCTCTGCTGTTCCCTCGTCGTAGTGTTGTACTCGAGGGGACTTATGTAACATGTCCACCGGTAGGATTGCCTTAGAGCCATAGATGAGAAAAAAGGAAGTCTGTCCTGTGCCCCTATTTGGTTGCGTGCGGAGTCCGCAAAGTACCTTAGGTAGTTCTTGCAGCCACCTCTCGGCGTATTTCTGCAGAGGGTCGAAGATTCGAGCTTTTAGGCCTTGGAGGATCATCCCGTTGGTACGTTTGCAATGCCCGTTGGCTTGAGGGTGCATGATCAACACATACTTGACCTCGATCAGTCATTCCTCACAGAAGTCCCAGAAGTCGTTTGAGGTGAACTAAGTCCCGAGGTCGGATATGATTTGATTTGGCACCCCAAACCTATATGTGATGCCTTCGATAAACTTTGCTGCTTTTTTGGCTGCATAGTTCTTTAGCAGCATCACCTCTATCCACTTCGTGAACTTGTCGATGGCCACTAGTAGCCAGTCGATTCCTTGGGGGTCCTTCTAGAAGGGACCCACCATATCGAGCCCCAGCAAGTGAAGTGCCAGGTCAGCTGAATTGTCCGAAGGGCTTGAGCTAGCAGGTGATTCTGTTTGGCAAAGAATTGACATCCAGTGCACTTTTTTACTAACTATTTGGTGTCATTGTTGGCCGTCAGCTAGTAGAATCCTGACCGGAAGGCTTTGCCAACTAGAGTTCTGGCCCTAGGGTGATTGCCGCTTGTGCCTACGTGGACATCGTTGAGGATCTAGAGGCCTTCGCTTGGTAGGATGCACTTCTGGAGTACTGTTATCGAGGCCACACGCTTGTATAGCTTATCGCCAATGACTACATATTGTTTGCTTCGCCATGCCAGTTGTACGGCTAAGGCCTTATCTTGTAGAGTTATGCCCTTTAGGATATACTTAATGAGGGGTCACCGCCAATCGTCAGATTCTTCGGACATAGCCATGATTACTGGTGAGCTGGTGGCTTAGTTGTCTCCACCTTTGATCAATGGTTTTGTGAGTTCCTAGACGAACACACCCATGGGGACTATAGCTCGTGAGGATCCGACACATGCCAGGGCATCGGCTTACGAGTTATTGTCATGGTAGATATGGTGAAATTCCAACCGGAAGAATTTTCCCTTAAGCTTCCAAACCTCGGCGTAGTAAGCGTCCATCTTATTGCTGATACAAGATCAGTCTTTATTGACCTAGCAGATGGCTAACTTAGAGTCCTCGTGGACCATAAGTCGCTTTACCCCGAGTGATACTGCTATCCAAAGCCCGTGCAACATGGCTTCATACTTGGCCGCATTATTTGAAGCTATAAATAATACTTGTAGTGCGTAGTACAGTTCTTCTCCCTTTAGGGATATGAGGAGAATTCTGGCGCTAGCCTCATCCATATTTAGGGAGCCATCGAAGTACATCGTCCAATACTCTTTTTCTTCCTGGCTTGGGGGTAGTTGGATCTCGATCCATTCTTCGATGAAGTCAGCCAGAGTTTGTGACTTGATAGCGGCATGGGACCAGAACTCCATTGTGTATTCTCCTAGCTAGATGGCCCATTTGACGATTCAGCCAGTGGCATCTCGGTTGTAGAGTATATTACCCAAAGGGTATTATGTGACTACCACGATTTTGTGGGCTTGGAAGTAATGTTTCAGCTTCTAGGTGGTGAGTAGGATAGCATAGAGGAGCTTTTGTACCTGAGGGTACCTTACCTTTGATAAGCCGAGAACCTCTGAGAGGAAGTATACTGGCCATTGGACCAGGAAGACATGACCTTCCTTAGGTCTCTCAACCACAATTGCTGTGCTGACCACGTTGGTTGTGGCGGCGATGTAGAGGAGGAGGTCTTCTTCTGGGCTTAGTACTGTGAGGATTGGGGGTGAGGTCAAGAATTTTTTCAGTGCTAAAAATGCCTCATCGGCCTTATCCATCCATTGGAAGTCTTCTTCTTTCTTCAGGAATTTGAAGAAAGGAGCTCCCCTTTCCCCCTATCGAGAGATGAACCTCCTGAGTGCTGTCATGCAACCCGTGAGTTTTTGGATCTTCTTCGCGTTATTGGGTTTGTCCATCTTCAATATAGCTGTTATTTGTCGGGGTTTGCCTCGATGCCTCGGTTGCTCATGATAAACCTGAGTAGTTGCCCAGATGGAACTTAGAAGACGCATTTATCAGGATTGAGCTTCCATCGAAACCTTCAAAGGTTCTCAAATATTTTAGCGATGTTGCCGATAAGATTATCTTCTTCCTTAGACTTTATGATCACATGATCAATGTAGGCTTTGACATTGCGGCTGATTTGATTCGAGTGACACCACTGGATGGCCCGCTGATATGTTGCCCCAGAGTTTTTAAGCCTGAAAAACATGGTGGTGTAGCAGTATGTGATGGTAATATGCCCTAGAGACAAGTTCTGGTGAAACCGGAAGTTCTGGTTGGACCGAAACTTCTGGGCCCGCCCTGGTGGTGAGTTCTAGAGGAACCAGAAGTTCCGGTTGGACCAGAACTTCTGGGCCTACTCAAGAGGCGAATTTTGGACGAACTGAAAGTTCTGGGCTTTGGCTGGAACTTCCAGGCCGAAATAAATTCGATACAGAATGTAATTTTCAGAAGTTCTGGTTGGACCAAAACTTTCGGATCAAAATAAATTCGATACAGAATATTATTTTCGAAAGTTCCGGGCCTCGGCCAGAACTTTCAGGCCAAATGTGCAGATTAGATCTGGTGGGGCTTTAATGTTGATTAAAGGCCCGTCAGTGGGCTCTATATAAGGAGAGGAGGGGCTAGGGCGCAAAAGGCTATTGGCGGTTGGACCTCCCCTAACCCTAGCC
>KE372048.1:159130-171602 GCA_000418225.1 Zizania latifolia
CAACGGCTCTGCACGGCAGCGAGCACAGCAATCCATCTCCGGTGAGCTTTTTGTATTGCTCGTCTATCCATCCTTGTATGCATGCCGTGTGTTTGTTCTAATGTCTCCAAGCACTTGACTTTTGTATTGCACTGCGTATGTTGATTAATCTACTTGTGTATATACTTGTGCAAGTCGAGTGTTTGAGATTTTGCTTGTATGCTCTTGGATTGGGTGATTTTTGAGTTGTCCATGTACATGCACACCAAGTGTTCGATTGTTTGTGCATAAGTGCTTTGCGTGTGTCTTCTTCATAGAACGCTTGCTGCACTTATGGATACATTTTGATCAACACTTGTTCTATGTTGGGCAATCTCTTTTGGAGAGTTTGAGAAAATTTTCTGTGGACTGGAACTTCCATTTTGACCCTTCTGGTTCCAGATTTAATTCAGCCGGAACTTCCGGTAACTATTGGAACTTCCGGTGACCGAAACTCCCGTTAGCAATCGAAACTTCTGATCTGACCATTCTGTTTCTGTTCCGGAACTTCCGATAATACCCGAAACTTTCGGATTGAGTTTACTGTTTTCAGAATTGGTTTTGATTCCGCTGCACTTTATTTTGCGCCCATTCACCCCCCCTCTGTTCGCCAGTTTCGGTCCTACATAGGGCATAATGCTAACAATCTCCCACTTGCACTAGAGTCAGCTATGTAGAAATCTAATACCCATAGACCAAGTATGTGCCTCATACTTGGGCGGCAGGAGTGGCTTTGTCAATAGATCTGTAACATTCAGATTAGTTTGCACTTTGTATATCTTTACATCTCCCCTATCCACTATCTCATGGATCAGATGATGTCACCGAATTATGTGTTTAGACTTCTAGTATGACCTAGGCTCCTTTACTTGTGCAATAGCCCCACTATTATCACAATAGAGGTCTATCGGACTGGAAGCACTAGACATCACACCAAACTCAGAAACAAATTTTTTAATCCAAACAGCTTCCTTTGCTGCTTCCGAAGCTACTATGTACACGGCTTCTATTGTAGAATCAACTATCGTCTCTTGCTTAGAACTCTTCCAGCTCACCACTCCACCATTGAGGTAGAAAATGAATCTAGATTGTGATCTGTAGTCATCCTTATCGGTTTGGAAGCTTGCATCGGTGTAACCATTTACAGCGAGCTCTTCCTCACCTACATAAACTAGGAACATATCTATAGTTCTTCTTAAGTACTTCAAGATATTCTTTATAGCTATCTAGTGACTCTCACCTGTATCCGATTAGTATCTGCTAGTAACACTCAAAGCATACGAGACATCTAGGTACGTACATAGCATGGCATATATGACGGATCCAATTGCCAAAGTATATAGAATCACATTCATCTTATCTGGCTCATCAGGTGTACATGGACACTGAGTCTTGCTGAGACTTATGCCATGTGACCTCGGTAAGAAACCTTTCTTGCAATCCTACATATTTTAACCTCTAGAACACCTTGTCAATCTACGTATCCTGGCATAATCCAAATAGCCTCCTTGAACTATCTCTATAAATCTTGATACCTAGAATATATGCTGCTTCTCCTAAATCCTTCATAGAGAAACTATTTTTCAATAAAGACTTAACAGACTCTAACATAGGTATATCATTTCTGATCAACAATATGTCATATACATATAAGATTAGAAATACAAGTGCGCTCCCACTAGCCTTCTTGTAAACACAAGGCTCATCTTCTTTTCATCTAAACCAAACCCTTTGTTCACATCATCAAAATGAATATTCTAACTCCGAGATACATGCTTTAATCCATAAATGGATTTTTGCCGTTTGCATACCTTTCCATATGATTGTGGATCGATAAAACCAGTCGGTTGTGTCATATACACATCCTCACTCAGGTTTTTATTAAGGAAAGCTATTTTGGCATCCATCTTCCATATTTCATAATCAAAATATGCAGCAATCACTAGAATGATCTGAATAGACTTTAGCATTATGACGGACGAGAAGGTTTCATCATAATCAACACCTTGAATTTGTTTGAAACCTTTGCCACCAATCACGCTTTATAGATGTGAACATTTCCATCTATGTCCATCTTCCTCTTGAAAACCCATTTACACTCGATGGTTTTTATACCATCGGGTAGATCAACCAAGTTCCAAACTTGATTGGTATACATGGATTCAAGCTCGGATCTTATGGATCTAAGCCATTTCTCAGAGTCTGGTCCCTCCATCGCTTCTTCATAAGTCTTAGGTTCATCGTTGTCTAAGAACAATATATTATATTCCTTAGTGGTCAAGAACATGAACCTCTCTGGTGCATGCCCTACCCTCTCTGATCTACATGGTACTGGTGTATCTACAATAGGTTCTTCAACATCGTGATTATCTTGTTGTGGTGGTGTGGGAGTTGAAACATTTTTAAGTGTTTCTTAAACTTTTTCGAGATGCACCGAGCTCCCACTAACCCTTTTTGAGAAAAACTCTTTCTCCAAGAATACACCATGTCGGACGATAAACACTTTGCTGAGTTTCCAATTATAGAAACAATATCATTTGGTTTCCTGAGGATGCCCGATAAAGAAGCACTTGTTAGATTTGGGAGTAAGCTTATCTGATTGTAAACGCTTTACATAAGCTTCACATCCCTAAATTTTAAGAAAAGACAGCTTAGGACGATGGAATGTCCACATCTCATATGGAGTCTTTTCAACTGACTTCGATGGAATCCTATTTAGTGTGAAAGCGGCTGTTTCAAGAGCATATCCCTAAAAGGATAATAGAAGATCACATTGGCTCATCATCGTTCGGACCATATCTAATAAGATATGATTTCTTTGTTCGAAAACCCCATTCCACTAAGGTGTCCTAGGTGGAGTCAATTGTGGAACAATTCTACAATCTTTTAGATGATTACCAAATTCAAGTTTCAAGTATTCTCCTCTATGATCCGATAGCAGAAACTTGATTGTCTTTTCTAAATGATTTTGTACTTCATTATGGAATTCTTTAAACTTTTCAAAGGATTCTGACTTATGCCTCATTCGGTCGATATACCCATATATACTAAAGTCATTGATAAAAGTTATAAAGTACTAAAAACCACCTTTGGCTATTGAGCTCATTGGTCCACACACATCAGTATGTATGAGTGCCAATAAGTCACTTGCCCTCTCACTCTGACCTGTGAAATTGCCTTTGTCATCTTGCCAAGTAAACAAGATTTACATGTCTCAAATGATTCAAAATCAAAAGAGTTAAGAAGACCATATTTCTGGAGCTTCTCCATGCGTCTCTCATTTATATGACCTAGGTGATAATATCAAATAAATGTGGGATTCAAATTATTAAGACGTTGCCTTTTTGTATTAATGTTATAGACGTGAGATTCTTTAGGATTAAAAACGTATAATCCATTCACCAATGGAATATGATAATAGAACATTTCATTGAAATAAAGAGACCAACCATTGTTCATTGATCTAAAGTCATATCCTTCTGCTTGTAAATATGAAGTAGAAATTACGTTCTTAGATAGTGTTGGAATACAATAACAATTATTTAATTCTAAAACTAATACTAAAGGTAGAGACAATGCATGGTGCCGACAGCAACCATAGCAACTCTTGCTCCATTGCCCACACGAAGATCCACTTCGCCTCTGATCAAACTTCTACTTATTCTCAACCCCTGCAATGACTTGCAAATGTGAGCCACTGATCCAGTATCAAATACCTAAGAATCAGTAGATGAAGTAGCAAGATTGATCTCTATAACATTTATACCAAAAGCGGAAGTCGTACTTCCCGTCTTCCTGAGATCCTCCAAGTACTTCTTGCAGTTCCTCTTGCAATGACCTAGCTCCTTACAGTAAAAACATACTGCATCTTGAGCCACCCCTTTCTTATCCTTTTTAGTCTTGGAATTGCTCACAATCTCATCAGGAGTCAACTTCCTTTTGACCGCATATTTCTTGAAACGGGGCTGTTTGTTGCCCTTTTGCTGCATCATCACATGATTGCTATTTTTCTTAATGCTTTCCTCGGTGGTTTTTAGCATCCCATGTAGTTTCGTCAAGGTTTTGTCCATGCTATTCATATGATATTTTAGTATGAACGGTTCAAAACTTGATGGCAGGGATTGAAGAATTAGATCAGTAGTCAACTCTTGGCTAAGGTGAAAACCAAGCTTTTCTAGACTCTCATTATAGCCAATCATCTTGATAACATGGGGGATGATGAGATTTCCTTCAGTAAGCCTGCAGGCAAACAAGGATTTTGAGGTGTTGAACCTCTCGACCCTCGCTTGGTTCTCAAATATGCCACGCAGACCCACAATAATATTGTAAGCGTCTGTGTTCTCATATTGTTTATGAAGCTCAAAAGACATTGTGGCAAGTTTAAGATAGCTCCATCAAGGCAATCATTAGTGTGCTTCTCATAAATACACCGTGCAGCCACAGTAGCATTATCAGGCAAGTCATCGCGGTAGGGACTTTCAAGAACATACTCTTTTCTTTCTTGTTTGAGAATAATTCTTAAATTTCTATACCAATCCATAAAGTTTATTCCATTAAGGTTTTCTTTCTCAAAGATAGATCACAAATTAAAAGAACTGGACATGGTAGAAGCTAATATGATCTACAACATAAGATATGCAAAGTTTAGCACTTATGTTTATGTTAATCTTTTATTAAACTATTTAACAAAAGATTCTCTCACTATGATTTTTGGAAACCAAAAACCTCCCTCTAGGTTATATAGCGGGATTAGGATCCTCATTTCACAAATTCCTAGTGAGCTTTGGCATCACTACTAGAAACTAATGACATAGGGTAAGCAATACCTTGCTAATCACATCTCCATGTGACTCATGTTTGTTAGGTTAGTATCACCATGCTCTGACGCCAACCATATGTCCTAAGGTCCAAAACTGTTTTAATAACCTCATTAAGCAAACCAAAAGCTTTCACATATAGATGTCCAACATCTATCCCAACTAGTAATTGCTTGCACTCTGTTTTAGTAGACCCACCAAACAATGATCACCATCATGGTAGGTGCAGCAATTGGAAAGGCATGAACACTTATTTTTTTAAGGGATTATATCCTACCATGGCAACATAACGCATATGACATTGCATGAGAGTAAGATAGAAAATATTACAGATAAACATATTCAACTGTGAAGTAGTATGGCTCAAACAAATGGTGATATCTATCTCCATTAGTGGTGTAGATGATCTCCATCCTCTACATCACTCCATCAAGCCATCATGCTTGAAATCCTGCAATCTTAAATCTAGACTACTACTATAATAGCTAGAAAATGAAGATTACAAATATTGATTCATCCACCTAGTCGACACGTAGGTTGGCAAATACAGCAGAGATAGCTTAATCCTAAGCTAAAAATCATGGCATGCAAACCTCACATAAGAGTTATATTCATCGCATACATCTCTTACAAATTATATAGGGCCATACCATTCACATCATTCTCTACAAAAATAAGTTAGACGTAGAATCGTATTCTAGCTAACGATGTGAACTAGGACTCTATACGAGGCACTCACACATGGTGGTCCCGCTAGCCAATTAGCGAGCAAGGGGTCTTGGGGGAGGATGCTCCCTCATGGTTTGCAAGGCAGCGCCCTGTCCACCAGCGAAAATCATAGATCCGATCTATGAAGTTTCTATGGAAAAACTGCTTGGGACAAACAATTTATCCCGATCCGAGACAACCTCTCGGGCACCAATTTTCTTTAGCTGATAGGGTCAGCCAGGTGGTCAGGCGA
This sequence comes from Zizania latifolia, assembly GCA_000418225.1. Classification (NCBI taxonomy): domain Eukaryota; kingdom Viridiplantae; phylum Streptophyta; class Magnoliopsida; order Poales; family Poaceae; genus Zizania; species Zizania latifolia. The sequence goes on from KE372048.1 coordinate 164,927, forward strand.
TGTGCTCGGGAGTCAGTGACAGTGGCTGGGAAGACTAGTCGGGAGGCGCCCGAGGCGGTCAGATCGGTAACCTACTCGAATTAGGATATGTTTTTGCATCCAATGCAATAACTTATCTAATTCAAGTGTTATCATCCGATCTGCAACTACCCCGTAGACCGATTGATCTCATCAACCCGTGCTACCAATCGATTCATCACATGAACTGATCGACCTAGACTACAATAGATCCAATCTACTACAAACGCATATCCACTATATGCACCATCTAGATCAAAATCTACACAAGATGGCTCTGATACCACTGTTGGGGAACGTGGAGGCTACGCTGGCCAAAAACAAAACTTTTCTACCACGCACATCAGGATATCTTGCTAAGAGAGGGACCATAGATCATTATCTCGTGCACGCAGTGCAGTAGAAGGAGAGTTAGAGTAGCGAGCCAATCCAACTCAAGCATACCAAAGCAAGCGGGAAGCTGATCAACGTGCTCGAGAAGCTGATCAACAACTTCGAGAAGCCGATCAATGTCCTCGGGATCTCCCGAGGACTTCTCCTCCTTCAAGCAGATGACGCCGCCGATCTGATCAGTGGTGTCAATGTCGATGTGATGTAGGAAAGAAACGTCTCTACTGGTATCCACATATCCGGGGTAGGAACACCAGACGGTGGTGTACTAGCACCCGAGTGGTCGGTGAGATGATCGGGCTCAGGAGGTGATGGCTAGGGTTTGCTCTTGGTGGCTACCAACTTAGCACGAGAAATGCATCAACATGCGAGGCAAAAGCTTATCTTCCCTGTGCCCTTCACCCTCATATATATAGACGTCCTAGCTTGGGCCCTCCCCGGCCCAACTAGCACTCTACTCAGATCCCTATCTGATCTATTTAGATCTCCATCCAAACCATTAGGATCTCTATCCATATTGAGCCCAATTCAAATCCTATTCGAATCTAATGTTCTAATCCATTAAGTGTGTGACCCTATAGATTAATGCATAGCTTGGTTAACATATGGAAACTCCTTTCCATACTTCGTTAATAGTGGCCTCTAGCAAAGCATATTAACGCCAGTATACGTAAAGATCATATCGACTGAACCTTGTAATGTTCCATATGTACATGTCCCTTTGCCTCACAGTATCGATCGAGCACAAGGTGAGATTTGTGCTATCCTATCAATAGCTCGATTTGCTCTTGATCTCTGTATTAGATTATAACCTATGATTAACTCTTTAATCACTTCGGCTTAGCCATGCACTTCTATAATCCATTACATTGAGGGGCCCAGAGATATCTCTCCCGTAAGGAGGGGCAAATTCTATCTTTATCACTCATATCCCACTACATGTTTCATAGCTGACCCGATGACTACTTTTATAACTACCCAGTTATAGAATAGCATTTAGTAGTCCCAAAGTAAGCTACTATACATGTTGGGAACCATGATGATCTCAGGTCTAAGGACTTTACATAAACACTACTGAGACCAACTGATGACACGCGAAATCTCAATAGTGCCTCATAGTGGGCCTATCCAACATATGTTCATGTTATTGAGTTGGTATCTCCATGCTCATGATCCATGACACACGATCATCAATCAATACACATATCGATCTCAGTCATATCTGTTCCATATATGACCTATATCCGATTAGGGATCATTTAGAAATAATCACATTATGAGTCTCACGAACAAATCACGCATTCGTTGATCCATAATGATAATCTATTTTAAGGAATAGTAACTTTATTTCATAAATATAGCACGCCATGTACAACATCTTTATATTGCCTTGAAGGCATAATGCTAACATCTGGCTTGTTGTAAGTGCTGTTAAAGCATTGCAACAGACAGCTCGTGAACCGGTACTTAAGTGTCATAAGTACGACTAGCAAAACCATGTACTCACAACCTATCTTAGTCAAATTTTAGTGAAATTAAGCATGAACCAATTCACAAGTAGCCATTAAACCAATGAACCAATAGTAAGGTACAAGTAGCAATTAATGAGCATCATTAAGTGATGCTAGTTACTAAGCATGGCTAGCAATCATAGGCATTCCAGATAAATCATAATAAGGATTTAATTCTAGTCAAATTATTAGTCCAAGGTAATAAAGGAGTGGGTTAAAACAACAGGAGGCTATACAAGCAGGTTCGTACCCTTCCCGATGATATTCTAAAATAAATGCAATTTTAAAGTAAACCATAGCTTTAAACAAGGGCTCAACATGATCAATGAAAGTACTTAAATGACTTGCCTTACTGGATAGTGATGAAAATAGGTGCTTCCTTAACGAATATGGGTTCTTCGGGGACTTCAGAAACTATACACAGTACAAAAGGAATACAAATGAATAAAAATAGTACATAATATCAACCATTATATGTGTGAAAGTATTTTTATTAGGTACAGCTCAATTTTAGAAAAACTATGCAATTTGAATGGTTAAATTTGGAGTTAGGATGAATTAGTTATGAATTTTTGAAGTTTAGGGTACTGTTCTGCATTTTCTGAAATTAAAATCGAATTACGACGCAATACCAAATTATTTCTCTAAAGGAAATCCTGATTTATGGTGTCAACAGGAGGCGAACGCACGAGCGCACTCAGTATGCCATGTGGCGAACACGCGGGCGGAAACGGTGGACGTGGCGCCGACGCGGTAGCCACAATGCGGCCACGTCAGCGCGCACGTAGCGTAGCGCGTGGCCGGCACGAGGACCGATGGCCACCAGCAGGCGGCATCCCGACGACCAGTGGTGAGGGCGAGAATCAAACTAGGGGAGAACGGTGGTTTAACCTGAGGCACCGGCAATGAGTGACGGTGATCGGAGACGGCCGACGATAAGGAAAGGCAGCGGAGCGGCTTGGGTCGTTGGTGGGGACAGGGTTCTAGCGACTGGCGGCGATGATGTAAGGGTGATAGAGGATCAGCAAGCGATAGCGAGGCTGATGATAGCAACGGCGAGGTTCGGCGGCCAGAGGCGACGGCGAGCGACGGAGGCGCGAGCGCAAGCGACGATGGCGAGCTACGGAGCTAGGGCAGTGGCTAAGGTTCGAAAGCAGTGGAGGAGCTCCTGGGGGTCCTTTATATAGGGCCCGCCAGAGAGTCTAGCATGGCTACGGTGGCGATAAAGGCAGCGCAGCCAGTGCGGAGCGGCGGGTGCGGCAAGGTGGTTGCGGGCATGGGCTGGGCCCTATTCCTTGGGGAAAAGGCCAGGGAGTGGCGGCGGCGCGATCGATGGGCTCGGACTGGACCTAGAACAATGGCGGTGACGGATTTCACGGGGACGCGGTGGCGCTAGGGTACGACAGCGCGGGCGAGAGGTCAGGGATGGATCCGACAGGTGGGCCCCACCTGTCGGTGGCTGGCGCACGACGTGGGGCTGCTTGGGCCTACGGGCACTAGTAAGCCAGCGGGGCGCAGTGGTGGGCTGGCTGGGGCACGCTAACGGACTGGCCGAAGGCCGGCCCAACCGGAGGGAAAAGACTTTTATCTTAAAATTCGATTTTTATTTCTTTTTCTTTTAGAAAAGGCTTCCAAAATTTAGAAAAATAGATTTTTAGCTCAGATAAAATTTGGAAAAATTCCTTACATTTTTAGAGACTTTTGCAAAAATTTCTAGCAATATTTTATTTGCAAAAATTTCTTCCTAAAATTTTTATACGGAAAGATGGCTTCTTTTCCAAAAAGAGAAATTATATTTTGTTTTTCTTTTATTGAAAATCCTTTTATCATTCACAGCTTTTATTTATTTTTATATTTTGAAAATTTCTGGCTGTGACAGAGTAGTACCAAGGAAGCCATGCCGTTTTGCAGAAAAACACCCAACTTTCGTGATTTCAGAGCGCGCTCCGATTTTTTGAATTTTCTCTCCTTTCATGTAGAATATCGAAGAAAAAACAGGACCTGGGCACAAGAAATCCTAACTGAGGAAGCTCTAAGATGGATCCTTAACTGATTACCAGAAAACATAAGACTCTTTTCACAAAAATGCCTGGCGATACGTGGACGCGTGTGGAAGGGCCACGTCATCCAAAATGCTCTGGGAGCTCCATTTCCCGCACTCTTTAATAATTGTAATTCCTACTGCCATACAACAGCACTCAGAACAGGAGCAACCACCGGTAGTTGGGATGCAGCTATCAAATATCAGTGGTTGTAAAATGCACAGCACTCCAGCTATGATTATTATTCCAGAACAGGGAAATTGATTGCTCCTTTCAGGTTCTCCAAACCCCAAAAATTAGCTAACTGACGTTCCATGGATCTTTAAGTATCCATCAAGAAGCGTTTGATCTTAAAGTACATAGTGCAGCACCAAAAATATTTGTAGTAGGAACCTACATATTGCTCCTTACATTGTCTGAAATGACGTCAGAACATGTGTAAGCGCATTGTTGACCAGTAGATTAAAATGTGTGCAGATTCAGGCTATTTCAGTTCTTTCTTTAACTTTCTTACACTAACCAGGTTTAGCACTTGACATTTTTCTTTTTTAGTAATGGAAATAGATTACATTTTCGGTCCACACAACCCCCTTAGAACTTGATACATATACATATAGAGAGAGACAGATTTTCAAAAAATTGCAATTAGAAACATCATTATCATTTGCAAATCACACAGCTATGTGAAAAAGCATATCTAATAACAGCTTGAAATTAAAGTCTAAAACAAATCTGGATAGGTACGTTAGGTAAGGTTGCACACTCCTCTCCGATCCATGACAACTAACAAGTGCTCGTACAATGAACTGTGTCTGTCACTGCACTCAAGCACAGCACCACATCGTCTTCCTCTTCCTTTTCCTCATCGCCGGAGCAATGCCGACGGTGCGGCGGCGGAACCCCGATGTGCACGTGAAGGCGCTGGAGGGCATCGTGTCGGCCAACACCTTCTTCACGGTGGCCGTCTTCATCGGCATCACCGGCACCATCACGCCGTCGTCATCCATCCTGCCCAACTGCGTGGCCGGCGACGACATCGGGCGCAACTTCTTCCTCTTTGAGATCCTCTCCTTCGGCTTCTACCTGCTCTCCAGCCTTGTGGCGCAAGGCATGAAGCTGGCCGTCACCCTCCTGGCCACCGACGACTTCTACGGCGACGGCGAGCAGAAGCCCCCACCGTCGGACGACTGCGAGGAGATGCCGGCGTGGCGCGCCGCCGCGCCTAGAGAGCGACGCCGCGCCGTGCTGCGGTTCGCGCGGCCGATGATGCTACTGGCGGCGGGTTGCTCCATCATCGGCACCTTCTTCCTGATGCTGTCCATGGTGGACGCCATCCAGCTCAAGTTCGGCCTCGTTTCCTGCAACATCCCGCTCGCCGTTGGCACCACCTTCGCGCTCACCGTGCTCGTCGTCGCCGGCCTCGTCTTCTACGGCGCCACCGTCGCCTACGCACTCACCCACTACCTGCCGTGATCAATGGCATGATTAATTTCTTCTTCTCCTTACTTTTACTTTTACTTTACAGTGCGATTCCTATTTAATCACCTGCATGAAATGGGCGTGTTCAATTTCATCATCACATGAGAAATTGAGGATGAGATAGTGTACTCTGAGTCTCTGACAGTGAAGTTTATATCCGCTGCAGACTACTGCACAACGTCGCCATTATTCGGTTCTTCTTGTTTTTGCCTCTGTAAAGCAGAGGCAAGAGTAGGTTTCAAGAAATTGGTAGTAGCTTGCAGATTCAGGAATCATTGGGATCGATTTACTTAGTTCCATGTACAGATTGACCATTGGTGGATAAACAATAATTTGTAGTTAATACTTGAGGAATTGCACGGCTGAATCATCAAGGCATCACACAACGACACAAAACAGAGTACAAACTACGTACGACAGCACAGCAGCTAGGTTTGGCACAAGTTTAATGGGCATGCCATCCCTGCATTTTTGTGTTATATATGACTTCAACTGCACTGCTTCTTGGTAATTTTGTTGTGCAAACAATTGAGTTTGTAATGGTACGTAATCTGACATCAAAAGATAACATGAAAATGAAGTCAGCTCTCGTGCAACATGACTAGAATCACTGATCAGGTTGCAGCCGCAAAATACAAAAAGTTGCAGCAGAATTAGTGCGGTCATCTAGTCCCCATTGAACAATTTTCATTTTGTATGGGAGGTGAATATTTTCGATGCCATTGCCATGGATGGAGGACATACCATTTTGAGGAGCCATGGTGTATAATATGGGGATAATGAGTGATTGTCAACGGGGAAAGAAGATGAGAAGAGGAAAAGAGATGAAGAGACTTGACCATGACGGAGTTTGCGTGCGACTCAGGTATACGGATGGACGCTGGTCGGACAGAGGGGTCGCGAGGGCGTGCCAGTCCAATGCGGATGCACGGAGCTGAAGCGGCAAGTGAAGAAACGGGATCCACCGTGGTGTTGACGCGTGCGACTCAGGTACACGGACGACCGACCGCCGGGCTGAAGAGCCGCGGGGTCGGATCGGGTCCAATCCGGGTGCACGGTCGAAGGCGGTGGACGCTTTGTCGGTTTCGGCTCAAAACCGTCACCCCCCAACGGAAAGTGTGTTTACCGTCGAAATTAGCGGTGTCGTGATGGCTACGAAAAGTAGCGGCACCGAATAATATCTGTAGGGTTATTTTACGTTTTTGCCCTGTGGGCCGGAGTCTGTACCGAACCTTC
>KE372048.1:179785-216338 GCA_000418225.1 Zizania latifolia
CACATCTCGATCTCAGCCTTCCTTCTAAATAAGGATTACTTCCTTCTGAAGAGGATTACTTCCTCAGAGATCGAGCTTTTGGGTTTTGTCTATAAAAAGAGGGGTCATCCCCTATTGTAATACACATATCTGAGTAATAAAGCAATACAGCTTTTCCTACACCTTGTGCCATTTGTGTTGTCATGTTCTTGTTTATAGAAAGGAACTATAGACTACACCTGGTAGCAAAGGTTGCTCAACAAATCTTATCAAACTTGCTTATTTTCATGTCATTGCATAACAGGCACACGCGCATATATATATCTACCCTACTATATAATTAACGAAGTTGAGCGCAATCATAGACAACCATCTAACAAATCATAGCCATTTATTCGTTTATGTTAAATCTTAACAATTCCCTCTAATCTAATCTCCTCTCCAGCCCGTCTCTACAATCAGCACGGCGTCGCAAAAATCGATCTCTCCCGAATGACCTTTCTCTCCGCACCACGTTGCGCCCCTCCCTTTCACACAACGCCGCCCCCCACCCTCCTCACGGCGCTGCACCGACGATTCATCGAGGGATCACGCATGCAACACATCTAAACCGGTCAGACTCTCTCCTTTCTCCGCTGCAGCCTCCCATCTCCCCTGCCGCGTCTCTAGTTTCTTCGATCCGTCGTGGCATGGCGCTAGGTTGATCCACGTGCGTGACTGGCCAGTGATTATCTTTGCCTGTGACGCGACGCGAGCTCCAGTTTCTTCTACTGAGGGAAAGGGGACTTGCTCCGGGATTCCACCCTCCACACGGCGACACGCCGCCCCCACTGGTCAGGCCTCCTCCTCGCAATCCCACGCCGCCACCCGCTCTGATCGTCACCTGCTGACCTGTTTCGCCTCATCCCCTTTTGATTTCTCCAATCTTGATCGGAAGTGATCAGCAAAACTGAATAACAAATTTGGAAGAAAAACTGAATAACAGGAAAGGATCAAGGGTGCGTAATATGCTTCTTACCCATGATTCAGATCAAATCAGCAAAACTGATCTTCTGGAAGTGAATAACAAATTTGCCCATGATTCAGATGATATATATTCTGCAGGTATAAGTAGCTGAGTTGCTTGTTTTCAGAAGTACTATGACACTTCGATTGAAATAAAGGTGTAATGAATTCAGGTTGTACAAAAAGATGCTATCAGATGCGACATTTTTTCTAGGGGGTTAGGAGTAATGCAATCACAACATGTCAACATGTGCCATTTTCTGTCCACAGTGCATCAAAATTTATAACAATGGGCTCACAAAGAAACTCCTCTTTTCTGACAGATTTTAGCCAGCAAACTGCAATTATGACAAGCTGAAGATAAACACATATTTGCTATGACAATTATCATCAAATTTTGGTTTCCTTCTACTTGCAACTAATTTATATAATGCTCAAATGTGATCTCACAGCCATTGCCCTCTTCACCTTTGCTGATTCAAATCAGTTTCTTCATGCAGGTGGGCTAAATATAGAGGGAGAGGCAGACAGTTAGGATTTTGGTGTTGGTAAGGATTTAGCTAACAATATTGTTGTGTCCTTTGCAATTTATACCAAATAATGACGTACTGGCATAATGCATGGTCTTCCTTTTCTATACTGTATTTATGATCTGAATATGGGCAGAGCAGAGCTTAACCATAAAAAGAGTAATTGTCATAGCAAATATATGTTTATCTTCAGCAGTCTCATCATAACAAGCTGAAACTGCATTTATGTTCTGTTGTTATTTTCACCGGGTTTGGCATCCTCCAAAAAATTAAACCATCTCCAGTTTGCATACATTGTAGCTTCATCATCAAATTGATTTATTTTTCCTTTCATGCAATAACCTGTTGTCTAAACCTTTTGACTTGAGCCCTGGTAGAGTGTTGATGTCTTTCAGTATCATGGTTGAATAAAAATATATCCAAAAAAATTTGCCAAAATCATGGTGAGTTCTTATGAAATCACAGAAGTGATAATCTTGTTGTTCATTGTCAGTCTCGTTACTCGGTGATTGTGGCCCCAGAGGTTTTAAAGCGAAACTATGGCCCTGAAGTTGATGTCTGGAGTGCAGGAGTGATACTCTACATACTTCTTTGTGGTGTACCACCATTTTGGGCAGGTGCGTTCTTTCTCTTGAGTATATCGCTATTTGTCTTCGATGAATCCATTGAATTGTGTGCAATGAGAAAGTTTCCGACAGTTTTGATTTATTCCTCCTCCAATGTCTACTTTGTAGAACACAATTCCATTGGAATATAGCGAAGAATGTAGCTGGGCACCTATTTTTGTGAGGCAGTCAAATTTTAAATTAACTGCAGATCCGTCCACTCCAATTATCATGGTTGGTCCTGGGACAGGGTTTGCGCCATTTATAGGCTTATTGCAGGTTTGTTTTGCCAATTTATCTGCATTTCTGTTTACTTTGGATTTGGGGCAGCCCTGCTAACTTTATCGGTTCTTTCTGTTTGTTCATGAAAGATTAGCTCTAAAAGAATCTGGAGTTGAATTGGGCACTTCAATCCTCTTCTTTGGATGCAGGAACCGTAATATGGTATACATCAAAGGATAGTTAATGAGACAAATACATATTGCGGTCATGTGGCTATTGCTGGACCTATATCTGAATAAGAATAACCATCTTGCAGGACTAAATATATGTAGACAATTTGCAAAATTTCATTTAAGAGGGGGCACTTTCTGAGCTAATTGTTGCCTTCTCTCGTGAAGGACCATCAAAAGAATACGTGCAGCATAAGATGGCCGACAAGGTAGGCTGGATGTGCGCTTGGCATTTCTGCTAGACTATGTCACATTTTCTCGAGTCCTTGTAAGGATTTTTCCGGTACATGGTTGAACTCAACAAGAATTTTTTGATGCTACCAGGCCACAGAAATTTGGGACATCGTCTCTCAAGGTGGTTACATATACGTATGTGGTGATGCCAAGAGTATGGCAAGAGAGGTACACAGAGCTCTTCATACAATTGTTCAAGAGCAGGTAGAGAAAGACCCTCTGTGCCATCAATGCTGGCATTTTCTGTATCTCACTTAGTGACTTAGTGATGGTGAATACATCCGATTGCTCCTAACACTTACTTTGCACTGCGTTTCAGGGATCTTTGGATAGCTCCAAAACCGAGAGCTATGTAAAGAGCCTACAGATGGATGGCAGGTACCTCCGGGATGTATGGTGACACCATCAGATATAGTTCTAGCTTGTAGAGTAAAGGCATCGGCTTGCCTATATGACATGGTGGTGCATGCCAATCCAATCGAGAGTTTTCGGAGCGCGTGCCATTTCTTGGAAACTAGAGCCAATCGGTGTAATTCTTTGACATCTAACTTGGTCCTGATATTTATTATGTGGATGGTTGAAAGAATAAGTTGTATTGTAGATTTATAGAACTTGATCCCTATAGTTTGTAGTAAAGTGATACATCATATAGTATAAGACGAGGATACAATGTATACATTAAAAGAACACCGAATCAAAATTTGCATCTGGTCTATGATGAAAACATATGCTTTAAGTAGATACCCACTTGATTCTGAAGTTTTTGATATCCTATAGTTGAAGTGATGTTTACTCTTTTGTGATACTCCAGTTGCCGGAGAGCAGCTTCTCTGTAGGCACTATGAAAAGGTATGCAGTTGTCCTATTATATCTAAGAGCTGTTTTTATGTGCTCCATTAATTTTTTCTCTTCTTATGTTGCCGTATGTGTGCAAATGTTATTATATCTGCAGCTATTGCAGTCAAAACAGTACTGTGGCATATGTAAGAAAATTTGGCATCACACAGATGGTGGAAATTGGCTAAGATCCTAGAAAGACATGTGCTTTGTTCATATTATATTCTATGTTCTCTTGATTGGTCTAGGTAATGACTAATGACCTGCAACACGCTTCTTGGCAGGTATGTTGTGATGAGTGTCAGATTTGGGTTCACGTAGAATGTGACTGGACATACAGCAACTTAGAGGTATTTTGCCTGTTCTGTTTTGTTTTGTTTTGATGCTGGTATATTTTATCTTATTTTTTCTATGTATCAAATAGTTCTATTAATATAATTTATTGACTGGGTATTATTTTGTAGGACTTGGAAATTGCTGATTATTTCTGTCCAGATTGAAAATCAAAACGCAAACTAGTATTGCCTGTTAAACAAATGAACACTTCCAATAGTTCGGAGTGAGTTATTTATTTTTTCATCCAACCTATGTGGACTTCTATTTACCATCACTTTAAATTATTAATAAGCATGCCACTTTCTGATGTGTGTGTACACAGATGCGCTAGTACTTCAAAGGAAAAATTGCCGAAAATGATTCCCATCGTATTTACCTAAGAAGCACATGTACATTTTCAACATGTCTTCTATTTAATCTACATAGTACAGACTAGCATGTTTCTTTAAGTTTACTTGGCTATATAGTCTTATGTGATTTTTAATGTGCTTTATTTTGTTCAAATCCCCCATGTTGCATAGTCAACTGTTCTATAAGAATGGAGTTACTACTGAATTTGTGCGAGTAGTTATTAGTTATTTACCTTGGAGCAGTATAGTTATCTTTTGGTTCACTCGGCAGGCATTAAAATTGACATGTGGGTTAAATTAGCATCAAATGCTATGGAGTTTGACTGCTCCTCTAATTGCAGTTTGGTTCTTAAGTCCACCAAATAACAGCTGCAAGCATTATATGTGTTGATAAAAAAGAATTATACAGTTCTCACTTCTCAGTATTGTTCAAGGTGGTCTTTGCATTGGACGTGTACTTCACTTTCTTTTTTTGTTTACAAGGAACATTTGTCAGTGTTTATACATTCTAATTTTAAAATCAACTCATACACTACATATATACATGCCAATTTGGTTATCCTGGATTTATTCATGTGAACACGTGATTTAGTAGGCTAAATAGTAAGAAACAACATACAGAAAAGAAAGGTTTATTAGTTACTATTAAAGAAATCAAGGAGCATATAGTAACAAATGCAGCATGGAGGTGGTGGGTGACAGATTCACCACTACCACTACCTTCCTTTTAAACCAAGTACTTGATTTGCTGATATGTGGCTGATGCCACTGTTGGTATTGACTTTGGGTTATTGCTGGCAGGATACTACGCCAATGTAATTCTTGCAAGGAAAGGCTGATGAGTCTGAGTGAATGGGAGAGACATACTGGCTCAAGAAAAAGAACTTGAAGATGAGTGTTAAAATTAAGAGCAGTGGGGATCCATTGGTAACCTTGGTAGGCCCTTAAGATCATTTATTTGAAAGTTAACAAGCCCAAAATGATGGCTGAACTTCATGTACACCATTTTTCAATGGGAAAGTTGCCCCACTGCCATGAAGTTGAGTGGTCTGTACACATTTACCACAAAGTTATTTGACTTTGCAGAAATGCCACAAAATTGACTGAGATGTTTACTCTTTTGCCACAGGATCACAGGAAATACCAAAACTTCCACTATCTGTCGTTGAATCACCGATCAGTCCACCTAAGCAGGTACCTGAGGTGATGATTAGACGTGTGTAAGAGAAGTGCAACGCCTTCGAACCCGATGGTCGACTCTGAAACACAAGAGCCAAGATTTATACTGATTCAAGCCTCTCGGAGGATAATAGCCCTACGTCCAGTGTTTTGGTGTGTAATATGATGGTGGATTTTACAATACGACGCAATCAAGCTATGGAGGCTTGTGGCGTCGAAAACAAGAAAAATATGCTAGAAAGCTTGTTTTTTGGGTGGTGCCTCGTCTTCTTTATATACTCAGGAGATGAGTCCAACAACCCAGGACTCTACCCCGAATCAATCTAGGATTGCCTACCGAATTCGGGTGCTAAATCCCTAATTAAAAGGATTCTGGTATAAATAAATATCTTGATACCATATCTAGAGCTCAACTATCCGATAAGGACTCAACTTTTCTTATCGAAATCAAACTCCTATTCATGGACCATATCAGACGGTCAATGCTAGTCTTTGCCTGCCCTTGGTCTAGTCTGATAAGCCCAACTACAGGGCACCCGGGGGTCATATCCCCGACACTATCCTTTGCCAAGCTCAACACTGCCCACCTCCTGATGACACGATAATTGTTATAAATAACCATTATATATATACATGATTAGTTTTGGTTTCCGGTAAGAACCGACTTTTATATTAATATTCTCAACTCTTTTTTAAATATAAGTTGTTTTAGAATTTTACGTACATTTGTAAAGATAGCATTTTATGGCGGCATGCTTACCAGCGATTCAGGTGGCATATACATGTACCCAAAAGTGGGCAGCCAGGGTTGGAGGCTTGGAGCAGATGGTGTGTTTACTAGATTGTGAGTACAATTGGAGCAGGGTAGATGCATGGGAACTAGAAGAGCTTGCAGGAGCAATTCTTGCAAAACGGTTGAGTTCTTCTTGATCTCGAATTCTTGCACATCTAGGATGCATCACTCAAAAGTTCAAAGAAATAAACAAGGGAAAAGTTCACATTCATTGCACAGATGAAACATTCATTGCACAGATGAATGAATGCAATTCAGTATAACCTGTGTTGCCTATGACACGGATGATTATCTTTGTTAAGTTCAGGCGTGCAGACAGGGAAAGAATATCCCTAGCCAAGTAAGCAGAAATATTAAGCTTTAAGTTTATCTACACAAAATTACAAGAAAATGGCAGACGTAATTTGTGAGGTTATCAATCTAGCACTATCTTGATTGCGCTTGAACACAAAGTACAGAGGGCTATAAAACAAGAAGCACAGACCAAAAGGAACAATCATCATAGTCAATAGCTGTCAGGTGGGAACGAGCTGAGCCACGGCATGGAGTTGTCCTTTCTCTATGAGGGATGGGATGGGTTCATCTCGAGTTAGGTTAGAATTCATAACAAGTCGAGATATAAAAGGCTTGAGTCTTATTCGTGTTAAGTGTCGGGTTAGGTTTAATGTCATCCAGCAGCTCGAGAACAAGCTGCTCAAAAAGAGGGGTGTAGATGTCATGGGCTAAGGTTTTGGGCCTAACCCAGCGGCATGAACAATACCCGCGCGGTACGGTTCACGTGAACGGTACCCATCAGGTACTGTAGCAGATTAGGAGTTGTAGCATATTAGGTTTAGGGTTAGGAGTCCTATTTTCTTAAGAGTCTTATTTCCTTAAGAGTCATATTTTCTTAAGAGTAGCTATGGGTTATTTGTATTATAAATATGGCCCTAGGCCAAAGAAATAAAGCAGTCAAGAATTAGATCAAAACAGGCCGGGTTAGAGACCTATCTCGCTGGAGCGGAGGCTGCCGCGCCGACGAGGCTAGTGGCCAATTTCGGCCATGTGTTCCAGAAATTCCGCTGCACGTGACAACTTGGTTGCTGCACATGACAATAGCCGTCGTGAGAGTGCATACGCCCCTGCCACCGATCCATTTGCTAGATTAATGGTCTTTGCGTCGTAGCCATAGATCTTCTCAGTGACCATGCCAACATCAGGATTAGCCAGTGAGGCAAATGAACCCTCAAATGCATGGTCAAAGGCATAGATCATTGTGCGGTGCTTGGGAGGTACTACCTCCGCAAACATGGGGTTGTTTGCGCAAGTATCACACCCGCTTATGGTAATTCCCATAAAAAAGAGAGTGACAGCAAATGCAGACCAGTAATCAACTGATTGAGTAATGACTGTAAGGAGGATCCAAGAGAAAGGGATGCCCATGAAGGCACTAAACAGAGCACACCTGATCCGAGCTGAATTCGGATAGTATTTTGATAGATGATCAGCAATTAGCCGAGTGGTACCGAGCTTTGTCCGAGTATGATACCATAGAACGGGAAGTTGTCCTTTTTTTGGAGGCTATCGACTAAGATGCCAAGGTCGGTGAGAGACTGGCGAAAAAGAATGTTCAGTCCACTCCCTCTATCGATCAAGACCCACCTCATGTGTACTTTGAGTATCACCGGGTCAACAACCAGCAGCCAGTGCCGGTCTTCGGGATATTTGTACATTGGTCATCTCGAGAGAAGGTGATTGGGACTTCCGACCATCATAGCTGTTGGATCTCCTCAAACCCTGCAGCATTGATGCGTTAGTCCAGAATCTTTTGTTGCCGTTTAGTTTCGGCTGATGTGGGGCCTCCGAAGATAATATTCACTATCTTATGAGGTTCCTAAAAGTCATTGTTGTCTTGAGGCTGACCATCCTTCATCGGGGCATCATCATCATCCCAGCGTCTTTTGCCTTGATGAGAATTATCATGGGATTCTTTGGCGAGTATATCTTGTAAAGAATAGCACTTGCGCATGATATGCTTGCCCTTTAGATAAAATGGGTAAGGTTTGTCGAGTTCCTCCAACATGGCCTCATCTTCTTGGCATCGTGAACTGTAGGCTGCTGCTATAGTTCATTCCGTCTTCCTCTTTCACTCTTGCTTGCCTCGAGAGATCTCGGTCGGTTGTCCTCCCACCGAGGGGATCGAGGACGGTCATCTCTATTCTGATGAGATCGGCTCTCATGGCGTGATTGCTCTATCTTTTCCCTTCAAGCATCTTCGCAATCGGTGTATCTTTTTACAATAGAGATCATCCGGACTATAGTCTTTGGCTTCTTTCTCACGAGGGCCCCGTGTAACTCGAAAGAGTGATGCAGGGCATCAATGAAGCAATTGATGATATCCCACTCATCGATGTCCATGACCGTAGTCCATTTCTCCGAGAACCTTTGGATGAAGTTGTGAAGCATCTCGTCCTCCTTCTGTCGCAGTTGTTGTAGGTCATATCAAGTCTCAGGCTTCTGCCACATTCCCTGGTAGTTGTCAATGAAGGCTGAATGGAGTTGCGCCTAGGAATCGATGGAATTCCTAGGTAAGCTTGAGAGCCAGTTGTTGGTGGATGAGGAGAGCATGACCGGAAAGTAGTTAACTATGACCCATTTGTACCCTCCCGCCGCTCGAACGACGGTGTAGTAGAGTCATAGCCATTGCGAGGGATCTGTTTTGCCATCATACGGTTCGATTCCTGTTGGGCGAAAGGATCTTGGCCATCTGACTTGTCTTAGGTGCCAAGTGAATGCAGGGAAGCCTCCGTAGTCATCTCGGCTTCTGTTTCTTCTGTGATTGTGGTTATTGTGACCTTCAGTCAAATCATCATGATCGGCGCTACTGTCAATACTGCTATGGCTATTTTCGAGGTTGCCTCAATTGTTAGTCTGCATGTGGATCTTGGAGCGCAACCTGTTCCGTCTTCCCGGGGGTGGCAGCAGTAAGTGGTCGCCGCGTGGGCTATCAACGGGCGGGTTTTGGCTATGCGACGGTTGATATCGGTCCTAACCATCACCCTCCTTGTCTTTTGGGGGAGGAGTCAGTGGTCGGGTTAGAGCTAGAGCCGAGGTGTTGATTTGAGTTGCTATCGCCTGAGCTAGCGCTTTCGCTCGTCGTAGCTCCGGAGTTTCTGGGAGAAAGCTGAGAGCCCTCTGAATGGCCATCAGGTTGGTGGCCGAAGTTTTGAAGACTTTATCTCCGTTGAACTCCAAGTTGAATTCATCTTCAAGGTTTCTATGGACCCCATTGTCTTCTTCAATCTGATTGCCTTCGGCGTGACGTCGCCTCTCGCTACTGGTGGTGGACAGCACCGATT
The DNA here is from genome assembly GCA_000418225.1 of Zizania latifolia. Classification (NCBI taxonomy): domain Eukaryota; kingdom Viridiplantae; phylum Streptophyta; class Magnoliopsida; order Poales; family Poaceae; genus Zizania; species Zizania latifolia. Next base: position 189,424 of record KE372048.1, read on the forward strand.
ATCTTCAAACTTGTCAAGCCGTCTCGTCTCTACCCATCAGCGCCGAACTGTCCAACTTTTCTTGCCAAAGAAGATGATGTAGTGTTTGGGGTCAGCTAGACCCCAAAGATGACCCGAACGTCCGTCCTGTCCGTCCGTCCGCCTTGTCAAGGGACCCAACAAGACAAGCCATCCCATCAGATCTTCGACAAACATTAGGCTCCCAAATACGTAGACGGAGCCGACGGGAATGAGAAAATCCAAAGGAGGTGCCATTGGATCCTAGTGAAAGCGACACGATCCCCTACATGGCACGCCAACTATCAGTGAATCACCGATTAGTCCACCTAATAGGGTACCCGAGGTAGTGATTAGATGTGTTTAAGGGAAGCGCAACGCCTTCAAACCCGATGGTTGACTCTGAAACAAAAGAGCCGAGGTTTATACTAGTTCAGGCCTCTAAGAGGATAATAGCACTAAGTCTAGTGTTTTGGTCTGTACTATGATGGTGGATCTTATAATACGACGCAATCAAGCTATGGAGGCTTGGAGCATCGAAAGCAAGAAAATATGCTAAAAAGCTTGTTCTTTGTGGAGGGTTCTCGCCTCCTTAATATATTCAGGAGATGAGCTCAACAACCTAGGACTCTATCTCATGTCAATCTAGGATTGCCTACCGAATTCAGGTAATAAATCCCTAATTACAAGGATTCTAGTACAAATAAATCTCTTGATATCATATCTGGGGCTTAATTACCTGATAAGGACTCAACTTTTCTTATCAGAATCAAACCTCTGTTCATAGGCCATATTGGATGGTCAATGCTGGTCTTGGCCTGCCCTTGGTCCGATCTGATAAGCCCAACTGTGGGGTACCTGGGGCTCATATCCCCGGCACTCGGCAATTCACCGATAGTTGGTGCCTGGTAGGGGTCGTGGCAACTCTCACCAGAGCCCGATGGCATCTCCACGCCATCTTTCTGCTAGGCTAGAGATGACGTTCATCCTTGGCAACATCACGTATATTGCCGACTAAAGCAGAAGGTTGGTCCCCTTCAACTCGGCACCAGCTCTATCATGGTCCCCATGCTAGGTCCTTGACCCCTTCACTGCTTGAAAGGTGGATCAGGTCAAAGAGCGCCTGACTGATACATTCATAGAGATAGTGATGGATCATCTCATTGGGTGGGTCGCTAATCAGGTGATCCAGCACTTCATGGGTCATTCAGAAGTCCTACGTCATCGAAGCTCTCCCTCCTAGGCTCAAGAAGACTTCCCTAAGCACGTGGGGGGATGGCTCACCGATCGGCTCACTCAGCCATGCACCGAAGTGATCAGCGAGAGCCCAACGATGCTTGAGGCTTGCTCTAGCTAGTGCACTAGATCCACAGGGCACCAAGTAGGAAGCTTTTAGAGCTCCCAGTCAACTTGGGTCCGTTCTGAGGTTCACCAAGCCAACACTAGGTGTGGCGACATCCCTCGGGGCTCCATCGCTGAGATCAACTCAATTCAAGAGACCCTCGCCTCGATGCCATAGACCCCAAGCCTCTAGAAGATGAGCACTACCCTCTAGGAGGCAGCCCGACAACTCAAACAGTCGGGAGAGGCTGGTTAGGGTGATTCCTCAAGACAAACTTGACAACAGCACTAGGAAGCCCGCAAGCAAGTATGGCACAAAAAGTTTCGCATGACAAAGGAGCACCATGATGCAAGGCAGATGATGGCCTAGGGTCACAAGGGCAATGGTGCTGACCCCTGAAGACTGGCCCCGAGGCCGATCATCTTTGAAGCTATGATCGGTGACGCATTTTTGTAGAAATCTCAAGCTTCGCCGACCCCAAGTTTTTCTTTCCCGTTCAACTATGAACTCTTGTACACTTGTCCTTGAGTAAATAAAGCTGAATTTCATTTTATACACTCCAAATTATCTTTTTCGTTGCTGACCAGCAAGGCTCGACCCCCTTGAGTTGGTGCAAAAATGTCATACACCTAGCTTGCCAATTGTGTCCCTATGAAGCAGCTCTGGGTTTGGCGATAGCAAATGTGTGGGTGAAAAAGAGTTGGCAGCAGCGCCCCTCTAGGTACTCGACCAAATGCTAAGATCCTCGGGGGCTCGAGTCCTTAGCCTTAATTTTGCTCGTTGCCTTGAAGGTGTCGAGAACACGTGATGCCTGATGTCGGGTTCACGTGTACATGATATTAGATCCCTACGCCTAAGACTATATGGCTATATTGGGGGCTTGGGGCCTGACCACAGCTTTGCAAATGACTTAACCAAAATCTAGAGTTTGGAACTTCCCAAGAACTTATAATCCCTAATGTCGGTAGGCATATGTGGCATTAGATCCCTGCACTGAGCACTATACAACTATCTTAAGATTTCTTGACGAACCGATAACTTTGGTGTATAAAAATTTCCAAGTCAAGCAACATAATGATTTCATTCACAAAGACAAGTTTTTTACGAAAAGACTTAGTCTAATCATCTACTTCTATTTTATAGATATTATTTACACTACTTATCAGGGGGCGGCTGCTCCAGGTCCTCGTCGAGCGGAAGAAGGTGGAGGTCCTTGGCCATGGCCGTGGCCAGTCCCTCTAATCCTTGCCAAAGGGCAAGGACCTCCTCCCGGGATACTACAGTGGGGAACTTAGCCGCCATCAGCTCAAGGTCCCTGTTGGGGTAGTGTGACTGGAAAAAAACAAGGCATGCTTGACCCCATTAAGTGCCACGTCCACGATGAAGACCCGAAGCTAGACTTCAAGGCCCTCAAGCCTCCCATAGAACTCCTCGTCAGAGGTGCTCGGGCCCGACGGATCATCCACCAGCAAATAACGTAGATGGTCAACCACCGAGTGTGCTCGACCTGCCTCCCCCCAAAGTCACCACTCTAGCCTCAAGCTTAGTAATCTAAGCCTCAGCTCGAGCACGGCATTCTACACAAAGAAGAAAAGAAGGCAATGTCAAGGCTAAAACAAAGAAAGGGGTCAGGAGCGGAGTAAGCAAGTAAAAGGACTTACCACCAAAATCAGTGGCAGCACTCTGCATCACCACCTTGGCCATCTCGTAGGTGCTACGCAGCACCTCCAAGGTGCCCTAGAGTCGACATGGAGATATTGTATGAGGCATACTATGTTTATAAAATGCCATTCTATTCCTTGAAATAGATTGTCATTATGGATCAACAAATGGGTGATTTGTTCATGAGACTCATAATTTGACTATTTCAAAATGATCTCTGATCGGTTTAAGTCATATGTGAAATAGATATGACTAAGATCAGTATGCGTATTGATTGATGATCATGTCTCATGGATCATGGGTATGGAGATACCAACTCCATAACATGGACGTATGTGGGAGAACATATGTGGGATAGACCCGTTATGAGATACTGTTGATATTTGATGTGTCATTAGTAGGTCTCGGTAGTGTTGATGTGAAGTCCTCAGACCTGAGATCTCCATGGTTCCCAACATGCGTAGTGGCTTACTTTGGGACTACCAAACGCTATTCCATAACTAGGTAGTTATAAAAGTAGTCATCGGGTTTGTCATGAAACATGTAGTGGGATGTGAGTGATCAAGATAGAATTTGTCCCTCCTTAACAGGAGATATATCTCTGGCCCCTCGATGTAATGCATTATGAAAGCGCATGACCATGCCGATGTGATTAAGGAGTTAATATCAGGTTATAATTCAATACATAAATCGAGAGAGGGATCGAGCTATGGATATGATGGCACAAATCTCATCCTATGCTCGAACAATATCGTGAGGCAAAGGGACATGTACATATGGAATATTACAAGGTTCAGCCGATATAATCTTTACATATACTTGGGTTAATATGCTTTGCTAGAGGCCACTGTTAACGGAGCATGGAAAGGAGTTTCCATATATAAACCAAGCTATACGTGAACCTATAGGGTTGCAAACTTAACAGGTTGGAACTCTGGATTCGAATAGGATTTCCAATTGGGCTCAGTTTGGCTAGAGATCCAAATAGTTTGGATGGAGATCTGAATAGATCAGATGGAGATCCGAGTAGAGTCCTTGTTGAGCCTGGGAGGGCCCAAGCTAGGATGTCTATATATATATGAGGGTGCAGGGCACAGGGAAGCTAAGCTTTTGGCCTCCTATGTTGATGCGTTGTCCGTGCTAAGTTATTAGCCACCAAGAGGAAACCCTAGTCGCCATTCTCGAGCCTGACCATCTTGTTGACCATCCGGGTGCTAGTATATCATCGGTCGATGTTCCACCCCTCGATGTGTAGATACCAGTAGAGGCGTTGCTTTACTAATTCACTGACCTACATCATCATCAGCGTCGCTGATCGGATCGGCGACATCATCAAGAGTCCTTGGGAGCAAAAGTCCTCAGGAGAAGTTCTAAGGGTTGGATCAGTACGCTACTCCAACTCTCCTTCCGCTGCACTGCATGTCTGAGGTAACGATCTATGGTCCCTCTCTTAGCAAGATTCCTGGTGTGCACAGTATAAATTTTTTGTTTTTAGCTAGCGTAGCCTCCACGTTCCCCAACAATGGTATCAGAGCCATCTTGCATAAATTGTGACCTAGATCAGTGCATATAGTCGATATGCGGTTGTAGTATATTTGATCTATTTTAGTCTAGGTCGATCTATTCATGTGATGAATTGATTGGCAGCACGGGTTGATAAGATCAATCGGTTTTCGGGGTAGTTGTATATTGGATCATAACACTCGAATCACTATGTGTTTTTGCATCGGATGCAAACACGTATTGTAATCCGAGTAGGTTACTGATCTGGCCGCCTCGAGTGCCTCCCGACTGGTCTTACCAATCATAGTCACCGGCTCTCGAGCGCATCGACTGACCACCTGGCCGACCCCATCGGTAAAGGAAAAATTGGTTCCCAAGAGGTTGTCTCGGATCGAGGTAAACTATTTGCCTCGAGCAATTTTTCTAAAGCAACTTCATAGATCAGATCTATGATTTTAGCTGGTGGACAGGGCGTTGCCCTACAACCCATGAGGGGGCATCCTCCCCCTTGAACATATTGGAGAACACGGAGGCTACGCTAGCCAAAAATAAAATCTTTTCCACCACGCATACTAGGATATCTTGCTAAGAGAGGGACCAAAGATCATTACCTCAGACACGTAGTGCAGCGAAAAGAGAGTTCGAGTAGCGAGCTGATCCAACTTGAACACACCGATGATGGTCGGGAGCTGATCAGCATCCTCGGGAACTCCCAAGGATTTCTCCTGAGGACTCCTTCAAGCCGATGATAATCCTCGAGAAGTAGCCGATGGCGCCACTGATCCAATCAGTGACGCCAATGCAGATGTAGGTTAGCGAAGCAGTAAAGTAATGCCTCTACTAGTATCCACACATCTAGGGGTGGAACGTCGGCTATTGGTGTACTAGCACCTAGGAGGTCGACGAGATGGTCAGGCTCTCGAGAGGTGGTGCTAGGGTTTACTCTCAGTGGCTAACAACTTAGCATGAGGATCGCATCAACATGAGGTTCACATCGTTAGTTAGAATGCGATTCTATCTCTAACTTATTTCTGCAGAGAATGATGTGAATGGTATGGCCCTATGCAATTTGTAAGAGATGTATGTGGTGCATGTAACTCTTATGCATGGCTTGCATGCCATAATCTTCAGCTACATGATAGCTGTCTCTGCTGTATTTTGCCAACCTGCATGTCGGACTAGGTGCTTGATATGTAATCTTTTTTTTCTAGCTATGGTAGCCTAGATATAAGACTGCAGGATATCAAGCATGATGGCTTGGAGGAATGATGTGGACGATGGAGATCATCTACATCAATATGGAGATGGAGATCACCATATGTTGGGCCATGCTAATTCACAGTTAAATGTGTTTATCTGTGACATCTTCTATCTATTTTCATGCTATATCTTGTTTGATATGTTGCCATGATAGTATAGAATATCTTAGAAAAATTAAGCTTTCGATGTCTTTCCAATTGCTGCACCTAACACAGTAATATTCATCGTTTGGTCGGTCTTCCAAAGCAGAGTGCCAGCGATTACCATTACAAGTTAGGATAGATGTTGGACATCTATATGCGAATGCTTTTGGTTTGCTTAATAAGGTTATCAAAACAGTTTTGGGCCTTAGGGCATCAGGTTGGGGCCGAAGCATGGTGATGCTAACCCAACAAACAGGAGTCACAAGGAGATGTGAATAGCAAGGTGTTGCTTACCCCATGTCATTAATTTCTAGTAGTGATACCAAAGCTCACTAAGAATTAGTGAAATGAGGATCCTGACCCACTATGTAAACGAGAGGGAGGTTTTGGTTTCCAAAACATAGTGGAAGAATCTTTTGTTAAATAGTTTAATTAAAGATTAACATAAACATATGTGCTAAACTTTGCATATCTTATGTTGTAGATCATGTCAGCCTCTACCACATCTAGTTTTTTTAATTTGTGATCTATCCTTGAGAAATAAAACCTTAATGGAACTAACTTTGTGGATTGGTATAGAAATTTGTAAATTGTTCTCAAGCAAGAGAGAAAAGAGTATGTCTTGAAAATCCTTACCCTCATGATTTGTCGGATAATGCTACTGTGGCTGTAGGGTGTGCTTACAAGAAGCACACTAATGATGTCCTTGATGTGAGATGTCTCATGCTTGCCACAATGTCCTATGAGCTTTAGAATCAATATGAGAACACAAACGATTATAATATCATCGTGGGTCTACGTGGCATGTTTGAGAACCAAGTAAGGGTCGAGAGGTTTAACACCTTGAACTCCTTGTTTGCATGCAGGTTTGCTGAAAGGAATCCCGTCAGTCCCTATGTTATCAAAATAATTGGTTATAGTGAGAGTTTGGAAAAGCTCGGCTTTCCTTTTAGCCAAGAGTTGGCTACTGACCTGATTCTTCAGTCCCTACCATCCAATTTTGAACCATTAATACTGAATTATCATATGAATAGCATGCATAAAACCTTAACGGAACTGCATGGGATGCTGAAAACCACCAAGGAAAGCATTAAGAAATACAGTAGTCATGTGATGGTGCTACAAAAGGGCAAACGTCAACCCCGAGTAAAGAAAAGTGCGGTCAAAAGAAAGTTGACTCCTGATGAGATCGTGAGTACTTCCAATACCAAACATGTCAAAGAAGGGGTGGCTCAAGATACGGTTTGTTTTTACTGTAAGGAGTCAGGTCACTGGAAAAGGAATTGCAAGAAATACTTGGAAGATATGAAAAAGAAGGGAAGTGTGACTTCCGCTTCAGGTATAAATATTGTAGAAATACATCTTGCTACTTCATCTTCTGATTCTTGGGTATTTGATAGCAGATCAATTGCTCATATCTCAAAGTCATTGCAGGGTCTGAGTAGAAGTAGAAGTTTGATGAAGGGCGAAGTGGATCTTCACGTGGGCAATGGGGCGAGAGTTGCTGTGGTTGCATCGGGAACCATGCCATTGTCACTACCTTCGGGACTAGTTTTAGAACTAAATAATTGTTATTGTGTTCAATCTCTATGTAAAAACGTAATTTCTGCTTCGTATTTACAAGCAGTAGGTTATGACTTTAGATCAATGAACAATGGTTGTTCACTATAACTTAGAGATATGTTCTATTGTCATATTCCGTTGGTGAATGGATTATACGTTTTAGACCTTGAAGGATCACCTATCTATAACATTGATACAAAAGGCAACGCCTTAATGATTTGAATCCCATGTTTATCTGGCATTGTCGATTGGGTTATATAAACGAGAGACGCATGGAGAAGCTACATAGAGATGGTCTTCTCGACTCTTTTGATTTTGAATCATTTGATACATGTGAATCTTGTTTACTTAGCAAGATGACAAAGGCACCTTTCACAGGTCAGAGTGAGTGGGTAACTGACTTGTTGGCACTCATACATACTGATGTGTGTGGACCAATGAGCTTAGTAGCCAAATATGGTTTTCAATACTTCATAACTTTTAGCGACGACTTTAGTAGATATGGATATATATATCTAATGAGGCATAAGTCAGAGTCCTTTGAAATGTTCAAAGAATTCTAGAATGAAGTATAAAATCATTTAGGAAAGACAATCAAGTTTTTATGATCAGATCGTGGAGGAGAATACTTGAGCCTTGAGTTTGGTAATTATTTAAAGGATTACGGAATCGTTCCACATTTGACTCCACCCAAAACACCTCAGTGGAATGGGGTGTCCGAGCCAAGGAATCATACCCTATTGGATATGGTCTGATCAATGATGAGCCAAAGTGAGCTTCTATTATCCTTTTGGGGATATGCTCTTAAAACAGCTGCTTTCACACTCAATAGGATTCCATCAAAATTGGTTGAAAAGACTCCATATGAGATATGGATAGGACGTCGTCCTAATCTGTCTTTTCTTAAATTTCTTAAAATTTGGGGTTGTGATGCTTATGTAAAGTGCTTATAGTCCGATAAGCTAACTCCTAAATCTGACAAGTGCTTCTTTATTGGGTATCATCGGGAAACCAAAGGATATTGTTTCTTTAACAAGGAGCTCGGCAAAGTGTTTGTTACCCAACATGGTGTATTCTTGGAGAAAGAGTTTCTCTCGAGAAGGGTTAGTGGAAGATTGGCGCATCTAAAAGAAGTTCAAGAAACACCTGAAAATATTTCAACTTCCACACTACCACAACATGATAATCAAGGTGTTGAAAAACCTGTTGCATCACATAGGTTAGAGAGGTTACGGCATGCACCTGAGAGGTTCATGCTCTCGACCACTCAAGATGATTGAAATATGCCCAAGAGAATTCTGGGGAACCAGAAGTTCTGGCCTGAGGGTAGAAGTTCTAGGTTCTGGTGTAACTGGAAGTTCCGGACTAGCCCCAGTTTTGGTTTCTAGAGGAACCGAAAGTTTCGGTTGGACCAGAAGTTTTGGGCCTGCCTAAAAGGTGTATTCTAGATGAACCGGAAGTTCTAGTGGAATCAGAACTTTTGGGTCGAAATAAATTCGATACAGAATGTTATTTCCAGAAGTTCCGATTGGACCGGAAGTTCCGGACAGAAATAAATTCATACAGAAGGTTATTTTTAGAAGTTCTAGGCCTGGACCAGAACTTCTAGGCCAGACGAACAGATTAGATCTATTGGGCTTTAATACTGATTAAAGGTCCATGAGAGGGCACTATATAAGGAGAGGATGGGCTAGGACGAAAAGGCTGCTGTTGCTTCGACCTAACCCTAGCCGCCACCTCTCCTGGACTCACCTGCTATGGCCACATCTCCCCTAACTTCCCATGTAGTACTAGCATACCGGCGTGAAGTGATCCCATGTCTGTACGTGTGGATACCATAGAGGCGCCGCTGCTACTGTGGTGCTGATCTTCCCATGGAGGTCGCCGGACTACATCGTCTTTATTGCCGACGAACGGACGGAACTGAGCGAAGCTGATCGAGAACGCGCTTCATCTACTTCCGCTTCCTTAGCACATTTCGTGGCTAGAGGTAATGATCTATGATCCCATTACAAGCATGGTTCTTGGGCAAACAGGGCAAAAATTTTGAAATCTCTCCCCATAACTCAACAGTGGTATCAGAGCCTACGTGTGTAGTGTTCGATCTGAATCATGCACATATAGGTGATATGTGATGGAAATAGATTAGATCTATTATTTTTGCGTCGGATTTTCAAAAGTTCCGGGTGTGACCTAGAAGTTCCAGGCCAAAATAAACTTCGACACAGAAGGTTATTTTCAGAAGTTCCGAGTGTGACCTAGAAGTTCCGGACCAAAATAAATTATGTACAAAAGGCTATTTTTAGAAGTTCTAGGTGTGACTCGGAAGTTCTAGGCCAAAATAAATTTGATACAGAAGGTTGATTTTGGAAGTTCTGGCCCTGAGTCGGAAGTTCTGGGCCCTTCGACCGGAAGTTCTGGGCCTTTGAGCCAGAAGTTCTGGATCTATTTTCAGTCATGCATAGATTCTACGCTTAACTCGTTTTTGTAGAGAATGTCGTGACTAGTATGGCCTTGCAATGTATGAGATGCATGCATGTAATTTTCATGGCCTGCGTGTCATGGTTAATTGCAGACCAAGGCTGTTCAAATGTTGTACGAGCTACGCGTCAACATGTGATGCTTCTGCTCATGTAATTAGTATAGTGCTATTAGATGTAATAGACTAATATAAGTTCATGGAGGCCTGAAGCGTGATGACCCGAAGGACAGGAACCATGGAGATGGAGATCACCATGTGAAAATGGGCCATACTATGTCATAGTTAATATGATTGCCTGTGATGTTCATTTGTATTCCTGTCATACTATTCTTTCATATTTCTATGTGCGGTAGGCATCGTTAACATGTTCGAATAGTTTTCCTCAGAAAATTAAGAACTTTGATGCCCTTTCCAATAGCTGTACCTACAAAGGTTTTTGGTCATTGTATGGTGGGTCTGCCAAAGCAGGGTGCCATCTTTTATCTTAACCAGTTAGGATGGATGTTGGACAACCACATGCATAGTATTGATTTGCTTAACAAAGCTATCAAAATGGTTTTGGGCTTTGGGGCATGGAGTTGGGCGTCGAGGCATTGGATGCCACCCCAACGAACAAGAATCACATAGGATGTGATTAGAAAGTTGTTGCTTATCTATGTCACTAATCTTCTAGCAGTGAAGCCAAATCTCACTAGGGGTTAGTTGAATATGGATCTTGTCCCACTATATGTCGTTAGAGGGAAAGCGATCATTTTACATATAGTGGAGCATCTTTTATTTGATAGAAGATTCACATAGCATAGTGCTGAACCTTATATTTTTGTTGTAGATCATGGCACCTACTGCTAAGAACACTTCCATTTTTAATCTGTGATCGATTCTTGAAAAGGAAAAGCTTTTTGGAACAAACTTTATTGACTGGTATAGAAACTTGAGAATGGTTCTCAAACAATAGAAAAAAGAATATGTTCTAATGGAGCCCCATCCTGATGAACCAAAAGATGATGCATCTGTCGCAGATCAGTGGGCTTATGAGAAGCACGCCAACGATTCAATTGATGTCAGCTGTCTCATCCTTGCCTATATGTCCTCTGAGCTTTAGAAGCAATATGAGGACAGGGATGCCTACGATATGATCGTGGGACTTAAAGGCATGTTTGTGGACTAAGCACGGACTCAGAGGTACAACATCTCAAAGTCTTTGTTTACGTGCAGGTTGGCGGAATGCAGCCCATTCAGTCCTTATGTAATCAAGATGATTGGTTACATTGAGAGCCTGTAAAAACTTGGTTTTCCCCTTGACCATGATTTGGCCACGGATGTGATTCTCCAGTCGCTCCCTGTGAGCTTCGAGCCGTTCATTTTGAATTTTCATATGAATAGCATGGAGAAAAACATGGCTGAATTGCATGGAATGCTAAAGACTGCTGAGGATAGCATTAAAAAGAATTCTAGTCATGTGATGATGGTTCAGAAGGATAGCAAGAAGAGAAAACGCAAGTGAAAGGTAAAGCTTTAGATGTGATCTCGAGCTCTAAGTCCAAACCAGCTGGAAAGTCCAACACTAGCCCTGCTACTTCTGACCCTTGCCACCACTACCATAAGACAGGTCATTAGCGGAGGAATTGCAAGTTGTATTTGAAAGAACTCAAGAAAAAGAAGGAAAGTGTGACTTCTACTTCAGGTATAAATGTTATTGAAATTAATCTCGCTACTCGTCCAAGTGATTCATGGGTATTTGATACGAGATCAATGATTCATACTTATAAATCGTTGCAGGGACTGAATAAGACAAGGAAGTGTGCAAGAGGCGAGTTGGATGTCCGTGTCGGTAATGGTGCAAAAGTTGCTGCATTGGCCAGCGGCGTTTATTCTTTATCGCTACCCTCAGGATTAGTTTTGGAATTGAATAATTGTTATTTTATTCCTGCCTTGGGTAGAAACATTATCTGTTCTTCATGTTTAGAGGAAGATGGTTTTGAATTCGTAATAAAGAACAAGTGTTGTTCGATATTTTTGAATGGTATGCTCTATGGTATTTGTCCATTGTTGAATGGCTTATATGTTCTGAATCTTGAGGATACACATGTCTATAACATTAATACGAAGAAATCTCGACTCAATGATTTGAATCCTATCTATGTCTGGCATTGTCGTCTGGGTCATATAAATGAGAAGCGCATGCAGAAGCTCCATAGAGATGGGCTTTTGAAGTCATTTGATTTTGAATCGTTTGACACATGTGAGTTTTGAGGATATAAATGTTTATAACATTAATACGAATAAGCCTCGACTTAATGATTTGAATCCTACTTTTGTTTGGCATTATCGTTTGGATCATATAAATGAGAAGCGTATGCAGAAGCTCCATAAAGATGGTCTTCTAGAGTCATTTGACTTCGAATCATTTGACACATGCGAGTCTTGTTTACTTGGCAAAATAACTAAGACGCCTTTCACTGGTCAAAGTGAGAGGGCAAATGAATTGTTGGCCATTGTACATACTGATGTATATGGATCAATGAGTTCTACTGCCAGGGTGGATTTTAGTACTTCATTACTTTTACCGACGACTTTAGTAGATTTGGTTACATCTACTTAATGAGGCATATAAGTCGAAATCCTTTGAAAACTTCAAGGAGTTCTAGAATGAGGTACAAAATCATACAGGCAAGACAATTAAATTTCTGCGATCTGATCGTGGAGGTGAATATTTGAGCCATGTGTTTAATGATCATCTAAAGCAGTGTGGAATTGTTCCATAGCTGACTCCACCAGGCACGCCCCAAAGGAATGAGGTGTCCGAGCGGAGGAACTGAACTTTATTGGACATGGTCCGATCAATGATGAGTCAATCTGATCTTTCATTGTCCTTTTGGGGATTTACTCTAGAAACTGCTGCTTTCACATTAAACAGAGTTCCATCTAAATCTGTAGAGAGGACACCATATGAGATATGGACTAGGAAGCGTCCTGGGTTGTCTTTTCTGAAGATATGGGTTGTGAGGCCTATGTAAAACGTTTGACGTCTGACAAGCTTAATCCCAAATCTGATAAATGCTTCTTTGTGGGATATCCAGAGAAACAAAGGATATTACTTTTATAACTAGGAAGAAGGCAAAGTGTTTGTTGTCCGGAATGGTTTCTTTCTGGACAAACAGTTTCTCTCGAAAGGGGTTAGTGGGAGCACGGTGCGACTCGAAGAGATTCGAGAACCACTAGAAAGTGCTTTAGCTACTACTGAACCACAACTCGATATGCAAGATGTTACAGATCCTATTGTCGAGACACCTGCCCCATGTCGGTCAGAAAGGTTGAGTCATGTGCCTGAGTGGTTTACATTTTTAACCACTAGGCAGCGTGACATATTATTGTTAGACAATGATGAACCTAAGACCTATTCAGAAGCGACGATGGGACCAGACTCTAAGAAATAGCTTGTAGCCATAAGATCCGAGTTAGAATCCATGCGAGAGAATCAAGTTTAGAACTTGGTCAATCAACCTGATGGTGTAAAAACTATTGAGTGTAAATGGATTTTCAAGAAAAAGATAGACGTTGATCGGAAATAATATTCCAATGCTTAATGCTGTTAAATCTTTGTTGAGGAAAAGTTTCTCAATGAAAGATCTCACAGAGGCAGCATACATTTTGGGCATAAAGATCTAGAGAGATAGGTTGAGAAGGCTAATTGGATTAAGCCAAAGCATGCACGTTGATAAGGTATTGAAATGGTTCAATATACAGAATTCCAAGAAAGGCTTTCTGCCAATGTCACATGATGTTACACTCAGCAAGAGTCAGTGTCCTTCGACACCTGATGAGCTAGAAAAGATGAGTGCGATCCCGTATGCCTCCGTAATCGGGTCCATCATGTATGCCATGCTTTGTACATGCCCAGATGTTTCTTATGCTCTAAGTGTTACGAGCAGATATCAATCAAACCTGGGTGAAAATCACTAGGCAATAGTAAAGAGTATCCTTAAGTACTTGAGAAGAGCTGAGGATATATTCCTACTCTATGGAGGTGAGGAGGAGCTCGTTGTAAATGGTTACACCGATGCAAGCTTCCAAACCGATAAGGACGAATCACGATCGCAGTCTAGATTTGTGTTTTGCCTCAATGGAGGCACAGAGAGTTGGAAGAGTTCCAAGCAAGAAACGGTTGCAGATTCAACAACGGAGGTCGAGTACATTGCAGCTTCTAAAGCTGCGAGGGAGGCTGTTTGGATCAGAAAATTTGTTTATGAGCTGGGAGTTGTCCCTAGTGCATCTAGTCTAGTGGACCTCTATTGTGATAATAGTGGTGCAATTACGCAAGCCAAGGAGCATAGGTCACACCAGAAGTCCAAGCACATATTTTGGCGCTATCACCTCATCCGTGAGATCATAGATAGAGGTGATGTGAAGATATGTAAGGTGCACATAGATTCAAACGTTGCCGATCCGTTGACGAAACCTCTCTCGCAGACCAAGCATGAGGCGCACTTGAGCTCTATGGGTATTAGATACTTACATGGTTGAGTCTAGTGTATGTGAGAGAAAGTGTCCTGTCTATGCTAATGTACTTTGGATAATTGGTTATTTTATTCCTTGAATAAATATCTTTTACATTGATCAGCAAGTATGTGACTTATTTGTGGAACTCTTTGTTTTGTAATGATGTTATTCTAAACGATCCCTAATCTCATATCGTCATATGGGACAGTGATGATTCATAGATTAGCACATTTGACTGATTGATGATCATGTTTTACGGATCATAGATATGGAGATATCAAATCAGTAATGTAGACACATGTTAGAGAACATGGTGTTGGATAGACCCACTTTGAGATATTGCTGGGATTGTTATTTTAAATGTGCTATCAGTTGTTCTCAAATGGTGTACCTATAGAATCCTTAGACCTAAGATCGTCATTGATTCCAGAATGTGTAGTGACGCACTTAGAGGCTTCCAAACGCTATTCCATAACTAAATAGTTATAAAGGTTGCTTTCGGATGTGTTATGAAACATGTCGTGGGATGTGAGCGGTCAAGATGGAATTTACCCCTCCTAAATAGTGGGAGAGACGTCTCTAGGCCCCTCGAGATAGTTGGATTGGAAAAGTGCATGGCCATACCACTATGATTAAAGAGTTAATCATGATTAATCCACTACTTGATCGAGTGAAGTGTCGAGCTATCACAAGAGTGGCTCGAATCTCGCCTTGAGCTTGACTGATGTCGTGTGGTAAAGTGATTGGTCCGTGAGTATATCAAGGTTTAGAAAATATGATTTTGATTTTGTATGCTTTCGGGGGTCAATATGTGCTGCTAGGTACCGCTATTGATTTGTGATCTGAAAAGGGTTTCCGGTTAGCAGCCGTTTGCATATTAACCTATGGGGTCACACGCTTAAGGGGATGGGATTTAAAGCTTTCAAGAATTGGCTCTTGTGCAAGTGGAAGATTGATGGAAATATACCCAAAAGAATTCTAGGGAACCAAAAGTTCTGGCCTGAGGCCGGAAGTTCTGGGTTCTGGTGTAACCGAAAGTTCCGGTTCGATCGGAAGTTCTGGACTAGCCCCAATTTTAGTTTCTGGAGGAACCAGAAGTTCCAGTTGGGCTAGATGTTCTGGGGCTGCCTGAAAGGTGTATTCTGGATGAATCAAAAGTTCTGGGTAGAATCAGAACTTTCGGGTCAAAATAAATTCGATACAGAATGTTATTTTCAGAAGTTCCGGTTGGACCGGAAGTTCCGGACAAAAATAAATTCGTACAGAAGGTTGTTTTTAGAAGTTCTGGGCCTAGACCAGAACTTCCCGGCCAGACGAACAGATTAGATCTATTTGGCTTTAATACCAATTAAAGGCCCATGAGAGGGCACTATATAAGGAGAGGAGGTGCTAGGACGAAAAAGATGTTGTTGGTTCGACCTAACCCTAGCCGCCACCTCTACTGGCCTCACCTGCTGTGGCCACATCTCCCCTAACTTCCCACATGCTTCTAGCATACTGGCGTGAAGTGATCCCGTCTCTGTACGTGTGGATACCGTAGAGGCGCCGCTGCTAATGCGGTGCTGATCTTCCCGTGGAGGTCGCCGGACTACGTCGTCTTCATCGCCGACGAATGGACGGAACTGAGCAGTGCCGATAGAGAAAGCGCTTCATCAACTCTACTTCCACTGCCCTAGCGCGTTTCATGGCTAGAGGTAATGATCTATGATCCCATTACACGCATGGTTCCTGGGCGAGCGGGGTAAAATTTTTTGAATTTATTGCTAGCGTAGCCTCCCCGAAACCCAACACGAGATGGGTCCAGACTCTAAGAAATGGCTTGGAGCCATGAGATCCGAGATTGAATCCATGTACACCAATCAAGTTTAGAACTTGGTTGATCCACCTGTTGGTATAAAAACCATTGAGTGTAAATGGGTTTTCAAGAAGATGATAGACATAGATGGAAATGTCCACATCTATAAATTGCAATTGGTGGCAAAAGGTTTTAAACAGATTCTAGGTGTTCATTATGATGAAACCTTTTGACCAGTCACAATGCTAAAGTCTATCCGGATCATTCTAGCGATTACTGCATATTTCAATTATGAAATATGGCAGATAGATGTTAAAACAACTTTCCTTAATGGAAATCTGAGTGAGGATGTGTTCATGACATAGCCAATCGGTTTTGTCGATTCGCAATCAGCTCAAAATGTATGTAAACTGCAGAAATCCATTTGTGGATTGAAGCAAGCATCTCAGAGTTGGAATATTCATTTTGATGATGTGATCAAAGGGTTGGTTTCATCAAAAACGAAGAAGAGCCTTGTGTTTACAAGCATCTCGGTAGTGTTTATGTGAAGTCCTTAGACCTAAGATCTCCATGGTTCCCAACATGCGTAGTGGCTTAATTTGGGACTACCAAACGCTATTCCGTAACTAGGTAGTTATAAAAGTAGTCATCGGGCTTGTCATGAAACATGTAGTGGGATGTGAGTGATCAAGATGGAATTTGTCCCTCCTTAACAGGAGAGATATTTCTAGGCCCCTTAATGTAATAGATTATAGAAGTGCATAGCCATACCGATGTGATTAAGGTGTTAATAACAGGTTATAATCCAATATAGAAATCAAGAGAGGGATCGAGCTATTGATAGGATGGCACAAATATCACCTTGTGCTCGATCAATATCGTGAGGCAAAGGGACATATATATATGGAACATTACAAGATTCTGTCGATATGATCTTTACGTATACTTGGGTTAATATGCTTTGCTAGAGGTCACTGTTAATAGAGTATGGAAAGGAGTTTCCATAAATTAACCAAGCTATACGTGAACCTATAGGGTCACACACTTAACGGGTTGGAACTCCGGGTGCCAGTCGATCTCGACCGGAAGGGCTGGCTAGTGATTCATGGGATAGAACTAGTTGGTGTGATAGCCTTTGTTTGAGGTAGTCAGTGGTATCTCCACATACTCTATCGCCTTCCCTTCGTGGAGTTGGAGCATCGTGCCACCGACCACCTTGTTCCCCACCATACGGTGGAGACAGAAGAAGTATTGGAAGAGGTTCCAGTGAGGATCCAATCGCATGTAGGCTTTGCACAGATGTACGAAGATGGAGATTTAGAGGATGGAGTTGGAGTTGAGATTAATGAGGGAGATCTTGTAGTGGTGGAGAAGGCCATGGAGGAAGGAATGTGTGGGGAGGCCAAGCCCGTGGAGGACGAAAGACTCGAATAGCACCACCTCATTTGAGTCTGGCATCAGAAAGCTTTCCCCCACCATTGCACTCTAGCACGAGACTGCCTAGGTTGGCAAGAGCTGTGCCGCCTCAAGTGCCTCAAGCTTCACTAGTGTCATCGCTGACCCTTTCATCTCTTTGGACCGCACTAGGCTGCCATGAACCATCAGCTTCAACTGAAAAAGGTGGCGGGTGATGTAGCGATAGACTACACAGCAGCAGTGGTGCCCTAGATGATGGGGAGCTAGCGGGAGAGAAGGCCAAGGAAGAATAAGGCAAAGAAGATGGACAGTTACAGCAAGGCATGAAGCATGCAGAATAAGAAGGGGGAACAGCTTAAATAGCCATGCAATCATCGCCATGACATCAGCCACGATCGCTGTGAACTAGCGTCGCTTTGATTGCCACACATGCCATAGTCTTGCTGACAAGATGGTTCCGTCTCCCTATCTGCATCTGGCAACTACGTCTAGACCAATCAAAGCAAAGACACCTACATGTCCCCTCAACTGCAGCGCATTAACTGTGACTAGAGCTAGCCAAAAAGTAACTTTTCACCTCGATTCCAGAGACAACCAGTGGAGTTTGTGACTCTTGAGCTTCTCAGGATCTCAGAGGCTCATGTGCTTAGGGCCTCGTGTGCTAGGGGGCTCAAGTGATCAAGACCCGAGTGCCCGAGGCCTAGGGACTTGGGAGCTCGAGGGCTCAGTTGTGCTCGAGACGCCAACTGCTTGAGGACTCTAGCTGATAGCTATACCCAATGACTGACCTTGCCCTAGCACCTGCCTAATCCTAACTAAGGCCTGCGTCTGATCAACATCCTCTGTCCAAGTGTTCGAAGTTCAATTGAAACCAAGACTCCAAAGCATATGAATCGAGATGCTTCTTGACCCTCAAGCCAAATGTTCCATTTGGTTCGAGACTCGGGGGCTACACCATGTGGGTGCACCTATGTTGTGCACCTCACACAATGAAGACAAGACTTTTTTCAAGATCATCAGACTTTAACAAGACATGAAGGTTTGAGTTGAAAGATGAGCTCCTCTTAGCTAGTTCAGCTGAAGACTTTCATCCAATCTATGAAGAGCTCGGGGGCTGCTGTTGGAGATATGACCCATAGGTAACCCACGTAGGGCTTATCAGCCCAGACCGAGAGCAGGTCAAGCTTAGCATTAGAGTCCAGCATGGCCCATGAAGAGGAGTTCAATTCCGATAAGGAATATTAGATCCTTATCTGGTAACCAAGCTTTATATCTGGTATAAAAAGATATATTTGTACCTGAATCCTTATAATTAGTGAATAAGAACCCGAGTTCGGTATGTAATCCCAAATATATGGGAAACCGAATTGGGATAGAGTCTTGCATTGTTGCGCTCGCCCCTTAACTATATAAAGGGGGCGAGGCACCTAAGAGGCATGCTTTTATGCTTTCATCGCTTAAGCTCATAGCTTCGTAAGCTTACACTCTAATATAATCTACCAAAATACTTGACATAGGGCTATTATCCCTAGAGGAGCTCCTATTGTTTAGAGTCCACCGTAGGGTTCGAGAGTGCCATGCTTTCCTAGCTCTGTATTCACCACCTTGGGTACTATAAGCATTATGTCCTAGAGTCAATATGGAGATGTTGTACGAGGCATACTATGTTTATGAAACTCCGTTATGTTCCTTGAAATAGATTGTCATTATGGATCAACAAATGCGTGTTTTGTTCATGAGACTCATAATGTGACTATTTCTAAATGATCCCTGATCGAATATAGGTCATATATGGAACAGATATGACTGAGATCGGCATGTGTATTGATTGATGATCATGTCTCATAGATCATAGGTATGGAGATACCAACTCAATAACATGGACTATGTTGGATAGACCCACTATGAGGCACTGTTGAGATTTCACGTGTCATCAGTTGGTCTTAGTAGTGTTTATGTAAAGTCCTTAGACCTGATATTATCATGGTTCCTAATATGCGTAGTGGCTTACTTTAGGACTACCAAACGCTATTCCATAACTGGATAGTTATAAAAGTAGTTGTCGGGTCTGTCATGAAACATGTAGTGGGATGTGAGTGATCAAGATGGAATTTGCCCCTCCTTAACAGGGGAGATATCGCTGGGCCCCTCGATGTAATGGATTATGGAAGTGCATGACCATGCTGATGTGATTAAGGAGTTGATCATAAGTTATAATCTAATAGGGAGATCGAGAGTGGATCGAGCTATTGATAGGATGGCACAGATCTCACCTTGTGCTCGATCAATATCATGAGACAAAGGGTCATGTATATATGGAACATTACAAGGTTCAGCCGATATGATCTTTACGTGTACTTGGGTTAATATGCTTTGCTACAGGCTACTGTTAATGGAGTATGGAAAGGAGTTTCCATATATTAACCAAGCTATACGTGAACCTACAGGGTCACACAATTAAACGGTTGGAACATTGGATTCGGATTAGGCTCAGTTTGGATAGAGATCCAAAAGGTTTCGATAGAGATCCGAATATATCGAATAGAGATCCGAGTAGAGTCCTAGTTGGGTCTAGTAGGGCCTAAGATAGGATGTCTATAAATATGAGGGTGCAGGGCACAGGGAAATGGAAGCTTTTGCCTCGCATGTTAATGCTATTCTCATGCTAAGTTGTTAGCCACCCAAAGAAAACCCTGACTGCCTGGGTGCTAGTACACCATCGACTGGCGTTCCTCCCCTTGATGTGTGGATACCAGTAGAGGCGTTGCTATCTTGCTTCGCATAGGCATCAGCACTACTGATCGGATCAGCGGCGTCATCAGTTGCTTCTCGAGGACCGTCATCGGCTTGAAGGAGTCCTCGGGATGAATCCTCGGGAGTCCCCAAGGACGTTGATCAGCTTTCTGACCACATCGACATGCTCGAGTTAGATTGGCTCGCTACTACAACTCTCCTTCCGCTGCATTGCATGCCTGAGGTAACGATCTATGGTCCCCCTTCTAGCGAGATATCTTGGTGTGTATGGTGAAAATTTTTGTTTTTGGCTAGCGTAGCATCCACATTCTCCAACAGTGGTATCAGGGCCATCTTGCATACATTGTGATCTAGATCAGTGCATATAGTGGATATTCAGTCGTAGTAGATTGGATCTATTATAGTCTAGGTCGATCGGTTCATGAGATGAATCAATCTGTAGCACGGGTTGATGAGATCAATCGGTTTTCAAGGTAGTTGCAGATCAGGTCATAACACTTGAATCGAGGTAAGTTGCTGCATTGGATGCAAACACATGTCCTAATGCGAGTAGGTTATGGATCCGAGTGCATCGGCTATTCTCGACTAGTCTTCCCGACCACTGTCATTGATTCCCGAGCGCATCACCCGACCACCTGGCTGGCCCCATCGGCTAAGGAAAAACTGATTCCCGAGAGGTTGTCTCGGATTAGGGTAAATTGTTTGTCCCGAGTAGTTTTTCTAAAGCAACTTCATAGATCAGATATGTGATTTTCACTAGTGGATAGGGCACTACCCTGCAACCCATGAGGGGGCATCCTCCCCCTCGACCCCCCACCCGCTAACTGGCTAGCGGGACCACCGTGTGTGCGCACCTTGTATAGCGTCTCGCCTTGTATAGAGTCCTTATTCACATCATTAGCTCGAATGTAATTCTACATCTAACTTGTTTTTACAGAGAATGATGTGAATGATATGGCCCTATATGAGTTGTAAGATATGTATGTGATGCATATAACTCTTATGCATGGCTTGCATGCCATGATCTTCGGCTATGTGATAGCTGTCTCTGTTATATTTGCTGACCTACGTGTTGGGTGCTTGAATCAATGTTTGTAGTCTTTATTTTCTAGCTATTATAGTAGTAGTCTAGATATAAGATTGCAGGATTTCAATAATGGTGGCCCAAAGGAGTGATGTGGATGATGAAGATCATCTAAACCACTAATGGAGATGGAGAACACCATTTGTTTAGGCCATACTAATTCACAGTTAAATATATTTATCTATGATGTCTTCTATCTATTTTTATGCTATATCTTGTTAATATGTTGCCATGATAAGATAGAATCCCTTAGAAAAATTAAGTTTTTGATGCCTTTTGGTGGGTCTGCCAAAGTAGAGTGCCGGCAATTACCATTGCAAGTTAGGATAGATGTCAGACATCTATACGCGAAAGCTTTGGTTTGCTTAATAAGGTTATGAAAATAGTTTTGGACCTTTGGGCAACAGGTTGGAGCTAAATCATCGTGATGCTAACCCAGCAAACAAGAGTCACATGAAGATGTGATTAGCAAGGTTTTGCTTGCTCCATGACATTAATTTCTAGTAGTGATGCCAAAGCTCACTAGAAATTAATGAAATAAGGATCCTGACCGGTTATGTAACCGAGAGGGAGGTTTTTATTTCCAAAAACATAGTGAGAGAATCTTTTATTGAATGGTTTAATAAAAGATTAACATAGACATAGGTGCTAAATCATGGGTCGGATAATTCAACTCATGAGATCTTAATTGCTGAGAAGCATAGGCAACTACTTTACCTTCTTGTATCAACACACATCCTAAACCTTGTCCAGAGGCATCACAATATAATTAGAAATATCCTTTAGGATCTAGCAGAATTAGCACTGGGCTGATACCACTCTCTTTTTCAACTCTGTAAAGTTTTCCTCACACTCAGGTATCCAAAAAAATTTCTCATCCTTCTGTAACAACTGGGTCATAAGCTTGGCTATCTTGGAGAAATTCTCAATGAACCGACGATAATAACCTGCAAGTCCTAAGAAACTCCTGATCTCCATAGTGTTCTGAGGCTGTAACCAATCAGTAATAGCTTCGACTGTACCGGGATCAACGGCAACTCCTGTAGAAGAAATAATATGACCCTAAAACATCACTTCCTTCAACCAAAACTCACACTTAGCTAACTTAGCATACAATCGGTGCTCTCTTAGCTTCTGTAGGGCTAAATGCAAATGCGCTACATGATCTTTCTTCATCTTAGAATAGATAAAAATGTCATCAATGAACACCACTACAAACTTATCCATATACTCCATAAACACATTGTTCATCAAATTCATGAAGAAAACAAGGGCATTAGTCAATCCAAATAACATCACCAGATACTCAAACAATCTATAGCGGGTCGTAAAAGCAGTCTTAGGGATATCTTCTTCTTGAATTCTCAACTGATAGTATCCTAACCAAAGATCTATCTTGGAGAACACTGAGGCTCCTTGTAACTGATCAAACAAATCATCAATACGAGAAAGAGGGTACTTATTCTTGATTGTGACATCATTCGAAGTTCTATAATCCACACATATTATCTGGGACTTGTCCTTCTTCTCCACAAATACAACTAGGACTCCCCAAGGCGAAGTGCTAGGATGAATGTATCCTTTCTCTAGCAATTTTTCTACTTATTTCTTGACTTCAGCTAACTCATTCGGGACCATCCGATACAGGCTCTTCTG
The DNA here is from genome assembly GCA_000418225.1 of Zizania latifolia. Taxonomy (NCBI): domain Eukaryota; kingdom Viridiplantae; phylum Streptophyta; class Magnoliopsida; order Poales; family Poaceae; genus Zizania; species Zizania latifolia. The sequence goes on from KE372048.1 coordinate 212,581, forward strand.
AATTGGGGCTGTACCAGGAACTAAATCAATCCTGAACTCAATGTCTCTCTTAGGTGAAATACCCGGCAACTCTTCCAGAAAAACATCTGGATACTCTTGCACCACATGTATCTCTTCAATCTGGACCTCATTCAACATGATGTTCAAACTAGACGGGTTCGGGTTATGGAAAGTGATGGTTTGGCCAAGATGATTGGTTATGGTGACTTCTCTAGTTGCACACTTAATCTCACCCTTATGTTTCACTAACCAATCCATTCCCAAAATGACATCTAGGTCTTTGGATTCTATCAAGATTAGGTTGGCTAGAAAAGGGATGCCAAGAATCTCAATGGTTACCAGAGGACTAATGATGAGGACATCACTGCTAAGGATACAACCATACCTAAGTACCAAGGACCAATGACTCGTGCTCGAGTTCATCAACTAAATTATCAGGTGAACTCGTTCCTCGTTACTCAAACAAGTTCTTATATGAATGGAGTACTGCTAAATTTGGGTTATGATTGTATTATACTTAGGAACATCGGAGAAGAGACGTTGGATCGGACAAATGAATTGTTAAGGAATGGTCAGGACTGCCGATCGGGGCACTCGGGAGATGAAGATCACGACTGCCGACTGGGGCACTCGGGAGATGGCATAATCTGACCCTCGACTGTGACGATCGGGAGGTCGCCGCGCCCGACCACAAGGCCAGTCAGGAGTTAGACCGACCGACCAAGTTGGTAGTCAGACTACAAACCAGTCGGGCGTTCAGAATACAAACCAGTCTGAGTCAGTTTTAGGGTTACTTTCGGTTATATGAATCCTACTAGGTCATGGCCCATGTTATAGATGCCATCTCATGTCATGTAACCTTATAAATGGATAGCCGCCGTCATTGTTAAGACTTAGGTTTTGCTTAGATTATTCTGCCATTGCAGTTTTGCCGTAGATCGGTTTGTAGAACCTCAACTTCGAGTACTTCATATTATTATCAGCAATCCAGTTTGCGTTTTACCTTGTTCTTGTTAAGTTCTTCGATTGTTTGTAGTTCATTGTGAGGTTGACTACATGAAAGCGTGGTTGATAACAACTAGACTCACGGGTGTAGCGATTGCAAGGTTACGATCTTTGATCGGAAGCCTTAAAATGTGAACGTCCTCGCGTCACTTCAATCGAACCTATCGGAAGATCTGGCCAATATTTGCATCAAGTGGTATCGGAGCGAAGGTTGCCCGTTAGGTACATCAATTTATCCTTGTTTATTTCCATTACCAAGAGTCCAGAAAAAGCCACACAAAAATCTCGTTGTTCTGTCATAGATTATTTTTCTGTTGTCCAAGCCCTATTGAGCCTTTCACAAGTTTAATCTCAGTATTGCTTTGTTGAGTTTGAGTCCGAGTTCAAGTCTGGTCGCTGATTTTAGAGTCGCGTTCGTGGAGTCTAGTCCGAGTTTTGCTTTGTCGCGAGAGCCTTCCTTGAGAGATCGAGTTTATCTCGGTTTCGTATTGCAACCGCCTTGTGTTATTTTACCCGCTTCGCTAGTCTGTTAGTTAGGTTGCAAACCGCCTTGTGTCAATTGTCCTGCACCGCTAGCCTCCTTGTTTCAGCCGCACACCTATTGAGGAGATTTGAGATAGCCGAACAAGAAAAGAATTTGTGCAGAAATTTCTTGATTTGCACCTTGTTCGGTAAAACAGCCATAACTTTCGCAGATGGACACGGAATCAGGTAAATAAGTACTTTTCGGAGATCTACAGAAAAAGTTACATCCAACCAGACCCTGCTTTGCTGGGTTCGATGATTTTATTTTCTCCAATTTTGGCCTGGAAGATTGAGTTTTCATGGTACCAAAGTTTTCAAAGCACGCTGCCAAATCCTATACCGTGCGGCACCGTTCACTTCAAGTGGTATCCAATGGTTTCGAAGTTATTTCATACTCCAGTGTGTTTTGTGGAGTGAAAAAAAAAGAGAAATATCCGAAGAGAGCAAGATAGCAACAACAGTTTTATACATTGCTGAGTTTTTTCAACACTTGTTTAATTGTGCATGCGTCCTACAAATCCTTTATATCCTACTCTCGCTTGCTTAGACTAGGCCCTAGGGATGAGTCTCGGCCAGCAACTCTGACAAGCGATTGGGACTTTTATTCAACTTCGCTAATTTTGTTATTAAACTTTGCTATTCCTTGCTACTATATATTGCCATCCAAAATCCATAAACTTCCTATCAGTATAGATTGGATCCTTGTAATCACATCTCGCACTAGTCAGACGTTCCACCTCTCCAGTCGTACCACCTGCTTCAATTGGTAAGAGCTTCGTAAGAGCTTGGTAAGACGTAGAGAGATAGAGAGAATCCACTCAGCCCTAGTTTCATATTTGATAGGGATAATACTTTTGTGTTGTTTTCTATTCTCTACTAATAATGGCAGGTGAGGTGAATGACTTCGTGGATTGTGCTTCAAAGGAGGAGCTCCAAAAGCTTGAAGAGAAGTTAGATACTATTGTTGGGAGTATTGCTACTCTCACCGCCAGTAGTCAACAATTGACAATAAATCAACGGCCTCCCGCTCCAGTGTCTGAGGGTGAAGGTGACAAAGAGGACACTGAGCATAGTGACGCACACACCGCAGCCCATGAAGAACGCCTACGACGATGACGCCAACTTAATCGCCGAGGGCCAGGAGGTAATGATCACTATGAAAATCAGCAACAGGGATGAGGTAATGATGACCTTTTGCTAAAGTCAAATTTACTATACCTTCCTTTGCTGGTAAGTATGATCCAAAAATATACTTCGATTGGGAAATGACAGTAGAACAAAAATTTAACTCCCATCTAGTTTCAGAGATACATCAGGTTAGACAAGCCACTAGCGAATTCAAGGATTTTGCTATTATTTGGTGGAATGAATTGGTAAAATCTGGCTTAGAACCTGATACATGGGATAGGTTGAAATGAGCTATGCGCGGATGATTTGTCCCTCCATCATACAGGCGAGATTTGAGAAAGAAATTACAACGCTTAGATCAAGGTAATAAGTCCGTCGAGGAATATTATCAAGAGTTACAGATAGGCATGTTGCGTTGTGAGGTAGAAGAAGATGAGAAGGATAAAATGTCTCGTTTCTATGGGAGGTTGAGAAGTGAAATCCAGGACATCATTGATTATAAAGAATATAATTCTATTAACCGATTGTTCCATCTTGCTATGTTGGCTGAGAAAGAATTGCAGGGAAGACAACTGACGCTAAAGAACAATTTGACTGCGCCAAGAACTTCCATGGGTTACGCCAAGACCACTCCTAGTACTACCTTTCGGTTTGCTACCCCCTCTACTAACAGGGCGCGTTCAGCAGCAACGTCATCCACAAAACAAGCACCCGAGGTGAGTAAGTCCATTCAGGTTCCGGTACCAGCAAAAAGTTCAACATCAATTGCTTCCACAGGGCGAACAAGAGATATTGAATGTTTCAAGTGCAAGGGTTTGGGACATATACAACATGATTGCCCCAACCAGAGGGTACTGATTGCTATAGAAAATGGTGAGTACACTAGTACAAGTGAAAATGAAGAAGAACTAGTACTTGCCACTAACCATGCAGGTAATGAAGAGGAAGATGACCCGCCTAGCGATCATGAATTGGAGCAAATAGGCGCTGTCGACACGAGCAAATATTTAAGCATTGTTGCACAACGAGTTTTAAGTGCTCAAATGGAGAAGGCAGAACAGAACCAACGCCACAACCTTTTTCAATCAAGGTTCGTTGTT
>KE372048.1:224321-238024 GCA_000418225.1 Zizania latifolia
TGGCGGCTGGTGGCAAGGGCCTGAATGTGATTAGCGAGCGACGGGGGACTCACCGAAGCGGTTGATGGTGAGCGGCGGCGAGGAGAGGCGTTCGACAGTGGAAGGGAGCGGTGGTGAGCCTCGGGTTGATGGCGGCGATGGCCTTCCAGGGGTCAGCGGCGAAGGCAGAGGGGCAGCCAAGGATCGGTAGGAGATGACGGTCATGACGGTGGTGACGGCGATGGCTGGTGGCCACCGGAGCGATGGTGAGTGGCGGATGGAGCAGCCGCGGCGAGAGGCGGAGAGCGGTGCGCGGCGCGTGGCACTACGTTGATTGGTGGGGCTAGGGTGACGGCGGAAGGGGCTAACTACGAGCATAGCGCCCGGGGGAGCTATTTATAGGGTCGACGGGGGTGTTGGAATAGCGTACGCTACCGGCAATGGTGGGGTGGTGGTTAGGGTTTTGGCGCGTGGCGCGGGGGTGGTTCCGGGCATGGGCCAGGCTCGATTCGGTGGGGGGAAAGCTCTGGGCGGTGCGGGGATGCTCAAGACAGGCACGGATTGGGCCCAGCGCAACGATAGAGGTGGATTTGGTGGTGGGGACATGGCGATGATGCGGCGCGGGCACGACGGGATGTGGGAGATGCTGGCGGGGCACGTGCGGGAGGCTGGGCCGACGGGGCGAGCTGGGCCGAGGCACGGCAGAGGTAGGCCAATGCGGGCGCACGAGAGGAGATGGGCTGGCCGAAGGCCAGCCCAAGAAGAGGGATTCGGTTTTTTATTTTAAAATTTTCTTTTTCATTTCTTTTTCTTTTAAAAGATCTCCAAAAATTCTGAAAAAGTATATTTTTGACTCAGAAAAATTCCAGCAAAATTCTTGAAAAATTCTTTACATTTTTAGAGACTTTTGCAAAAATTTTGAGCAACATTTTATTTGCAAAATTTTCATTCTCAAATCTTAATACTCAAAATTCCTTTCTTTTCTTTGAAGAAAATTCTATTTTAAAGTTCTTTTTACTGAAAATTCTTTTCCCTTTTATCTTATTCATAGCTTTTAATATTTTTATATTTTGAAAATTTTAGGCTGTGACATTATGAAGCAGCCTTTTTAGCGCACTGGTGGAGTCCTCGATGGTTGAGGCCCCCTACGCTGGTGGGTCCCATATTTGGGGGCTCACGCACGCTTGATGACTCTCCTGCTTGGGGGCTCGTGTGCGCTCAAAGATCTTCACGCTCGAGTTCTCTTGCATGCTCGAGGGCTCTCGAGCTCAGAGGCTCGCTCGATAAAAGGCACGAGCTCTCGAGACTGGTGTCCTCGAAAACTTGCAGGCTCATTGAACATCGTCTTCTCAGGCATCTAGACAATTGAGGACCGAAGCAACCAACATACGAGAGGACTCAAGACTAGCCTCCTTCAAGTTCATCACGAGTCCAAGATTTTACACATGACCTTTTCCCAGCAAGGTCTCGACGATAGCAGAAGACAAGATTACGAAGCAAGCTTTCAAAGGGTTATGTTTTCTTGTAGGATATTTTTTGGATACTCGAGCTAAATATTCTATTTACTCGAGGCTCGGGGGCTACACCGTGTGGGTGAATCTATGCGGTACACCTCACACGAAAGGAGATCAAAATGCTTTTTTCAAAGACATCAAAATATGGCAAAGATGTTAACGTTTTAGATTAAAGAAGAGCTCCTCCCAGCTTGTTTTCTCGAAGATTTCTTCAACCAAGCTAATAAGAGCTCAGGGGCTTCTGTCGGGGATGTGGCCTGCGGGTACCCTACAGTTGGGCTTATTAGACCGGACCAAGGGCAGGCCAAGACTAGCATTGACCGTCCAGTATGGCCCATAAACAAGGATTTGATTCTAATAAGGAAAGTTGAGTCCTTATCAGGTAGTTAAGCCCTGGTTACGATATCAAGAGATTTATTTGTGTCAGAATCCTTGTAATTAGGGATTTAGCACCTAAATTCGATAGGCAATCCTAGATCGACTCGGGATAGAATCCTAGGTTGTTGGGCTCACCTCCTGAGTATATAAAGGAGGCGAGAACCCTCCCAAAGGACAAGCTTTTTGGCATATTTTCTTGCTTTCGACACCCGAAGCCTCCATGGCTTGATTGCGTCGTATTGTAAGATCCACCATCATAGTACACACCAAAATACTAGACGTAGGGCTATTATCCTCTGGGAGGCCTGAACCAGTATAAATATTAGCTTTTGTGTTTCAGAGTCAACCAACGGGTTTAAAGGCGTTGCGCTTCTTTACACACATCTAATCACCACCTCAGGTGCCCCCTTGGGTGGACTGATCGGTGATTCACCGACACTCAGCAAGCCATCCAAGTAGAATAGTTATAATGCACAGTGTATACAAAGGATGTCATAGTAGGGGTTATTTGCATAAAAAGATCATTAAAGAGATAGAATTTAAATAGTAGTTCTAATTAAGTTGGAACCTTAAAAGCAATATTAATCTATTCACTAAATAACTCTTACCCAGAGTCATTAGGCCTAAAAACCAACTAAACCACTCTAACCAAAGCTAACTAGGTTGAACATAAAGTAAATCAGGTTAATTAAGAAATAATGGGACTAATCATGAGTGAACTTGCATTACTGCCCTTAACCTTGGGCACGGCTATTCGAATAGTTTTACTCTGATCAGAGGTGCACAACTTTACTCACAAGACACAGCCCTACAACATGTCACCATACGCCTCAATACCACCACGGTAGCTTGGAAAAGAGCTGTGATATGACTATCCACCTAGATCCTCCAAGCTTCACACCCTAGGTTACCATCTACTTGATACCCCCTGGCGCTCTCCATCTGAATAGCAAAGACTTATACCAGTGCAGGTGATGGTGAAGCGACGGCCGGGGAGTTGGATGTCAGCATGGTGCCGACAATGGCGGGGTGGTGGTTGTGGCTCGGGCAGGCGGCATGGAGGCGGTTGCGGCAGCGAAAGTAGAGTCGATGAAGCGCGTCCTCGAGCTGCTCCTTACAACTCCATCCGTTCGTCGGCTGTGAAGTCGGCTTAATCCAGCGTTCTCCAAGAAAGAAGAGCAGCACCGATGCAGCAACGGTGCCTCTATGGTATCCACACATACAGGGATGGGATCACCTCACGCCGACGTGCTAGCACCACTCGCGAGATCTAGAAGATCAATCATAACACTTGTGAGCGTGGAGAGAGGAGAGGTGGTGGCTAGGGTTCTCAACCAGGAGCAACCACAACAACAATCAGTAGCCTTTTCATGCTTGCCCCACCTCTCTTTATGTAGTGCCCCATCATGGGCCTTTAATCTGTATTAAAGCCCAACTGATCTAATCTGTTCGCCTGGCCCGAAACTTCTGGCTACAGCCAGAACTTCTAGACCCTAGAACTTCTAGCTACAGCTAGAACTTCCAAAAATGACCTTCTGTATCGAATTAATTCTCGACCCAAAACTTTTGGTCCAACCAAAACTTCCGGTTCATCCAGAACCCGAAACTTCCGGCTACAGCCGGAACTTCTGGTTCGTCCAGAAAATTGAATACTGGGGCTGGCCCAGAACTTCTGGTCCTACCATAACTTTCGGATGCTCTAGAACCCGGAACTTCTGGTTCCTCCAGAATTTTCTTGGGCATAATTCCATTAATCTCCCACTTGCACAAGAACCAATTCTTTACAAGATTTGAATTCTATCCCCTTATGCGTATGACCCGATAGGTTCATACGCAAACAGTCGTTACCCGGAAAACATTTTTGGATCGCCGATCAATACCAGTACCTAGCAGCACATATTGACCCCCGAATGCATACAAAGTCAAAATCATACTTTCTGAACCTTGATATACTCATGCACCAATCCCTTAACCACACGACATCAGTCAAGCTCAAGGCGAGATTTGTGCCACCCTTGTTAATAGCTCGACACTTCACTCGATCAAGTAGTGGATTCAATCATCATCAACTCTTTGATCATAGTGGCATGGCCATGCACTTTCCACTCTGACTACCTCGAGGGGCCCAGAGACGTCTCTCCCGTTATGTAGGAGGGGTAAATTCCATCTTGACCGCTCACATCCCATGACATGTTTCATGACACACCCGAAAGCAACCTTTATAACTACCCTGTTACGGAATAGCGTTTGGAAGCCCCTAAGTGTGCTACTACATATTCTGGAATCAATGATGATCTCAGGTCTAAGGATTCTGCAAGTACACTATTTGAGATAACAACTGATGGCACATATAAAATAACAATCCTAGCAGTATCTCAAGATGGGTCTCTCCAACTCCATGTTCACCAACATGAGTCCACATCACTGATTTGACATCTCCATGTCTATGATCTGTGAAACATGATCATCAATCAGACAGATATGCTAATCTATGAATCATCATTGTCCCACATGACGATATGAGATTAGGGATCGTTTAGAACAACATCATAACACAAAGAGTCTCACATACAAGTCATCAACTTGCTGATCAATGTAAAAGACATTTATTCAAGGAACAAGATAACAAATTATCGAAATGTACATCAACATAAACAAACTAACTTCTTCTCACACAAACTCGACTCACTCACGTAAGTATCTAATACCCATAGAGCTCAAGTGTGCCTCATGTCTAGGCTATGAGAGAGCCTTCGTCAACGGATCGGCTAGGTTCAAATTCGCTTGCACCTTGCATATTTTCACATCTCCTCTATCTATAATCTCACGGATCAGGTGATAGCGCCGCAGTATGTGCTTGGACTTCTGATGCGACCTAGGCTCCTTGGCTTGTGCAATGGCACCACTATTATAACGAAAGAGGTCCACTGGACTAGACACACTAAGGACAACACCCAGCTCAGAAACAAACTTTCTGATCCAAACTTTCTTCTCAAGTACTTAAGGATACTCTTTACTACCGTCCAGTGACTTTCACCCGAGTTTGACTGATATCCGCTCGTAACACTTAGAGCATAAGAGACATCTGGACGTGTACAAAGCATGGCATACATGATGGATCCAATTGTGGAGGCATATGGGATCGCACTCATCTTCTCCAGCTCATCAGGTGTCGAAGGATACTGACTCTTGCTGAGAGAAATACCATATGACATTGGCAGAAAACCTTTCTTAGAATTCTGCATATTGAACCGTTTTAATGCCTTGTCAATGTACATGCTTTGGCTTAATCTAATTAACCTTCTCGATCTATCTCTATAGATCTTTATGCCCAAGATGTATGTTGCCTCTCCAAGATCTTTCATTGAGAAACTTTTTCTCAACGAAGATTTGACAGCATCTAGCATAGGAATGTTTTTTCCGATCAACAATATGTCATCTACATATAAGACTAGAAACACAAGTGAGCTCCCACTAGCCTTTTTGTAAACACAAGGATTTTCTTCAATCTTGATGAAGCCAAACCCTTTAACTACCTCATCAAAACGAAGGTTCCAACTCCGAGAAGCCTGCTTCAGCCCACAAATGGACCTTTACGACTTACAAACTTTTCCAATATTCTTAGGATCATCAAGGCCTTCAGGCTGTGTCATGTACACATCCTCACTTAGGTTTCCATTAAGGAAAGCCGTCTTGATATCCATTTACCATATCTCATAATCATAAAATGCGACAATTGCTAGGATGATCTGGATAGACTTTAGCATAGCGACGGGTAAAAACGTTCAGCGATCGCTTTAGGATCGATTGAGGCGATGAGTGGACGTTCACGCTTTAAGGCTTCCGATCAGCGATCGTAACCTTGCAATCGCTACACCCTCACATCTAGTCGTTATCAACCACGCTCTCACATAGTCAACCTCACCATGAAGGTTTTGATCCTGCAAATCAATCGAAGAACTTTACAAGAACAAGGTAAACACAATCTGGATTGCTGATAATAATCTGAAGCACTCGAAGTTTGGGGTTCTACAAACCGATAGACGTCCAAACTACGACGGCAGAATAATCTAAGCAAAACCTAAGTCCTCTCAAGGCGGCGGCCATCTATTTATAGGGTTTACATGACATGAGATACCCTCTATAGGTGGGCCGTAACCTAAAAGGACTCAAAAATAAACCCTAACCCTAAGATTGACTCGAATAACCTAATATGACTCTGACTCAACTTGGTCTAGAATCCGGCTTCTTACTGGACTCTGTGATTTCTGATCGGTGGCGTCGTAGTCGGTGATCGGCTGATGGCGGTTGGTGATCGGCCGATGGTGGTCGGTAGTCGGCCGATAGTTGTCAGTGGTCTGCCAATGGTCGGCTGAGTGGTGGTTGATGGTCGTGAGCCGATGGTGGTCGGCCGATGATGGTCTGAGTGGTGGCCGATGGCCGACCGAGTGGTGGCCGATGGTCATGCTGATGGTAGTGGTGGCCGATGGTCGTGCTGATGGGATCGGTCGATCCAACATCCCTTCTCCCATGTTCCTAAGTAAAATACAATCATAACCAGAACTTAGTAGTATTCCATTCATAGGAGAACTTGCTTGAGTAACGAGGAGCGAATTCACCTGACAATTAAGTTGATGAACTCGAGCACGAGTCATCGGTCCTTGGTAATCAATTGTGGATGTATCTTTAGCGGTGATGTCCTCATCAAGTCTGGTCCCATCACCGCTTCCATGTAGGTCTTAGGTTCATCATTGTCCAACAATAATATGTCAAGCTGCCTAGTGGTTAAAAACGCTAACCGCTTGGGCGCATGACTTAACCTCTCTGACTGACGTGGGGCTGGTGTCTCGACAACAGGCTCTGCAACATCGTGTATGTCGAGGTCTGGTTCAGTAGGAGCTGAAACACTTTCTAGTGGCTCTCGAACCTCTTCGAGTTGCACCGTGCTCCCACTAACCCCTTTCGAGAGAAACTCTTTCTCTAGAAAGACACCATTCTGAGCGACAAACACTTTGCCATCTTCCCAGTTATAGAAGTAATATCCTTTGGTTTCCCTAGGATACCCCACAAAGAAGCATTTATCAGATTTGGGAGTGAGCTTATCAGACGTCAAACGCTTTACATAGGCCTCACAACCCTAGATCTTTAGAAAAGACAACCCGGGACGTTTTCCAGTCCATATCTCATATGGTGTCCTCTCTACTAATTTAGATGGAACTCTGTTTAGTGTGAAAGCAGCAGTTTCTAAAGCGAATCCCCAGAAAGACAATGGAATATCAGTTTGACTCATCATCGACCGGACCATGTCCAACAAAGTTCGGTTCCTCCGCTCGGACACTCCATTCCACTGAGGTGTACCGGGTGGAGTCAGCTGTGGAACAATTCCACACTGCTTCAGATGATCATTAAACTCATGGCTCAAATATTCACCTCCATGATTCGATCGTAGAAATTTGATTGTCTTGCCAGTATGATTTTGTACCTCATTCTAGAATTCCTTGAACTTTTCAAAGGATTCCGACTTATGCCTCATTAAGTAGATGTAACCATATCTACTAAAATCATCGGTAAAAGTTATGAAGTACTGTAATCCACCTCTGGCTGTAGAACTCATTGGTCCACATACATCAGTATGTACAATGGCCAACAGTTCATTTGCCTTCTCACTTTGACCAGTGAAAGGCGTCTTAGTCATCTTGCCAAGTAAACAAGACTCACATGTGTCAAACGATTCAAAATCAAATGACTCCAAAAGCCCATCTCTATGGAGCTTCTGCATGTGCTTCTCATTTATATGACCCAAACGATAATGTCAGACATAGGTAGGATTCAAATCATTGAGTCGAGGTTTCTTTGTATTAATGTTACAAACATTTGTATCCTCAAGATTCAGAATATATAAGCCATTCAACAATAGACAAACACCATAGAGCATACCATTCGAAAATATCGAACAACACTTATTCTTTATTATGAATTCAAAACCGTCTTCCTCTAAACATGATGAAAAGATAATGTTTCTGCCCAAGGCGGGAATAAAATAACAATTATTTAACTCCAAAACTAATCCTGAGGGTAGCGACAAAGAATAGACGCCGACGGCCAACGCAGCAACTTTTGCACCATTGCCGACGCGAACATCTAATTCACCTCTTGCTCACTTCCTAGTCCTTTTCAGCCCCTGGAACGATTTGCAAGTGTGAATCATTGATCCGGTATCAAATACCCATGAATCACTTGGACGAGTAGCAAGATAAATTTCAATAACATTTATACCTGAAGTGGAAGTCACACTTTCCATCTTTTTCTTTTGTTCTTCCAAGTATAACATGCAATTCCTCCGCTAATGGCTAGGCTTATGGCAGTGGTGGCAAGTGTCGGATTAGAAGGGCCCGACCTGGACTTTCCAGCTGAATTAGACTTAGAGCTCGAGATCACATATGGAGCTTTAGCCTTTCCCTTACGCTTTCTCTTCTTACTCTCCTTTTGAATCATCATCACATGACTAGGATTTTTCTTATGGCTTTCCTCGGCTGTCTTGAGGATTCCATGCAATTCAGCCAATGTTTTCTTCACGCCATTCATATGAAAATTCATCATAAACGGCTCGAAGCTCGCAGGGAGCGACTGAATAATCACATATGTGGCCAAATCATTATCAAGTTTAGAACCAAGCTTCTCTAGGTTCTCAACGTAACCAATCATCTTGATCACATAAGGACTCACTGGACTGCCTTCCACCAACCTACACGCAAACAAGGACTTTGAGACATTATACCTCTCAATCCGTGCTTGGTTCTCAAACATGCCCTTGAGCCCCATGATCATATCATAGGCATCCCTATCCTCATATTGCTTATGAAGCTTAGAGGACATGCAGGCAAGCATGAGATAGCTGATATCAACTAAATCACTGGCGCATTTCTCATAAGTCTGCCTTTCAGCAATTGGTGTATCATCCGTTGGTTCATCGGGATGGAGTTTCTCTAGAACATAATCCTTTTTCTCCTGGTTGAGAATGATTCTCAAATTCCTGTACCAGTCTATAAAATTTGTTCCAGACAATTTCTCCCTTTCAAGGATGGATCTTAGATTAAAAACAGAAGTGTTCTTTGCAGTAGGTGCCATGATCTACAACAATAATGCAAGGTTTAGCACTATGCTATGTTAATCTTCTATCAAATAAAAGATATGCCACAATATGTAAAATAATCGCTTTCCCTCTAACGACACATTGTGGGACAAGATCCATATTCATCTAACTCGTAGTGTGCTTTGGCATCACTGCTAGAAGATTAGTGACATAGGTAAGCAACACTTTGCTAATCACATCATATGTGACTATTGTTCGTTGGGGTAGCATCCAATGCCCGACTCCCAACTCCATGCCCCAAAACCCAAAACCATTTTGATAGCTTTGTTAAACAAACCAATACTATGCATGTGGTGTCCGACATCCACCCTAACTGGTCAAGATAAAAGACGGCACCCTACTTTGGTAGACCCACCATCGATGATCGAGAACCTTAGTAGGTGCAGCTGTTGAAAAGAGTATCAATACTTAATGTTTGGAGGGAAACTATTCTAACATGGTAACGATACCTACTGCACACAGAATATGAAAGAATAGTATGACAGGAACATAAGTAAACATCACAGGCAATCATATTAACTGTGACATAGTATGGCCATCTCGTATGGTGATCTCCATCTCCATGGTTCCTGTCCATCGGGTCATCACGCTTCAGGCCTCGATGAACTTGTATCAGTCTATTACACCTAATAGCACTATACTAATTACATGAGCAGAAGTATCACATGTCGACGCGTAGGTCATACAATATTTGAATAGCCTTGGGTTGTAATCAATCATGACACGCAGGCCATGTTATTATAAGCGAGTATTATATACTTTGCAAGGCCATACCAGTCACAACATTCCCTGCAAAAATGAGTTAGGCGGAATCTAGACGTGACTGAACTGGACCTAGAACTTCCGATCGAAGGGCCCGGAACTTCTGACTCAGGGCCGGCACTTCTGAAATCAACCTTCTGACTCAAATTTATTTTTGGCCCGGAAGTTCCGAGTCACACCCGAAACTTCCAAAAATAACCTTCTGTACGGAATTTATTTCTCTCCGGAACTTCCGATCCAACTGGAACTTTAGGACCCAGAATTTTTGAGTCATAACCGGAACTTCCGAAAATAACATTCTGTATCAAAAATTATTTCGGCCCGGAACTTCCGGTATAACCGGAACTTCCAGAAATCCGACGACAAAAACAATAGATCCAATCTATTTTCATGACATATCACCATATGTGATCGATCTAGATCAAACACTACGCACGTAGGCTCTGATACCACTGTTGGGTTATGGGGAGGCTACGCTAGCGCTTAATTTCAAAAATTTACCCCGTTAGCCCAGGAACTATACATGCAATGGGATCATGGATCATTACCTTGAGCCTCGAGACGCGCTCGGGCAGTGGAAGTAGAGTCGATGAAGCGCGTCCTCGAGATGCTCCTCACAACTCCGTCCATTCATCGGCGGTGAAGTCGGCGTAATCCAGCATTCTCCAAGGAAGAAGAACCGCACCGATGGAGCAACGGTGCCTCTACGGTATCCACACGTACAGGGATGGGATCACCTCGCGCCGATGTGCTAGCACCACTCGCGTGATCTGAAAGATCAATTACAACACTTGTGATCGTGGAGAGAGGAGAGGTGGCGGCTAGGGTTCTCAACCAGGAGCAACCGCAACAACAATCAGCAACCTTTTTGTGCTTGTCCCACCTCTCTTTATATAGTACCCCATCATGGGCTTTTAATCTGTATTAAAGTCCAACAGATCTAATCTGTTCGCCTGGCCTAGAACTTCCGGACCCCGGAACTTCCAACTACAGCCGGAACTTCTGGTTCATCCAGAACCCAGAACTTCTGGCTACAGCCGGAACTTCCAGTTTATCCAGAAAATCGAATACCGAGGCTGGCCCGGAACTTCTGGTCCTACCAGAACTTCCAGATGCTCCAGAACCCGGAACTTCCAGCTACAACCAGAACTTCTGGTTCCCCCAGAATTTTCTTGGGCACAATTCCATCAGTATATTGTTTTAATCCTCATGCGCCTATTGATTTATTACCTTTACCATCTTCTGAAAAAATAAATTTTGATGCTAAAACACATACTGAATTTGTAGTTAAATTACATCAAACAACTAAAGAACATATAGAATGTATGAATGCAAAGTATCAAATTGCTGGTAATGAAGGTAGAAAAGAAGTTATTTTTGAACCGGGTAATTTGGTATGGTTACATTTATGAAAAGATAGGTTTCCTAATTTGCGTAAATCAAAATTAAGGTCTCGTGCTGCTGGTCCTTTTAAAGTACTTGCAAAGGTAAATGATAACGCATACAAGATTGAATTGCCTGCAGATTATGGTGTGAGCGATATTTTTAATGTCGTCGATTTGAAACTCTACCTGGGCGAAGAAATTGACGTATTGTCGAGGATGACTCCAAATCAAGAAGGGGAGGATGATGAGGACATCACTGCTAAGGATACAACCACACTGGATTACTAAGGACCGATGACTCGTGCTCGACTTCATCAATTAAACTATCAGGTGAATTCGTTCCTCGTTACTCAAACAAGTCCTTCTATGAATGGAATACTAATAAGTTCAGGAAATCGTCATTGTATTATACTTAGGAACATCGGAGAAGAGACAGTGGATCAGATAGCCAAGTGGACAAGAGGAGCTCAAGACTGCCGACCAGGCACTCGGGCGATGGCATGTTTAGGCCCCGACCGTGACGATCGGGAAATCACCGAGTCCAACTACCAGACCAGTCAGGAGTCGGACTCCCAAACCAGTTGGACATCAAGACCAGTCAGGAGTTGGACTCCAGATCAAGTCGAGTTAAAGTCCTAATAGGTTAATCGAGTCAGCCTTAGGTTTAGGGTTTAGTTTTGAGTCCTACTAAGATACGGCCCACGTTATAGATGGTATCTCACGTCTTGTAAACCTTATAAATAGACAGCCGCCATCATTGTTAGGACTTGGGTTTTGCTTAGTTTATTCTGCCATTGCAGTTTCGCCATAGATCGGTTTGTAAAACCCCAAACTTTGAGTACTTCATATTATCATTAGCAATCTAGATTGTGTTTTACCTTGTTCTTGCAAAGTTCTTTGATTGTTTGCAGGATCAAAACCTTCGTGGTGAGGTTGACTATGTGAAAGCGTGGTTGATAAGGACTAGATGTGAGGGTGTAGCGATTGCAAGGTTACGATCGCTGATCGGAAGCCTTAAAGCGTGAACGTCCACTCGTCACCTCAATCGAACCTATCAGAAGATCGGGCCACTAATCGCATCAAGTGCACATCATATCTTTAATTAGGAAATAATAGAGTTAATTTAGATTCTGTGTCAAACACAGATTATGTGTTTCCCCAACTATTAATAGCTAGGCCTGGGGCTATTGTAAAATGTTCACACAACTAATCAATCAACCCTCGGCGCATCGCCAATTTTTAGGGTCAAATTGACTAGCATAGTCTATACACCTCCGGGTTATTAGGACCAGCACTAGAGTTAAGCAGACTCTGCCGAGACTTCGAGTGTGATGGTGCAAAGATACCTATGATCTTTGTGTCAACATGCTTTCTTGGCACACCCGGTGTGACCTTCATCATGAAATCCAAGACGGTTCCTGGTGTGTACCGGGGTGCGATTTGTGGCCTGATCTTCCGATAGGTTCGATTGAGGCGACGAGTGGACGTTGACGCTTTAAGGCTTTCGGTCAGCGATCGGAACCTTGCAATCGCTACACCCTCTCATCTAGTCGTTATCAACCACGCTCTCATGTAGTCGACCTCACCACGAAGGTTTTGATCCTGCAAATCAATCAAAGAACTTTGCAAGAATAAGGTATACGCAATCTGGATTGCTGATATTAATCTGAAGAACTCGAAGTTTGGGGTTCTACAAACTGATCGACGGTGAAACTGCAAAGGCAGAATAATCTAAGCAAAACCCAACCCTAACATTGGCGGCGGGTGCCTATTTATAGGGTTCACAGGGCGTAGTTGCCTTCTATGACATGGGCCGGATCCCAAGGAATATGGGCCCTATCCTAGCAGGACTCTGATTCTGAACAGGCTCGAGTATCTTCATCGAGAGATGGTCAGGAGTAGGCCGATTGTTGGTCGGGGTCGGTGTCGGGGTCGGCCGATAGGTCAGTGTCGGGGTTGGAGTTGAGGTCGGCCGATAGGTCAATGTCGGAGTCAGAGTCAGAATCAGAGTCGGCGTCAGGATTGGCCGATCAGTGGTCGGTGATCGGCTGGTGGTGATCGGTAGTCGGCCGGTAGTGGTCGGTGGTATGCCGATGGTCGGCCGAGTGGTGATTGATGGTCGTGAGCCGATGGTGGTAGGTAGTCGGCCGGTAGTGGTCGACCGAGTGGTGGTTGATGGTCATAAGCCGATGGTGGTTGGTAGTCGGCCGGTAGTGATCGGCCGAGTGGTGGTTGATGGTCGTGAGCCGATGGTGGTCGGCCGATGATGGTCCGAGTGGTGGCCGATGGTCGTGAGCCGATGGCGTCGGCCGATCCAACATCCCTTCTCCCATGTTCCTAAGCAAAAAACAATCATAACCGAAACTTAGTAGTATTCCATTCATAGGAGAACTTGCCTGAGTAACGAGGAGCGAATTTACCTGACAATTAAGTTGACGAACTCGAGCACGAGTCATCGGTCCTTGGTAATCAAGTGTGGATGTATCTTTAGCGGTGATGTCCTCATCATCCTCCCCTTCTTGACTTGGAGTC
>KE372048.1:263490-278715 GCA_000418225.1 Zizania latifolia
CCGGATTGGGCCAATCCGACCCGGCCGCTCCTCTTCAGCTCCGCGGTCGGACTCCCGTGTACCTGAGTCGCGCCGATCAGCACCACACCGGATCCCCTCGCCGCTTCAGCTTCGCGCACCCAGATTGGGCCAGTCGGACCCGGCAGCTCCTCTTCAGCCCCGCGGTCGGACTCCCGTGTACCTGAGTCGCGTGACAGCTCCGTCGCGGTCGAGTCATCTCCTCCTCTTCTCCTTCATCCTCATCGTCCAATCTTCATCACCCGGTTGACAAGCACTCATCACCTCATGGTTCATACCATGACTCCTCACACATTTAACTGTGAATTAGCATGGCCCAACATATGGTGATCTCCGTCTCCATATTGATGTAGATGATCTCCATCGTCCACATTATTTCTCTAGGCCATCATGCTTGATATCCTGCAATCTTATATCTAGGCTACCATAGCTAGAAACAAAAGATTATATATCTAGCACATAGTCCGACACGTAGGTCGGCAAACACAGCAGAGACAGCTATCACATAGCTAAAGATCATGGCATGCAAGCCATGCATAAGATCTAGGGGTGGACGCTGGCCGATTGTGTACTAGCACCCGGGCGGTCGGCGAGATGGTCGGCCTCGAGGGTGGTGACTAGGGTTTCCTCTTGGTGGCTAACAACTTAGCATGAACAACGCATCAACATGAGAGGCCAAAAGCTTAGCTTCCCTATGCCCTACACCCTCATTTATATAGACATCCTAGCTTTGGCTCTCTCAGACCCAACTAGGACTCTACTCGAATCTCCATCTGATCTATTTAGATCTCCTTCCAAACCATTTGAATCTCTATCTAAACTGAGCTCAATTTGAATCCTATTCGAATATAGAGTTCCAACCCGTTAAGTGTGCGACCCTATAAGTTCACGTATAGCTTGGTTAATATATGGAAACTCCTTTCTATACTCTGTTAATAGCGGCTTCTAGCAAAGCATATTAACCCAAGTATATATAAAGATCATATCGGCTAGACCTTATAATGTTCCATATGAACATGTTCCTTTGTCTCACGATATTGATAGAGCACAAGATGAGATTTGTGCCATCCTATCAATAGCTCGATCCAACTCTCGATTTCTGTATTGGATTATAACCTATGATTAATGCCTTAATCACGTCAGTATGGCCATGCACTTCTGTAATCCATTATATCGATGGGCCCAGAGATATCTCTCTTGTTAAGGAGAGGCAAATCCCATCTTGATCACTCACATCCCACTACATATTTTATGACAGACCCAATGAATACTTTTATAACTATCCAGTTATGGAATAGCATTTGGTAGTCCCAAATTAAGCCACTACGCATGTTGGGAACTATGGAGATCTTAGGTCTAAGGACTTCACATAAACACTACCGAAACCTACTGATGACACATTAAATCTCAACAGTGTTTCATGGTGGGTCTATCCCACATATGTTCTCCAACATACGTCGATGTTATTGAGGTTGTATCTCCATGCCCATGATCTATAAGACATAATCATCAATCAATACACATGCCAATCTTAGTCATATTTGTTCCGTATATGACTTAAACTGATCAGGGATCATTTAGAAATAGTGACATTGTGAGTCTCATGAACAAATCATGCATTTGTTGATCCATAATGACAATCTATTTCAAGAAATAGGATAGCATTTCTTAAACATAGTATGCCTTATACAACATCTCCATGTTGACTCTAGGGCAAAATGCTAACAATAGCCTCAATCTGACCGACACTCAGTTGACCGAATTAGCTTTTCAAGGCCTTCTGTCACTAAATAGAGAGAGGTTTTCCTCCCAAGAATTCAAAAGTGTAGCACATCTAGCACAAAAGGTATCGGCACATAAGAGTCGATTTCAAGAAGTACACAAAGAAAGGATGCAGAAGCGAGTTGCACAAGTGCAGTTTTACTCATCGGAATCTGTTGACGCAAAAAATCGCATTTATCCCTACGTCTTCACACTCGAAGGTCAGGGAGAGTCTGCTTAGCTCCAGTGTAGGTCCTAAATAACCTGAAGGTGTCAGTAGGCGTGCCAGCCAATTTGACCCTGCAATTGATAAGGAAACAAACGTGAGATGTCCTAATACTATCAGTGATAGCCTATCGGCATCGACAACGATAGCACGATTGAAAACCATGACGTATCATTAAACACGTATATAATGTAACAAACCCCATCAATTGGCTCTATCATTACTACTATGAGATATCAATCTCTATAGTTTGAACTAAACCGATACAGCATAAAGACAAGTTACCAAGAGCATAATGCACAGAACAGACCCAATTGATAGAGCCAGAGATACTCCATTGGCTAAAACTTCGATGAACGTCGATCCAACAGATCGGGCCAGACCATACTGTATGTATCGCTGTCAACACCATGGATTAGACCGAACCAAGACAGCGTGCCGTTGATGATTGACATACAATCTAATCTAGTACGATGAGCTAGACCGCCGTGATTGGCAAATACAAAGATTCGATTAATGAAGCAGAATGCGAGAAAATGAATCAACGTATTAAATTGATAGCTAGCAAACCTACTCCATCTGATCACAGTATCAGACTCAACCAAGAAAGCCATGAACACATGAATCAGTTTACCAAATAGGCTATCCCCGCCAAAGTTAGAGATCGAACTCAACCGATGCAGTCATAACTCTGGCGAGGAATTGCCCTAATGCTATGTACCTAAAGTTGGTGATGCACCGAAGGGTTTAATTGACTGAGTTGTGTAAATTTGTTACTATAAGATCGAAATATGCTAACCACGATAACCAAAGGGGTGAATGGTTGCAGTACCCCAAAACTGACACCAAAAACAAAATCAAGAAGCTAATTCCCGACCAATCAGCAAAAATCCTGACCAGACTGAAATTCCCAATGACTCAGGAAATTTCCCAAGTTCTCGAATTTCCCGAGGGCTTTCTCGAGGACTCAGCAAATTTCCTGAGAGATACCCGAGAGCAGACAACAGCCTGACCAAGGAACGGTAAAATGAGCGTAACTTTAAAACCGTAACTCACATTGATCTAAAATTTTAACACAATAAACTAGACTTCAATACAAAACTTTCCCGAGTGGTTTCACTGAAATCCTATTTGCCAATCCAAAGATATGATCCTCGGGAAATGCTGCAGTGTAAAAACAGAACAGAACCATACTGAAAATTAAAACCTTAATTACTCATAAAATACGATGAATAAACCAATGAAACTTTGCAGATCTCTTTCTCAATATCCTAGAAAGGTTTTGGATAAATCAATTCGAATTAAATTGCAAGTAAAAGTGAAATCACAGTATAAACCAAAACGATGCAAACCAATGAACATTACGAAGAGAGAACTCGATACCACACTCCTTGATGCTTAAAGATGAATCTCTATTGTATAAGAGTGTTTATAAGGTGCAATCCAAAGCACCCCACACCAAATCATGAACAAAGACCTAGATGGAAAGCAAAAGGCTAAACCCTAATTTTTCTCTTCTTCTTCGATACCTCGTTTTTGCTCTCCCCTGTAGTCTATTTATAAACCAACATGGCTACCACCATGAGCCACGAAAATAATAATATCCCTTACAAATCCTCCAAATCCTAACTCCTTCTAAATTTGCCTTCTTTTCATATCTGCACATATCCCGCGTATGCCATATGGAAACCTCTCTTTCCATATGCACACATATTCCATGTACACCATATGGAAACCACATTTTTACGTGCCACATCCTCTAGCCCGGGCATCCCGCATGACATCCTCAACCATTCTGAACATTAGCTCCTCCCCGAGCGTAGCTCCGATCCTGTCATTGACCACGACTCGCCCTCAAGCAATGCCTACACATGAACAAACCAAGAAACCTTTTTTCTAAGCACAAGTTCTTTCCAACTTGACTCAATCTATCCATTCATTCATAACCAAAGTGTATTTATTGAATAAATAATTCAAACATATGATCCAACTTGAACATCAAAAATCTGAGTGATCCAAAATCCTGAGTGCTGAAATATCTCTGGTGCTGAAATTATCTCGAGGGCTGAAATTCCTCGAAGGCTGAATTTCCTCGAGTGCTAAATTTTCTTGAATGCGAAGTGCTGAGTGCCCGACAAGAGTGCTCAATAACTCAACCAAAGTGCCCGA
Organism: Zizania latifolia; assembly: GCA_000418225.1. Taxonomy (NCBI): domain Eukaryota; kingdom Viridiplantae; phylum Streptophyta; class Magnoliopsida; order Poales; family Poaceae; genus Zizania; species Zizania latifolia. Next base: position 267,665 of record KE372048.1, read on the forward strand.
CCATTCAAACCAATCAAAACCAATTTATTCATCACATATCAACATCAAACAAATTTGTTCATAATAAATCAATGATCATACATATGATCTCACAATCTTTCCCATGATAAACACATTGACAATCTATCCTACTATATAATTGGTGAGTTGAGGGGATGGATACATCATCCCTCCCTAGTAAATCTCAGCCCTTATCTTACTTTTATTAAATCTCAGCCCTTGTTTCACATGCTAATCCAGTCTATCCAAACCTAATCATCCTAATCACCCTGCCACCGCCTCTCTCTCTCGGTACCCTCCTGCCTACAACCTCCATCGCATCTCTCGCTCGCGTCCTCCCCCGCCACCGGTCGCCTCCAGCCTCCTGCTCCCCTCAGCCCGCCGCTGCCCGCCCGCTTCCCTCGGCCTCCTCCACAGTCTCCGCGTATTGCCACTCGGCCTCCAGCTCTGCCCACTGGGATGCACCATTCTTCACGGCAGCTATAGCACAAGCGTCTTGCCCTCACTACGGAGGGGGAGAAGGAGGAGGAAGAGAAGGAGGTGGGGATCCTAGCGGCCAGGATGATCGGCGACGACGCAAAAGTAGTGGCCCTAGAACGAACAGCATCTTCGTCGGTGAAACATCCAGTGTACTCTAGGCCGATGGCTGTACCCCCGCTAGAGACTTCAGCTAGGCAAACGCAAATGGCCCCGCCACCGCCGAAGGAGCCGGTGCGCACCAAACCGATGACCCCGAGGGTGGCAACACAGATGACGCCATCAGTGTCCAACAGGCCTCTGACGGCTCCGTTCCGATACAACGAAGAGGTCTTCCAGGTCAGCTCTCACGTCGGTTCTTTGCTATGTGCAGGGGCAGCACGCCAACTGTTTGATGAAATGCATCGTCGAGGTGCACTTTCGTGCTGCCCTTCAGAATTCAGATTCATTAGGTGATACTTTGTAGATCCTCGTTCCTTTTCTTTTTATAAAATTTTGGTCTTCCATATTATGTTTGGCCACAACATATTTTAAGGAACAGACTTCATCAAGCGCTTGGAATTGATCTGGCTTCTGTTCATATTTATTATGAGAGGAAGGCGATGTTCGTTTCTCCTTTACTGGTATGGTTGAATCTACATTAAAACTACCTAAATCTTGACCAACATATTTGTGTGTAGATAGATTGCCATATGGAAATAATATGCGTAGATTCCTAATTAAGTACCATTTCGCACAACCTGTCACCTTAATTTTTTGTGTCAATCTTTTCTGCTATCTATATAGTATGAAAACATGCACAACAAATTAGTTTTCATAGAGTATTCTGTGGCTTATCATGTATTCTGGGCATGATGCCAAGCACATGAAGGTATGCTATGTTTGCAGATGATTTTATCTGTCTTTACAGACCATAATAATAGCATGTCACTTCATGCAAATAGTGTCAATATCCGTATCATACTACTGCCCTTTGGATGCATTATAAGTTTACAGACGCTGGAACACAAGCGAAACACAAGCAGGTTTCATAGAGTATGGCTCAGTCAACATTAATGAGGTCACAAACGAATGAAATAATTAATACTAAAAATTATTAGACAATAGATGTTACATTGTATTCACCTGTAAGTAGTGAGAGAAAGAACTAAATCTCACCAAATTTAGTGCTTGGTTTATTGTACAATAGTTATGATGTTATTTGTTATTCTACTCTTTTAAGTATATTTGCTATAAATTTAATAAAATAATAACTTGTCGTTGACTTCTTTTAGCGTGAATTATAATTTATCTCATTATTCGTTTTAAGTTTAAGACGTTATTGTCTTTTGATTTTTATAGTAGCGTTAGCGCGGGCACACTACTAGGCAAAACATTTTTCATGAATGCAGATTTTTCTGTGCTGTTGCACACTTTCTTTTCTTTTTGAACTTTCTGTACTTTTGCACACTCTTTTTTTATTTATATTTGATTGTTTTGACTTTGCACGAGTAATAGTACTGCTAGTACTAACATTGAAAGCACTATCATGGTGAAATAAACACAGCTAGAATATCTGTAAGAATATTTAACTCAAACTAGCCACCAGATCAGCACAATATATTTCTTTATCTTTCACTTGAATGTTTATGTGTCATGCGTCATATCCCTCAAAAACTATGTCATAGACTCATAAAAAGACTAAAAGACATGATAGCAAGACTAGTGATCCATAAATTTCACAAGATATTGCTAGCAAGCATAAAGATTAACTGAAGGTAAAAATCAAAACTCGATGTTTTCTTCTTATTATTTTTTTATTCAGAATAAAAACAATGCACAAAAATAAACAGGAATATATTATGATACAAATGAAAAAGCAAACTCCCCCTCAAAACAAACCTATTAGATGAACAATGTCCAACTCCCCACGAAGAAAAGCAAAGCGATAAGAATCTTAAGATTTAGTGAAAATTTCTGCCAACTGTAACTCAGTGTCAATAAAAAGAAGCACAACATCACCTTTCTCCACATGATCTCTAAGAAAATGATATCGAATATCAATATGCTTTGTTCTAGAGTGTTGCAATAGGTTCTTAGCAATATTTATAGTACTTATGTTATCACAATAAAGTGGAACACGATCACAATTAATCTCATAATCCTTGAGTATAGAAATTAGCCAAAGAACTTGTGAGCAACAACTAACAGCAGTAATATATTTAGCTTTAGCAGTGGATTGTGCAATAGAAGATTGTTTTCTAGATGACTATGCAATAAGTGATGTTCTCAAGAAATGACATGTACCACTAGTACTTTTTCTATCAATTCTACAACCTCCAAAATCAGCATAAGACAAATGTCCATTGCCACTTATGTTTAGCAAAAGATTTTCCCTGTTCTTTTTCTGTTGTCTTGCAAGTCTAAAACAAAAATGAACCAAATGTTCATCTTTTCCACAATGTGTACAATTATATTTCACTCGCTTAGTTGTTTTAGATGGAAAAGCAATTGTACTTGATGTTGCTAAGTTTGACAATGTTCTAGTAGATTTAAAAACTGTTTGCTTTGTTCTAGTTTAACCTCAATCTTACCTCTTTGAATAATCTTAGTCGCAGTAGGTTGATGAGAAGTAAAATAAGCACGAGCATCAAAACCTAGTCCTTTATGATTTGTGCTTACATTAGATGTATCCAATAGCATGTTGAGGTTCTTTTTACCTGTTGAAAAGCATTGAAAGATCTTTGCAGATAATCAACTTCTTTTATCAAAGCAACACAATTTTTACAAACATCAGCAATGCTCTTTTGTTTGTGACAATTTGAACAAGACAACGTTTCATGAGCACGCAAGTCATTTTGCAAAAGTTCAACTCTACCATAAGCATCTTTTAGTTTCAATTCAAGCAATGAACAGTTTGAACAAGAAGTTGAATTATGTTTGACAATGGTTGAGTTTTTCATATTCTTAAGTTGTTTGAATTTGCTATAATACAAAGCATTTACCAAAGAACTAGCATATAAAGCAACTTTCAACTTTTTCAGATAATTCTTGGTAATAGATAGTTCATCAACAAGTCGAGAAAACATGGTAGTACCAATAGCAAAACAAGATTTATTGTTAATAATTTTATCTTTGAGCTTATGAAGAGTAGAAGCATGAATATCTCTCGAAGCAATAATTTCAGATTGTAAAGAATCATATGATTTGCATGAATCATCATTAGAAATAAGAGACTTGAGCCTATCTATTTCAGATTTGAGTGATTCAATAACAAGTTCATATTTCTTAGCTTTCTTATTGTATTTTATTAATTTATTGTCTAGACAAACAACAACACGAGCTAAATCATCATAAGTAGGTTTTACCTCATTTTCATCGCTGAAGAGTTCGTCCTCGCTTGAACCTACTATGTCACGTGCCATAAGACATATTCTAGTGAGATCATTCTTTTTGCCTTTGCCTTCATCTTCACTTCCATCGCTTATCGAGTCCACATCACTCATATCGACTTGATCGAGGGTGGCAAGAACTCGATGCACCATCTTTTTATAGTTGCAGTTCTTCATCTTACCTTCTTCGGATGGGTGCTTACTGTCCTCCTTGTCTTTCTTTGTTGATTTCTTGAGCTTGGGACAGTTCAAACGAATATGGTTGGTCTCACCACATTTAAAGCATTGAACATGACTGCCTCTTCTTCTATTTCTTACATTATTTAAAGCTCTAGTAACTTCCGTAGAAAGCAACGCCAAGTCCTCCTCTACAAACTGCTCAAATTGTTCATCAGACAGGACATTTAAAGCAGATAAAGAAATATTCAAAGATGATACAAAAGAAGAAGACTCATTAGAAGACGAAGAAATCAAAGCCATTGATTTAGGAGAAATCTTGCGTGAAAAGACATTCAATTCATGAGTTTTCAATTTCAAATAAAGAGTATCTAAAGTGAGAGTAGTCATATCTACTGACTATTGATTTAAAGTAACTTTCATCTCTCAAACCGACATATCAAGCCCACTAAGTAAATGTCTAGTAATTTCAGAATCAGTATAATTAGTAGCATAAGAAGAATCAACTGAACGAAGATTGCTAAGAATTTTGTTAAAGCGAGCAAAATACTCATCCAAGGTTTCACCGAGTTTCATCTTAAATTTCATGTACTCTTTCTTGTACATGTCTTTACACACTTCCTTGATTGTGGAAGAGCTTTGATGATAGGCACAAAGAGTGTTCCACATTTCATGGGCAGAAGAAAAATGAGAAATATGATCAAAATCAGAAGGCCCAACACCATTGATAATCAAGTTTCGAGTTTTGCAATTTACTTCAAAAGCAGCCTTATTAGTGTCATTAACTTGATTATCAGAAAGTGGATCATATGGTTTAGAAACCTTTTTCCATACGTCAAAACCCTGTGACATGATGTCAGCTTCCATCTTAGTTTTTCAAAACTGAAAATCAATTTCATAAAAAATATAAGGCTTTGTTGAAAATATCTCGAATGCCACGGTGATTGTTTTAAATGGTTAAGATCAAAACAAAATAGAAACCAAACTCTGATACCAATTGTAAGATCGAAATATAATAACCACGGCAACCAGAGGGGGTGAGTGGTTGTAGTCCCCCAAAACTGACAACAAAAACAAAATCAAGAAGCTAATTCCTGACCAATCATCAAAAATCCTAACCAGACTGAAATTCCAAAGGACTCAGAAAATTTCCCGAGGAGTTCTCGAATTTCGCGAGGGCTTTCTCGAGGACTCAGCAAATTTCTCGAGAGCTGAAAACAGCCTGACCAAGGAATGGTAAAACAAGCATAACGTTAAAACCGTAACTTAGATTGATTTGAAATTTTAACGCAATAAACTAGACTTCAATATGAAACTTTCTCAGGTAGTTTCACTCAAATCCGAGTTCCCAATCAAAAGATATGATCCTTGAGAGATGCAGCAGCGTAAAAACAGAACAGATCCATACTGAAAATTAAAACCTTAATTTCTCATAAAATACGAGGAATAAACTAACAAAACTTTGCAGATCTCTTTCTCAATGTCCTAGCAAGGTTTTGGATTAATCAATTCGAATTAAATCACAAGTAAAATTAAAATCATAGTATAAGCCAAAATGATGCAAACCGATAAACATTAAGAAGAGAACTTGATATCACACTCCTTGATGCTTGAAGATGAATCTTTATTACATAAGAGTGTTTACAAGGTGCAATCCAAAGCACCCCTCACTAAATCATTAACAAAGCACTACATGGAGAGCAAAAGGCTAAACCCTAATTTTTCTCTTCTTATTCGATACCTCGTTTTTGCTCTCCCCTCTAATCTATTTATAAACCCCCATGGCTATCACCATGAGCCACGAAAATAACAACTTTTGGAATCCTAATCCAACTAGGAAACCATATCCCTTACGAATCCTCCAAATCCTAATTGCTTCTAAATTTGCCCCCTTTCCATATCTGCACACATCCCGCGTATGCCGTATGGAAACCTCTCTTTCCATATTCGCACATATTCCATGTACGCCATATGAAAACCACATCTTCATGTGCTGCATCCTCTAACCCAAGCATCCTGCATGACATCCTCGACCGTTCTAAACCTCAGCTCCTTCCTGAACCTAGCTTCGATCCTATCATCGACCACGACTCGCCCTTAAGCAATGCCCGCACATGAACAAACCAAGAAACCGTTTTTTCCGAGCATAAGTTCTTTCCAACTTGACTAAATCAGTCCATTCAATAAAAACCAAAGTGTATTTATTGAATAAACAATTTAAACATGTGATCCAACTCGAACATAAAAAATCCAAGTGATCCAAAATCCCAAGTGCTGAAATTTCTCGGGTGCTAAAATTCTCTCGAGGGTTGAAATTTCTCGAGGGCTGAATTTCCTCGAGTGCTAAATTTTCTCGAGTCCAAAGTGCTGAGTGCTCGATAAGAGTGCTCAACAACTTGACCAATGTGTCCGATCACACAAACCAATCAAAACCAATATGTTCATCGCATATCAACATCAAACCAATTTGTTCATCATAAATCAATGATCATACACATGATCTCACAGTTACAATGACCTCGGGCTCACATATTTATAGCTGGGTAAACACGCTTTCTGCAAATAACGTAGAATCCTAACTGACTTATTTATTTGATAACTAAATAAAAAACTAATCACAAAGTATCAGCCCACGCCGTGCGTAGCCCATCTTTGCCTACTAAGCTTCCATTGGTGGCACATCGGCTCCGTTGCTTGGCTCGCCTAGCGATGGTGCACCGGTCCAAATTCTGGTGTCAATACATGCCCCCCGAGTTCAAAATGCGAAACATCGCGTTTCGAATTTTCCCTCAAGAACTACATCGCAGGATCACCATACGTATATAAATCTTGCCTGATAAGCTCCCCTCTTCAAGCTCAGTCACTCTCACCATATGCTAGCTTACTCTTTCTCTCTCTTTTCATCTCTCATCATGGTGTCCAATGTTCCGAGATCTCCACCGAAGTTCAAGCTGAGTGATCACGGCGCGTCCGGCGGTCATGATCCAGTATGTTTCTTCTAGTCATTCGATCCTTGTTTGCTCCAGGCCTTGACTATTCCAAACATAAACTCACTAGACCCTTCATGTTCCAACAATTCGAACGCTCCAACACAGTTGGCCAGTGCCGATGGCGACTATGACCTGAATCGCCTCAACTTCTACTTCGGTGAGGACGACAATTCTAGTGATTCAGTGCTAGCCGTGAGTGCTTTGTCTATATGCCAATGCCCTCAGGTAACTTGTTCATGGCGTTTGTTCATTTCTGACTTTCCATCGGCTCACTCGTGCCTCCTGTAGGAATCTCAAGCATCGGACATGGCTCTTTCTCCTTGGGACTCCATGCTGAGTGACTTATCGGCTCTGCTCGATCACCTCAGTTACCCAATAAGCATCTTTTTTCAAGACATCGAGGCGGCGTGAACCTGTCTTCAGAACATGATCGATCGGCTCTCGTAAGACTTGGCTAATGTCCTTCTACGGGACTATTCCCATGAGCACCAATCGGCCTACCTCACTATGTACGCTAGCCTTGCCGATCATGGGATGCAATGGGTCCACCAGCAGAAGTTTGAATGGGCTGATGCGAAAGTGAGAGATGCCGATCATCATCTTCAATTTTTGCTCAAGCAGCCCTACCAAAACCGAACATACCTGGATCAGCTGAGGACGCGACTAACACTATCGTGACCTTTGAAAAGATTTAGGCCGTTGCCATCCTTAGCTTGAAGTGCTTTCTAGGCATGCTGTAACCTATTGTCAGCCTTTGTAATGCTTCTTCCTTGTAAATAATAAAATATCTTTTGAAGAATTTGTATCTGGTGAAGTTGCTTTGTTGGCAAGAATCATTTTTTCCTTTCCTCTGTCGATGAGCCTTTGTGTGAAGACTTAAATTATTTGGGCAGACAAATCCCCTGATCGGCCTTCTGGGGCTGCTGACTGACCGCCTCTCTGCCAGGCTATAATGTTTTTAGAAAAAACTTCAAAAAATTTTCGCCTCGAAACTTCTGACCGTTAAACTTTGCATCCATCGGCCCTATCGGCTTTCATGCTCATCGGCTTTTGAATTGGCATGATGCCCCCCGAGTTGGCCATTGTTGGTGAATTTTGACTGTCTCTCATGAATAAGTGCATGTCGGTTGGGGTTCCTCTATAACGGCACACCGTATATCCCCCGAGTTTGGTACGTAGGTAGGAACGTTTCGAATTCTGCCTGGTATCTTACAACTGTTGCATCTCTTGAGCTTTGCATTAGGAATCCAACCGGCACCGTCCTATCATTATAAAGCCCAAGCCTCTATTCCTTCCATTGCAAGCTTCCAAATTCTCTTTCCTCTGACAAAGCCCTCTGATCTCCTGTCTTCTTCGGCTTGCTCCCGCCGCCGTTTCGCGGTCCTGTTACTGCCTCGTCGTCCATCGCCACTCATCGCTATCATTGATGGCTTCCTCGTCACGCACTCCTATAGCCACTCCGAATGCTGAGATCCCTGAGGTACATGCTTCCTTTGTTCTTCGTAATTTCTACCTAAGTCCAATAGATCATTTTTCTTTTCTTTGTTTGTTTCTGTAGACCGCTAGGAATCAGCTATTGATCCCATTGGACGCAAATTCTGTCACCTATTGGTTAGGGCCTTATGGCGAGGCCGATCCCTCCGAACTCATCAATTGTGAAACTGATTGCATCCCATTCCACATAGCTTCGTGAGATTTGTCTGACTGGGAACACAGCTTTGACTCCTGGCCTAGCATGATACTCGGATGGAGGGATTGGTTTCTATGGGTATCGACTGTTCATCATTTATTCAGGTATGAGCTGAAGATTGGTCACTGCATTGGCTTATCACTAGCCGATCCTCAAGTGGATTACCCTTTACTGGTGTCAGCTTACTTCTTATGGTCAAACGCTCTGAATGCTTTTGTCTTCGGCCATGGGATAATGGGGCCGACACTCCTTGATGTGATGATGCTCACCGATTTGGAGATTAAGACCTCCCATCATCTTCAAGCTAGTGGATTTGGTACCTAGAGGCGATACATCAAGCATCATAATAAGAAGACAGGCACTGTTGGCCCACGGGAGCATGCCGCCTTTCTTAACATGTGGTTGGCACATTTCTTCTTCTGTGACTCCCCTTGTGGCCCCTCTGATGACTATCAGTACCTGGCAGAGCACTTGACCAATCACGCTCGTCTGCCGATCGGCCGTATTCTTCTGTGCTCCACCTTCTGTGTGCTGCATCGGGTAGCGGAAGGGCTTCTGTGTGGTAGGCTGATCGATCAGATTCAGGGGCATTGGTGGTTTGTGCAGATGAGGCTAAATGTGTACACCTGCCAAGCCATCATCCGGCCACATTTGCTCAGCCTCCGATTCCCTGGGACTACCGTGAGGATGAACAACCCCGTACTCGCCGATGTACTTCTTTCGGGGAAGCAGTTATTATGTTTAAGGGTTCCTCTCTGTCGGCTAGCGGAGTCAGCAAATTTTTTAGACTTTTTTACCTTGGCATCACTAAGTCTATTCAAGTCTGGTTCCTTTACTCCAATGCCGATGATTTCGAGGATCCGAGTTATCTGCGGTCAACGGAGATTGGAACAGATACAACTTCTGATGCCAATTTCTTCTATTTTATTCAGCCCGGTCTTCCCATGGGCCTTGATCAAGGACCTATCGAGCAATCTTATGAATTTTATCATCCAACGGTGTACTCTCGTTAGTTCGGCCTTAGTCAGCTGCCGATGGACCTCTTCTTTATCGGTAAGATCAGGGCTCGATGTTGTATTGGCTCGATCGAGCACCGATACATTATGACTCATTTTGGCAGTCTTGACTTCTCAAAATTCAGGGATTTTTCCTCTTGCACCATCGTATCCGCTTCGTTTGAGCGGTTTTGGAGTGAATGGAGGTTACATCTTTTCACCCTCCTTCCATCGGTTATCCGCTCTTGCTTCGATCCCAAATTCCTAGGGGCCGATAACGAGGTATTGGCTATCTCTTCCACTGATTTTTTGCCTTAACTTGTGCTGTGAGTCCTTTGTGCCTTATATTGATTCTTTTGTAGGACACCCATCCTGCCATGCCAACACGGAGCCAAAGCGGGAGGCCGATTCACTATGCCTTACCGTCGATTAACCCCAATCTAGGGTGTGAAACACCTACTCCGACTGTTCTCTTGAATGCTGCCCCATTGATCGGCGTTCCTCCTACCTGCAAAGGGAAAAAGTGTGGGGCATCCAAGGTATCGAGGGGTGTCGCTCCACCACCAAAAAAGGTTGCAGTGGTTCCCCCTCACTCATAGAGGCCGGTTCCCCATGATTCTCTGACGTCGATCCGCTCTTCTGCCACTACTCAAGCTGTTATCCTGTCAGCAACGTTGGCGCCAGTAAGTGATCTTTTGCCTTTGTTAATGACTTTATTTTGCCTTTTATCTTACTAACTTTGTTATCTGCCAGGCTACCACTGCCACTGTTCCCTCAAATGATCGCTCAGCCACCCCGACCCTAGTTGTGGTCGAGACTGATCGGCCAGTGGTGGATCCAACGATCGGCTCTGGTCCCGTGGTGGTGACCTCTGAATCATCTACCAATCTTGGTCCCGACACTGCTACCGATGATCCAGGAACTAATTCTGGTGGCCCTACCCATGTGATAGCGTCGCCTGTCATCGTTGCTCCTGTCGGGTTTCCATCGGTTAGTTCCCCTTTGACCATCTTTCTTGTGTGCTAACTTTGTTGTGTTCGCGTCATTATTCTTTATCATGCCCTTTTTTTACAGGAGTTCACCGACTTGTTCCCCTTTGATCTTGAGGGGATTGTAGATGAAGCTTTGGCTAACCAAAGTGCTCCCGTTGAAGCCGCGCTGATCTTCGACGACGTGCATGAGGAGCCATGGTGTATACCATGGGGATGATGAGTGATTGTCAACGGGGAAAGAAGATGAGAAGAGGAAAAGAGATGAAGAGACTTGACCGTGACAGAGTTCGCGTGTAACTCAGGTACACGGATGGGCGCTGGTTGGACAGAGGGGTCGCGAGGGCGTGCCAGTCCAATCC
>KE372048.1:298417-316622 GCA_000418225.1 Zizania latifolia
TTAGTATCAGCAATCCAGATTGCGTTTACCATGTTCTTGCAAAGTTCTTCGATTGATTTGCAGGATCAAAACCTTCGTGGTGAGGTCGACTACGTGAGAGCGTGGTTGATAACGACTAGACGAGAGGGTGTAGCGATTGCAAGGTTCCGATCGCTGACCGAAAGCCTTAAAACGTCAACGTCCACTCGTCGTCTCAATCGAACCTATCGGAAGATCGGGCCACAAATCACACCCTGGTGCACATCACATGTGATTTCATTGGCAGAGGAGTTGAAGAAGAGAAAGTATTGCAAGTGGCATAATAGATGTTCCCATAACACAAATGAGTGCAAAGTCTTTTGTCAGCAAATTCAATTGGCCATTGAGCAAGAAAGGATAAAGTTTGATGAGGCAACAAAGCCGATAAAGATAGATGGTAACCCTTTTCCAATAAACATGGTGTATGTTGGCTCGTCTCACATTCGTGTTGAAGAAAGCTAAACTTTAAGGCACCATATCAGAACTCATCAGCGCCAAGTGAGGTAACAATGCACCACGCCGTATTAGCGCAATGATGAAATAGACCCACATTGGGAATGCCTTTCTTTCATTTTTGTTGGGAAAATAATATGAGGCTTCCGTCCATTAAAGAATGCCTAGAATGCGCTAAAAAGATTTTTAAAGATGATGTCAGTTGTGGTCAGCATCCAAAGGAGCAGATTCACATGAAAGATCATCTGGAGTCGCCTGAGCAGGAGCCAAAACAAAGTGTTGACCATCGGCGTGTTTGCAATGAAGAAAGGTGGTGAGGCAATCAAAACCCTGTTCAGTAGCCTCAATGGTGCCCAGATGGATTAACACGAAGCCAAAAGAGAAGGCTCTAGCGGCAGAGGCATCAGGAGCAGCTGGTAGAGGAGTACAAAGAATATCAGCAAAACAAGCGCTGGGTCAAAAAGGAGTGGCGTGCAAAGAAGAAAGCCAATAAATAAGAACAACCGATGGAGGTAAACATGGTTTTCATTTTGTCTGCCAAATATAAAGCACCATCATCAGACAAGGAGGATGATGAAGAATCAACCGCACAACTACTTCTACAATCACAATCAGCGATATTTGAGACACCAAATGCTGATGAGCATTGACATTTAGGGCCGTTATACATTGAAGGGCATGTTGATGGAAAGCCGATGGCGAAGATGTTGGTCGATGGAGGAGCTATTGTTAATTTAATGCCATATTCCACATTTTGCAAGCTCGGTAAGACAAACGAGGATTTGGTAAAATCCAACATGGTGTTGAAGGACTTTGCCAGAAATTCTTTAGATGCCAAAGCAACACTAAACATCGAACTCATGGTCAGAAGTAAGATGCTGCAGACCACATTCTTTGTGATAGATGGAAATGGTTTGTACAATCTTTTGCTGGGAAGGGATTGGATCCATGCCAATTGTTGTGTCCCTTCTACCATGCATCAATGCTTAATGCAATAGTAGGGCGATTAGGTTGAGATCATTCAAGCCGATAGATCGGTCACTGTATCAATAACCGATTCGCTGAACTTCGAGAAGATGGATTGCCTTTCCGGACGCGTGTGGAAAGGAGATTTTTTATGGGTGATGGATCTTGGTCTCCAGCTGATAAATGAGATGATTCTAGACCATGATCCGTGTCTTGAGAAATAGATGTTGAAGAAGGAAAGCTAGGGAAGGTGGTATGGGGCGTGGTCCTGATTTACATGGCGTAGGATCACGAACTGATAACTAGCCTCAAAGGGACCAAGATAACTAGCTGCAAGCAACTAAGATAATAGTGCAACCTGACGATCATACTCTAAGCCAGCCACTGTCTCGATTATGGCAGCCAGAATCAAGGGTTCGCCCAACCACACTCTAAGTTATCAACCAACACAGCTTACAATCAATCAAGAAAACCTTGAAGGGAGTAGGAGCACCAATTGGGAGACGTCGAACGTCCGCTTCTACAATCCCACAAGGAAATCACAAGAGCAAAGGGGTAGAGAATCCTCTCTGGATTTGTTAGCACACTCACTACTACAAAAACAGTCTTTAGTGATGGAGCTTTACTGACGGATAATTGATGCGCGTTACTAATACACTTTTACTGATGGGTCATTTTGGACGCGTCAGTGATGTTGCCTTATTAGTGATGGATCATAACTTGGCCCGTCACTAAAGAGGGGGCACCCCTATTAGTGATGGGTTGAATTACCACCCATCACTAATGGGCGTGATGGGTGGCAACTATCGCCCATCAGTATAGATCTAGTGACGGGTGGTAGTTACTGCCCGTCACTAATGGCTAGATCATTAGTGATGGATAAAAACTATCGCTCATCACTAATGATGTTTATGAAAAGGCGGGAGCCAATAGAATGCTTTCATATCACGTAGAACCCTAAACCCTAGTGGCCACACCTTCTCCTCCACCGTCGTTCCGTCGTCGTGCTCCACACATTCTACCGTCGTTCTCCTCCACCATCGCGGCCTCTGTCCCATCGTGGCCTCCGTCCTATCGCGGCCTCCTTCACAGGTCTCCATCCCATCGTGGCCTCCTCCGCCGGTCTCATCTTCCATCGGCGGCCCACCTCACCACTGCCTCGTCTCATGTATCTTCCTCCTAAGGTCCTCCTCAACCTCCTCCTCCTACTCCTACTCCTCCGTGGAGACTAGTGTTTGTTGCTTTGTGAATATATATATTGCTTTGTGAATATGTTGCTTAGTGAATATGTTGCTTTGTGAATATATATGTTGCTTTGCGAATATATATGTTGCTTTATGAATATATATGTTGCTTTGTGAATAACTCAATGAAGAGAAGGCTATTAGTATGAGGTTTGTTGCTTTGTGAATATATATGTTGCTTTGTGAATAACTCAATGAAGAGAAGGCTATTATAAGTATGAGGGTTTGTTTATTAGGATTTACACAAGAATTATTGTACTTTTTTCATCGTTCTCAAATATAACATGAATTAGGGACATGGCAAGCCTCCCAAGTAATCAACAGGGCACTCCCACTGGACAACGTGCTTCCACTAGTAGGTGGATCCCTATGGTACCAACTTATGTTTCTGACAGTTGCTTCATAAAGATCAATCATCTAGTCAATGGTAGGCATCACTAGGTTTATACATTGTACATTGCATATTTTGTTTATATGCTAATAAAACTAACAAACTGATACGATATTATTTTACTATTGTAGTTTCTATCAAAAAACTTTGGCGATATTAATAACATTCACGCTGGTGACACCCTTAAGATATTAACAAGAGATGGGTGCACCACAGAGGTTGAGGTTGTGAGCTGTGGAGGCAGGGTATGCCTCCACAAAGGGTGGCCCGAATTTAGTAAAAGAGTCAGCCTAACAGAAGGAGACTATGTGGTAATAACAATGGGACAGGCCCCATTAACTGTTATTGCCAAATTTTACACTAGCTTTGGTGATAAGAAGGCCCCAATGGCCATAAAAGTGGAGGACAACGATAGTGGTATCTATAGCAAACTGTTCAGGTACTAGACATGTATATTTTGTTTATGTACTTAAATTGGTTTTTTATAATGTCAGGGGAGGGTCCTAGCAATATTGCAAAGAAGAAGGGGAAGTGGATATGCAAGGAGGTCGACACCAACCAAATGGACCAATTGAAGAATATTTGTTATTTTGGCAATCCAATAGATGTAACTCCAGCAAGGAAGGCTCTCCTGCAAGACAGATGTAACTCCGATCCATGATGTTCCTTTGTTCTCCATCTAACCAACCTTAAAATGGAACCTCCTAATCCTAGAATGTGCGATGCTTCCATTATTCCACCACGTTCTGCTCCAGAGGCTGAAGTCACCATGAACCGCTGTCCATCGCCATTCTTTTCCTTGAACCAGAGTTTCCCGTTCATCGGCATTCATCTTGGTTGAACACTATTTCTCCTCTTTTTGTGGATCTAATCTATTAACCTTGACTCGCTCGGTGTTGGGTAATTAGATAGTGACGTCTGCCGGTGGTTATTGTTGATCGTCAGTCCTTTGGTCACTATTTAGTGCCGCTTATCGTCCAATCATGTTGATCTAATAATCCTTTTGTTTCTAGTTGTCTATCGTGTTTGGGTAATCTTCCATTCGTTGGTTGAATGAAAGTATCGTTTGCCGATCATAACTTGAGTCGACCATCCTTGACTCAACTCAAACTTAGTTGTTCTATTTCATTCTATTCTACCAAAATGAATGTGTCCATTCGGCGATCGTAATCTAATGCGATCGTATATTGACCGTTTCGTTTAATCCAAAGGAATAACCCCGAGGTTATTTCTTTTATTCATGCGTACCCTCAGTTGGTCAATCTTCTGTCCTTTCCATTTAGTGCCGGTTGAGTTGATTGTTCATACTCATACCAAGGATGTGATTGTTCATACTCATACCTAAGCCGATCCTTTGGTTGAGAATCCCCTTCATCGTTCCAACCTTTGTAATCCAAGCTGTTTGATGATTGTCGTAAATTGATTGAACTCTCTTCTTTCTTTTCGTTCAATAGCCTCCTAAATCGGGTGTATCTAATCGCTTGGTTAGTCTTGTTCCCTTCTCGTATATTCAATCATCATCTCGTTCTTGTCTCCTTTAAATAGTTTCTTTTGATCTGAGACATGAAATATTCTCGTGAATATTTCATTCATTCTTTTTCTTTAGAAGTTTTATCATTTCATGTGAATGGAATTAAACTTCTAAAATTCATATCTTTTCCCTCCTAATTCTGTTTCTATCTATTCAAGTTTCATAATTCTTCTTAATTATTATACAACCATGTAATGTTATTTTATTGTACTATTTATTCGGTTTTTGTTAGCGTTTTTGTATAGTTTTGCGAGCTCATGTAGATGTCGCCGTCGTGAAGGTTCTATAAGTCTTTGTTCAACCTTCATGACGATAAGCGAGAGTGCAAGGCAAGTCATACATGTTCTAACCTTGATCATATTGAACCTATGATTTAAATCTCTGCTTTCATTCAAAATGTGCATTTATTTTTGAATGTCATTGGGAAGGGTTTAACTTGCTTTGTTAATGCCCCCTGTTGTTTTACCCCATTCCTTGATTACCTAGGGACTAATAACTTGACCAGTATGAATATTTATTATGATTTATCTAGAATGTCTAGGATTGCTTAGCCCTGCTTAGAAACTAGAATCACATCAACATGCTCATTAAATACCACTTACATGTTAATGTTGGCTTATATCATTACTTGTTGATTAGTGAACTGATTGATGAATTAAATGTCACTAAAACTTAGCTAAGGTGGGTTGTGAGTACATGGTCCATGGTTCAACTAGTCGTACTCATGACCCTTAAGGACCGGTTCATGGGCCACTTTTGCACTCCAAATCCGCACTTACCACAAGCCAGCGTGGGTAACAGTTTGACCTGAAGCCTAGAGATCCCATGTGAAGCATTGAGACAGCTGATAGCCCTACACTCTTCATAGTCTCTGCTATTGAAGATGGGGAGCGCCAGGGAGTATCGGGTAAATGGTAACCTAGGGTGTGAAGCCCGGAGGAACTAGGTGAAGGGTCTTATCATAGCTCTTTTCTGAGGTACCGTGGTGGTATTGAGGCGTATGGTGACATATTGTAGGGCTGTGTCTTATGGGTAAAGTTGTGCACCTCTTATCAGAGTAAAACTATTCGAATAGCCATACCTACAGTCAAGGGCGGCAATGCAATGTCACTCGTGATTAGTCCCACTATTATTTAATTAACCTGATGTTACTTCCTGTTTAACATGGTTAGCTCTGGTTTAGAGTGGTAAGGTTGGGTTTTGGGCCTGATGACTTTAGGTAATAGGTATTCAGTGATTGGATAATATTGTTATTAAGGTTCCAACTTAATTAGTATTACTCTTTAAATCATGTCTCCCTTTAATGCAGTTTTTATACAAAAAGCGCCCTATTATGCCTTCCTTTGAAATCCCCTTGCATCACAGGCATTTCACGTGTGACTTGTTGAGTACGGTGGGTGGTAATCAGCCTTGCTTTATGCACCCTTTCTCCAAAAAGAAGTTCTTAAGTGTTGAAGGACCAAGGCTTATATCCTAGTTAAGTTGCCTATGGAGTTAGAGCTAAAGCTACGCTAGTCCATCGTTCCGCTGTTGTTCTTCTGCTGTGTGAGGATCAAGTGCCTCTTATGTAAGTTTCAAACATTTATTCGTTTGAATTGGATCTGTATATTACATTGTCACTATGTGTACCCTGGCTGATTCTTGGACAGCGATTTAATACATTAAGTGTCCTGGAAATTGGTTGCCAATTTCTGGGTGTGACACTAATTTTTCAAATTTTTCTGGACAAGACAATACTTCGACGGTTGAGCACATCAGTCATTTTCTCGCGTAATGTGGAGAAGCGTCGGCTGAAGAAGCACTGAGGGTTAGGTTTTTTCCATTGTCCTTATTAGGATCAACTTTTACTTAGTTTTCATCACTTCCTCTGAATTCAGTCAAGGGATGGGCTAATTTAGAAAAACAGTTTCATAAGTATTTCTTCGCTCGCGTTCAAGAGATGAAACTAATAGATTTGATGGCCATAAAGCAATGTCTAGATGAGTCGGTTCTAGAATTTGTTTAGCAGTTTCATGACGTGAGGAAGCGGTGCTATAGCCTTAACTTAACTGATGCTCAATTGGCCGAATTAGCATTTCAAGGCCTTCTGCCGTTGATTAGGGAGATGTTTTCCTCCCATGATTTTAACAGTCTGGTGCACCTTGTGCAAAGAGTATTGTCACATGAAAGCCAATTTCATGAGGTGCGCAAAGAGAAGATGCAGGAACGAGTAGCACAAGAGTAGTTTTACTCATTGGAATTTGAGCAAGAAAACTCTCATGGAGAAATCGGCCTAGCAGAGTTTGCCAGGTTGAAGAAAACGGTGACCTGTCCATGGGTGAAGGTGCCAAAAAAGAATAGAAGTATGATTTTGATATTAACAAGGCAGATAAGATTTTTGATTTGTTATTAAAAGTGAAGCAGATTCAGCTCCCACCGAACCATCTGATTCCATCGACCGAGAGTTGAAGAAGAGGAAGTATTGTAAGTGGCATAATACGGGCTCCCACAATACAAACGACTATAAAGTTTTGCCAAGATGATGATAATTCTTGCGATCGACGTCCTAAGGAATGGATTCCAATAAAAGATCGATTGGAGTCACCTGAAGAAGAGACATAAGAAATTATTGACCGTCGGCAAGTTCGAAATGAGGATAGATGGCTAGACAATAGAAACCCCGTTTAGAGGCCTCGTTGGTGCCCAGAAGGGTTGAAACGGAGTCAGAAGAGAAGGCTCCAACAACAGCGGCATCAGGAGCAATTAATAGAAGAGTATGAAGAGTATCGGCAAAATATATGCCACACTAGAAAAGAGTGGCACCCAAAGAAGAAAGCCGATAAAGAGGAAGAGCCAATGGATGTGAATATGGTTTTCATCCTACCAGCAGAATATAAAGCGCCATCATCAGATAGTGAGGATGATGAAGAATCAGCCGCTCAATTACTTTTGCAACCACAATCAGCGGTCTTTGAGAATCCAGAAGACGATGAGCATCGGCATTTAAGGTCCTTATATATTAAGGGGTATGTTGATGGAAAGACGATGGCAAAAATGTTAGTCGACGAAGGGGCCGCTGTTAATTGAATGCCATATTCCACATTTCATAAGCTGGAAAAGACAGATGAAGATTTAGTGAAGACCAACATGGTGTTAAAAGACTTTGGTGGTAATTCTTCAGACGCCAAAGGAGCCCTAAACGTCAAGCTCACGGTCAGAAGTAAGACACTACCGACTACATTTTTTATGATAGATGAAAGGGTTTGTATAGCATCTTGCTTGGGAGAGATTGGATTCATGCTAATTATTACGTTCCCTCTACCATGCATCAATGTTTAATGCAGTGGCAGTGTGATCAGGTTGGGGTCATTCAAGCCGATAGGTTGGTTACTGTATCAACAGCCGATTCGCCGATTTCAAGAAAAGGGATTGCCTTTCTGGACGCATTTGGGAAGCGGATTTTTTAAGGGTATTAGATCTTGTTCTCTAGCCGATAAACAATATGATACTAGACCAAGATCTGTGACTCAAGAAATAGATGATGAAGAAGGAAAGCTGGGGAAAGGGTTTACATCAGCCGATGAATTAGAAGAAGTGGACATTGTACCAGGAGATAGGCCGAGGCCGACGTATATTAGCGCCAAGTTACCTTCTTCTATAAAAGAAAGATTAATTACTTTATTAAAAGAGTTTTGGGATTATTTTGCGTGAGAATATCATGATATGCCCAGGCTCAGCCGATCGATTGTGGAACATTGGCTCCCTATAAAATTAGGGTTTCGGCTTGTAAAGCAAAGTTAGAGGAGGTTCAAACCAAAGATTTTTACTGACTTAAAGGGCAAAATTACAAGACTTTACAATGTGAACTTCATAAGGCCATGCCGATATGCCGAGTGGGTATCTAATATAGTTCCAGTATGGAAAAAAAGGCCAACTAAGGATATGTGTTGATTTCAGAGACCTAAATAAGGGCACACCAAAGGATGAATATCCAATGCTAATCATGGATTTATTAGTCGATGCGGCATCAGGAAATAAGATCATTAGTTTCATGGATAGAAATGCCGGATATAACCAAATATTCATGACAGAATAAGATATTTCAAAGACCACCTTTTGGTTCCCTGGCGCCATCGTTTATTTGAATGGGTAGTCATGACTTCGAGCTAAGAAATGCTAGAGCAACGTATCGGAGAGCAATGAATTACATATTTCATGACCTCATCGGCTAATTGGTGGAAATATACATTGATGATGTAGTGGTAAAGTCACAAGATGATGAAGGCCATTTAGCTGATTTGAGGAGACTTTTAGAAAGAGCAAAGAAGCATGGCCTTCGCATGAATCCAAAGAAATGTGCTTTCGGCATATCGACAGGAAATTTTCTGGGTTTTATGGTCCATGAAAGGGGTATTGAGATAAACCAAAGCACTATCCAAGCTATCAAGAAGACGACACCACCTAAAAATAAAACTGAGTTACAATCCTTGATCAGCAAGATTAATTTTGTTCGTCAATTCATTTCAAATCTGGCTGGCTGATTAGAACAGAAGGTCAGGAATTCATCTAGACTGATAAACATCAGAAAGCATTTGATGAAATCAAGGAATATCTCAGTTCTCCTCTAGTTCTAATTCCACCTCAGCATGGTAAGCCGTTTAAGTTATATTTATCAGCCGATGACACCAGCATCGGATCGGTGTTGATTCGGGAGTTAGACAAAAAAGAGCGCATCGTGTTTTATCTAAGCCAATGTCTATTGTATGCTAAAACAAGGTACCCCATAGTTAAAAAGTTGTGCCTATGTCTTTACTTTTCGTGTACCAAGTTGAGGCATTACATGCTATCGACACAATGCACGGTTGTATGCAAAGCTGATGTCATCAAGTACATGTTATCAACTCTAATTTTAAAGGGGAGGATTAGCAAATGGGTATTTGCATTGTTAGAATTTGACCTACAAGATGAATCGACCAAGACAGTCAAAGGTCAAGCTATTGCTGATTTTATTGTCTAGCATAGAGACAAAACAGCAGACTATGTGGAGCCGATACCATGGACTATCTTTTTTGATGGATCTGTATGTAGGCATGGATGTGGCATCAGGCTGGTGATCATATCACCTCGGGGGGCAAGCTTCAAATTTGCCTTTACAATCAAGCCTTATCGTACCAATAATCAAGCAGAGTACGAGGCGGTTCTCAAGGGGCTAAAGTTGTTATTCGAGATAGAAGCCAATGCCATCGAGATCATGGGGGATTTCTTGCTAGTAATCAGGCAGCTCTGTAGAGAATATGATTGCAAAGATGAAAATTTGAGGGCCTATTTTAAAAAAATGCCAAGACTTGATGAAGGGATTCAAAATTGTGTCATTGACCCATGTATCCATAAATCAAAACTTAGAAGCCAATGACTTAGTGCAAGCCACATCATGATATCGACTGATGTACAAAGTCGTTGAAACAGAGATAGCCGACATTGATGTTGAAGACTAGAGGGCCGAAATAATAAGTTACTTGCAGGATCCATCCCAATCAGTCCAAAGGAAGCTCTGTTACAAAGCACTGAAGTATGTATTGCTAGATGAAAAATTATATTATTGGATGATTGATGGGTTGCTGTTGAAATGCCTAAACCTAGAAGAGGCAAAAATCATGATGTGTGAAGTACATGAAGGAATTTACGGAACTCATCAATCGGCCCATAAAATAAAATAGTTCTTGCGGCGAACGGGTTACTTTTGGCCAACGATGCTCCAAGACTGTTTTAATTATTATGAAGGATGCCAGTACTGTCAAAAGTTTGGAAACATATAATGAGCCCCTGCATCGGCCATGAACCTAATCATCAAACCATGGCCATTCAGAGGATGGGGAATAGACATGATTGGCCAGGTATATCCGTCATCAAGTAAAGGACATAAATTCATATTGGTTGCAACCGACTACTTCTGCAAATAGGTGGAGGCGATACCATTGAAGAAAGTCACGTCCCATGAGGCTATAGAGTTTGTCAAAGAGCATATTATTTTCATATTTGGGATTCCTCAAACAATCACCATAGATCAAGGCTCAGTGTTTATGTCAGAGGAGTTCTAGTAGTTTGCAATCAGCATGGGAATCAAGTTATTGAATTCATCGCCTTATTATGCTCAAGCCAACAGCCATGCCAAAGCCTCAAATAAAAGTTTGATAAAGTTAATCAAGCGCAAGATTGCAGAACAACCCAATAAGTGGCATACTACGCTAGTCGATGCACTGTGGGCGTATCCGATGGCTTACCATGGTTCAACTCAAGTGCCAACTTATCAGCTTGTTTATGGACTTGAAGCCATGCTATCATGGGAAACAAACATTAGCTCTAGGCGTCTCGATCTTCAGAACGAGCTGACAGCCGGTGACTACTATAGATTGATGACTGATGAGTTAGAAGATTTGGCACAAAATTAGCTTCGTGCGCTTAGTAAAGTAGAAGAGAACAAGGCAAGGGTGGCAAGACATTATAATAAGAAAGTATAAGTCAAATTATTTGAAGAAAACGACTTAGTCTAGTAACTCGTGCTACTGATCGGGACTAAATACAATCGGTTTAGCAAATTGTCTCCTAATTCAGAGGGTTCCTATCGGATAAGCTGAGTCATACTAGGCAATGCCTACGTATTGAAAACGCTAGAGGGGAGGAATTTGTGGAGGCACTCAACGGCAAATATTTGAAGAAATATCACCAGAGTGTTTGGATCGAAACATAATCGGCCAGGAGGCCGATACATGCAGAAAAGCAATAACCAAATAGCTGATACTGAGAGTATCGCCTTTAGAAAAAAATAAGATGAATAATCACATCATCAAGGGAATAGCCAATATCGAGAATATCGCCTTAAGATTTTATGAAATAAGATAAAAGTTCAAGGTATCATCCTGGTTTACAGCACAAGTGAAAATGATTGTTCAAGGGGTGTTATCGGCATCATTTAAACCAAGAAATTCAGTTAAAGCGGCAACAACATGGTCATGAACTTCGCTGATGGCGGCCAGTTCTTTGAGGCCTTCTTCATCACTTCTAGGGATCGGCTTGGACTGTTGGTGGCGATGAAGAGCTTGTTTGGCAAAAGTAGCCAATTCTTGCTTCTGAGACTCAACCTTTGCTGGTATTTCTGCCAGCCTCTTTTGTGAAGAAGCGATATCAGCAAGGATGACATCCAGGCATAAAAGAAGCCTAGCCTCCTCGGTGCAGAGTTGCGCAATCCGGGTTTCGCTCTCAGCAGGCTAGGCAATCAGAGCATCGAGATTGACCTTCTTAGCCAAGATGACTTCCTGATTGGCCTGGCCATGCTGCTGCCTTGTTCTACACTGGGCGTGGTCAGCTAGTTGTTGCTGAAGGAACTGATAGCATGGTCGAAAGAATTCTATCAGTGAATCACCAAGTAGTCAACCCAAGGGGGTACCCAAGGTGATGATTAGATGTGTGTAGGGGAAGCGCATCGCCTTTGAACCCGATGCTCGACTCTAGAACACAAGAGCCATGGTTTACACTGGTTCAGGTCTCCCAGAAGATAATAACCCTAGGTCCAGTGTTTTGATGTATAATATGATGGTGGATCTTACAATATAACACAATTAAGCTACGGAGGCTTAAAGCATCGAAAGCAAGAAAAATATGAAGATGCTAGATTACTAGATGATCCGATGAGTAGATCGATGCCCCTAGGGGGTGCCTCGCATCCTTTATATACTCAGGAGGTGAGCACAACATCCCAGGACTCTATCTCGAGTCGATCTAAGATTTCCTATCGAACTCAGATGCTAATTCCCTAATTACATGGATTCTAGTACAAACATATCTCTTTATACTATTTCCATTGTCTAGTCACCCGATAAGGACTCAACATTCCCTTATCGGAGCTGAACCCCCCTCCATGGACCATACCAGACTGCAATGCTGGACTTGGCCTACTCTTGATCCGGACTGATAAGCCCAATCGTAGTGTACCTAGGAGTCACATCCCTGACAGCAGCCTCCGAGCTCTTCTTAGCTTAGTTGAAAAATCTTCGACTAAACAAGCGGGGAGAAGCTCTTTTGTAATCTGAATCTTGATGCTTTTGCTGAATTTATGATGGTCTTGAGAAAGCTTTGATCTTCTTCCTTCGTGTGAGGTGCATAGTGTAGGTGCACCCACACGGTGTAGCCCCAGAGTCTCAAGGTAAATGGAACATTTAGCTCGAGGGTAAAAAAAATAATCTACAAAGAAAGCCTTCTAGAATCTTCCAACCTTTGGGGAACCTCTTTGAAACTTTGTTGATGATCTTGTCTTCTAGAAAAAATTGATCAAGAGAGGACTGTTACAAAGGTCCCAAGACCACCATGGTCCCAAGCATGGTTGATCCTGAGTCCCTAGGGCCTGAGTCCTCGACCATTCGGGTCCCTGAGCGCTCAAGCCCTCGAGAAGGCAAGGTCCTCGGGATCGCGAGTTCTCAGGCGCAAGAGCCCCTGAGGCGTGGGAGCCATCGAGCACACAAGTCCTTGGGTGCACGAGCCCTCGAGCGAGTCCCCAGGCATGAGGATCTTCGAGCGTGCGAGCACCTAGGCATGGGACCCACGGACGCAGGTGAACCCAAACGTCGTGGACTATGCCAGCGCGTCCAAAAAGACACTTTTTGGTCTACTCCATCCGCAATTAATGTGCGGCAGTTTGAAGGGATAGAGGGGATGTTCCGCTTCTGATAGGGCCACTTGTGGGCACTGACGGTGGATAGAGAAGCAGAACCATCAGGCTACCTCGGCCTCAATGGGCATGACGACCGAGGGGACGCTTCAACTATGTTGATTGTGCCTCACGTCAGGGTGACGGTTGCGGGACTATTTAAGTCATTTCCTTCGCTATTAAGCCGCATGCTGCCAGTTTGAATCCTTGCCCTCCGCAACCATCTGCTTTCATTCCCTTCTCCTTTCTTCGCTCAACCTACTGGCTCCCTGTCGGCTAGGTTGCCATTGCGGTTGTGTTGTCTACTACTAGAAAGCTCATCGTTTCTTGCAGTTGAAGCCGATGGCCTCGAGAGGTTCGCCGCCGCCTCCCCCACTAGTGGAGTAGGAGAAATCGATGATGTTGAGGGGTCGGCTGCACGGGTTGGTGGGAGTTGGATTTCTCCAGGAGCAGGCGGTGTCAGGGTGGTGTGCGGCGAAGGATGAGGAATTCCTCACGCCAGACATCCATGAGATTGTTCTTTTCAAATCCTTCCTCGAGCATGGGCTTGGTTTGCCAATGCATCCATTCCTCCGGGGCCTCCACCACTATGGGATTGCCCTTGGCCGACTCATGCCCAATTTCATCCTCCACATCGCCATCTTTATGCACCTGTATGAAGCGTACCTGGGAGTAGATCTACATTGGAACCTCTTTCGGTACTATTTCATCCTCCGCCAGTCGTCAGGGCCCAAGGCGATCGGTGGTGCCTCGCTCTAGCTCTACATCATTAGGTCCAGTGAATAGCTGAAGATGTCAGTCACCTCTTTGAACAAGGGGTGGAGGACGGAGTGGTTCTATGGCACGAATCACCCGTCGATCATCGAAGCCAACATCGGCCCAAAGCAGGAGCCCTCGACGAGCTAGAGCGACCAGGCTTTCTTATCCGATGAGGACCAGCTCTGGGAATTGGTCATGCTAGTGAAGGACTCCGAGAGAACGGGCTGACTAGGGTTAGGGTTGCCACCTACTTTCTGTTGCGGCGGGTTTTCCTATTGTAGCTCCGGGCAAAGGCAACCTATGGGATGATCTGGCCCTTCGATCTAAACGCTTCGATGCCCAAGTGGATGCCTCGTGTTAAGGTCACCAAGTTCCTCAACTCCTTCACTAGGAAGCCTTGCTTCCTAGCCAACCTCAGGTTCACAACGTATTGCGTCTTAAACCCTCCACCGCGGGTGAGTCTTTGGCCTTATATTTTTGACATTTCTTGTTCCTCTTTTTGTTTTGTGCTTGTGCTGATACCTAACCACCCATGCACTGTGATGCACCCTAGCCATAGGGTCACGCAGCGTACTTCTCACAGGCACTGCTCCCTAAGCACCCTAGGGCTGTCGTCCCACCTCGCCACTTACCGACTCGAGGTGATGGCGGGTTGGCTCTTCTGCTTCCGAAGCGAAAGGGGAAGGAGTTGGGTGGGACGAGCAAGCGCTCGAAACCCACCGAGGTTGGGAGGGACGGGGCCCCGATGCTCGGAAGTCACCTGCTGCTCCTCAACACGGAGAAGCCTGAGGAGGAGGGCGATGCCATGATCTCCGACGTGGCATTGGCCTCCCCTCATCCCATTCCAGCGAAGGCACCAAAGCGCCCAATCGCTAGGACCTACCACATCGAATCGATGTGAGGCTCATGCTTATATGCACATTGTTGCTTCTGCTCCTTTATTGTTCCTTGGACGTTGTGACTTGTAGGGTGGCTGGGGTCAAGCTCCCGCTGGGACCACCGGTGGAGCAGCCGTCGTCGGTTGTGACCATGGTGGCTGAGGCATTGGGTGCTGTGGCGCCCGAGGATGGTGGCATGGTCCTTGCTATCATGGGCACCATGTGTTCAGAAGTGGTGCCGGCCCTAGATTTGGGTGATGGAGACACCTTCATGGCATTAGAGGTGGTGGCCGTCGACCCTTCGTTAGAAGGGTTGAACACCGAGTGAGCGGTCAACCCTTCGATCAAGGGAGGGGTGGCTGGAGATGGTGCCACGTAGGTCACGACGCTTGATGTAGAGATTGCTAATCTCCTAGAGGGGACTACCCCGGTCGTCCAGTCTTCCTCCCCGATGGCGGTGTATGGTCTCAAGCTTGGAGCGGGACTGAGGACCCCTCACACGATGGCTACAGCGCCCGGTCCAGACCATGGCCCGGTGTCAAGAGATGCTCATGCCCTATTGTCCTGACTTGCTGAGGTAAGCCCCTTTGTCCTGTGGTTGATTTTTCCTTATCCTGCGTTGTCACTCAGTGGCTATTGTGTTTTGCAGCTGCTTTGAGTGCAGCATGCGTCAGACGCAGACCGAGTGGTAGTCCTTGAGGCCGAGGTCGAGTCGCTCAGGGGTGACCGTGCCGACCTTCTGACCCAGAATGAGGAGCTGATGCGGAGGGCCGTCGCGGCAGAAACTTCAGTGGGAGCCACGAAGGTGATGGCCGATGATGCCAGTCGGATGGCCGAGGAGGCTGATTGTCAAGAGGTGGCCACGAGAGCCGCTGCTGAAGCAGCTATGTCCATCATCGTGGCGGTGAAGGAGGCCGAAAGGACCCTCTGGGGCACCCTCGATACATTGAAGGCATCGGCAGATTTGGTGACTGTCGAATACCAGAGTAAGTGCTTGCATTCGATTGTCTTTCTGTTGTTGCACTTTTTATCTTGATCCTGACTCCTGTCAATCTTTTGTTTGCAGGGAGAAATGATCGGGACTAAGCCCGGATCGATGAGCTTGAGGGAGAGGTGGGTGAGGTCCGCGCGGTGATCGAGCGCGTGCACTCCCTCCTCATCGAGGATGACCTTGCCGATGTGGAGTTCCAGGAAATGCTTGAGGGGTTTGAGACCCCGCTCCATCTCCTCGTTGTTCATGATGAGGTGGTGAGAACCGAGGCTGAGCAAGCCTTGGTTTACGTTCGGTCCCACTTCCTGGTGGTGGACCTCCGACAGCTGGAGCGTGGGATGCCCATCGAGATGACCACCAACTAAACCACGGCGTTCCAACAGGTGGTGGAAAGTATCGCCACCGCGATCGCTAAATATCTCCAAGTCCTGCCTCCCCCCAAGGCCCTAGCACCTATGGTGTTCCAACAGCACCCTCCTATGGGTCCGCCGCTGGTGAGGTCATTCCATAGTGTCATCTTATTGATCCACAGCGTCATCTTGTCAATCCTTTCTTGAGCGCTTGAAGCATCGGTGGTTCCTTCGTGGGCCCAGACATTCTTCCCGGGGCCCCTGCGCCGATCCTATTGATTTGGTGTGGCAGGAGGAGCTAGACCCAATAGTTGTGGTATGGCCGCTGGTGGATTCAGAGCGGGTCCGGGTGAGCCGCCTGGTGAGTCATCCTCCGAAATGCTCTGGAAAATCTTCCCGAGGAAGTGGGGAGGAGCCCTGAGGAAGCAGGTCCTCGGGATGACTCGAGAAGTGCCGAATGAGTTAGACAGCCACCTGCTCATGGAGCTGGTCGAGAGCCAGCTCCTAGGCAGTGTCAGCTAGATGTTTAGCGACTCAATCTGCCATTCAAGCGAGAAAGGGGTCGAGAGTCTGACGTGGCGAGTGTTCGGGAGTTGGGGCCGAATCAAAAGGAAGCAGCCTCCCGGTTGAGTCAGCAATGAATGTTGTATCGCTAAGGACAAGCGTTGTCCTTGGCTTGGTGGAAAGTCAATGTGGTGATGCCATCGGACCCTGGTAAAAGTGATGCGATCCCTTACCTGGCATGCCAACTGTCGTTGAATCACCGAGTAGTCCACCCAAGGGGTGTTGGACCGAAACTAGCGACCAGAGGGGGGGTGAATGGGTGCAAATAAAATTCGCAACGGAAAAACGAACTTCTAAAATTTAAGTTTTGGACTTGCAAGTGACTTGAGAGAAATCAGTTCGAGACTAGATAATAAAGTCACACCTGGCAATCCGATACAAATCTTTCAGGATAAAAAAACTTCCTCAATCTCAAGTATCCAACTCGCGAGTGATTAAATGAGACAAGGCGAATGCCTGTGCTAATGTTGTTCACTCATAAAGCGAGTCTATGCCATTCTTGAAAAATGAACGCCGAAAAGAAACATCACACGTAAGTTCAAGCGTAAATAATCTATCATATGCCTCAACTAGAGTGACAAGCGTTCTATTGAAAAAGAAACACTTGAGACACTCAAATGCTAGAGATCAAACACTTGGAGAACGAACGTGATTTTATACAAAGAATATTCCAAATCCTCTCAAGCAATCACACAACCACTTGACATGCATCACACAATAGTCACATAATCATTTCAGCAAATAGGTAGTGTGCAGTCCAAAAATCAGATTCACCTAGACATTTCAGCAAACAGTTTAAGTGCACAGGTTTTAGAGATAACCAATCGATGATGTTTGTTGCTATAGATGTCACGTTCCGGTGTGGATGTAGGCGTTCCCTAGCTTGGAGTCGACGTTCTACAAGATGACGTAGGCGTTCCCATCGTTGGAGTGTCGTTCCTCCTCGTCGCCACGCCGCGCGTCATCCGCGCGCAGCCCCTCACTGCAGCCCACGTGCTGCCCCTTGCTGCAACCCACACCTCCTCTTGCTGCGCCGAAGAAAGAAGAGGAGGGAGAGATGGCTGCTAGCTAGGGGAGAGGGAGAGTGGGTGGAGGGAGGAGGCTTGGAGGAGAAGCTTTCTTGAGGAGGAAGAAGCTATGCACATGGAGACAAAAATTCTGAATAGGCACACTTTAATTCAAAATGTCTCACCATACATGAGGGATGGCAACCCTTTATATAGGCCTAGGGACTAAAGGAAAAGACCACTATACCCCTAGGGTTTCATCCACTCGTACACACATGTCCAAGGGGCAAACATAGAAAACATCCTGAATAAATGGAAAACATCCCCGAATATTTTTTATTCGGCGTCGCACTTTGCGTGACCATTACAACAC